>CM034303.1:8832200-9432200 GCA_019925795.1 Dendrobium chrysotoxum | reverse complement strand
TTAAAAGCCCTTTGATCAAACCTTCAATTTAGGATTAATTTAATTTTTAATGAAAACACCTTTTAAAAATTTAATGAATTAAAAATATTTAAAAATTCCAAAAAAAATTTTGGACACTTGTAAACATCCCCTTAGGTCATTTCTGACCTTTGGAGGTAATTCCAAAAAGTTTGGACTTGATTTGGATCAAAATCCCCAAAACCTTCTTAATTAAATAATTTTAAAAATTTAAATAAATAGCCAACTTTGAAAATCATAACTAATTCCAAAAAATCATAATTTAATCAAATTTGAAGCCATTCAACTCCATTTAAGGTCTACTATTTTTTAAAAATATCAAACCTTTAAAATAAAGTCAGAGTCAAAAAAGTTAACTCTGCGGACAACCGTAATTCAAAACTATGTCAAAATTTTAAAAAATTATAACTTAATGCAGAAAATTTCAAATTTAGTAAACTTAGTGTCTAATTACTCAGTGTATGGTCTAGTATTTAGAAAAAAATATTAAACTTTCAAAAATTACTTTAATTTAAAAAGTTAACTTTGACCCTTAGTTTAATGAATTAAATAATTCTAAAATCCTAAAAATTCAATAGTTAACTAAAACTTCAGAAATCATTAACTTAATTAATAAAATTAGTCAACCAACCCTTTAATACATAATAAACAATCCAAAGATGAGTTTTTAGGATGGACTACCTTGAGCTACGGGGCGAAGTGTCCTAAGGAGGCCTGGTTCCTCAAGCCTACAGCGACAACATCACAAACAGATTCAATGGAGTGTAAAACCTTAAAATTAAGTGACTCTTAATTACTTAACTAAATTAAAATCCTTAATTCAATGACATCAACCTAATTTATAGTCTGGACTACCTTGAGTTATATGGCTAAGTGTCCTGGTTCCTCGAGCTCACTATGACAACGTCACGAATCGGTTGATGGAAAAATTTAAATTAACTTAATCCTTAAAATTAACAAATAATTAATTTAATTAAAAAAATATTAATTTATTAACTTCTAATCAATTAAATTAACTTAATCAAATTGGTTACCACTAGGTAACCCAGGCCAACGAGGCTATTAGCTTATCCCCAAGGAAGGTAAAATAAAATTTATGTCTCTTGTGTAAACAAAGGTACTAATCATTTAACACTTAAAATATATTCTAAAAATCAACTTTAAAATACTAATACTTAAATTTAAATTAAAACTTCTCTTTGACCTTTAACAAATCAAACATTAGACAACTTTAACAAACTACCCAGTCTAGGACAAATCCAAGCCACACAGCCTCCTACACACACTTTAGATGGTTTGCTAGGATAACTGACTCTAGATTTAGGCTAGGCCAATGTTTACTTTTCTACTGTTGTGTGCCAAGTTTTTTATGATTTTTAATACATGCTAGTTAAAAAATTAATTTATTGAGGTGATTGTTTATTTATTTCTGCAATCTGTGAATCAATTTGATGGGCGTTAGATTACTACTAGATTAGGAATGATTTGGATGCTCACAGAATTTTTTATAGATGGCCACACTCATGCAGGGCAATAAATTAAAGGGGCAATAATAAAGCTTTAAATTGATAAACTTTCTACAAGTGTAAAATGTTAAGTCTTTCCTTAAAATTAAAAAAGTATGGCCAAGCATGGCTGTGATTTAATTTAATATATAACTGCTTGGGATATTTTGATTATAATTGCTTAGGATAACCATGCAGGTGATTTAAAATCTTCTTTTATTTTCTTTAAATTTAATGTAATTTAATTATAATCAAGTTGTGAAAGTGTAACTTTGAGTTGGGATACATACATTCCATTTGGAATCTAGAGAGGAGGGAGCATTCCTTAGGGGAGAGCTCCCTTCCATTTGGAGATCCAAATGGGGATGAGTTTAATATCCAAAGAGAAAAGAAAACACCCCTTCGGGAAGAGATTCTTTTCATTTGGATATCCGGACCTAACGAATCCAAGGAACTCGCAGAAGGACAAAGAAGTGAAGACAGAGAGTATCCACTTAAAGCCACTTGTGTCAATCCTAGGATTAAAATCCATGTTATTATCAGTGGTACCCTGCCACTTTAAAGTTCTATAGACCCTGAGTTATAAATCAAGAGGCACTTGCTACATGAATATTTTAATTTATTTAATTAATTTGATTAATTTTTTTATATTATTTATGCACTAGAAATACCTACTTTTCTAGCTTTTTTTATTGCATGCCGTGTTTTATTTTAGCATGTATATGATCAGAGGCTTATAAGGGAAGGCTTAAAAATCTTTTCTACTCAAACTTAAAATAAAAACTTTAGACTCACATAGAAACTCTGACGTTCTAAGAAGTAAGGTCGAGACTGTCTAGAGTTTTTCATGCATACATATTGAAATCGTCTCTACCTTGTTAGTCATCTCCCCACCTATGGGTTCTGGTAGATCACTTAACCTATTAAGGTGCAGTTCTGTCAAGGGGAGTTTAAAATTTAATTATATTTTCCTTCAATTATATTAACCCTACATAAGTCAATGGGAAAATTAGGGCCTACTCTAAATGTTGGCTCCAACACTTAAAAACTTAATTAGCAATATCCCTACCACTCTTTCATAAATAGACCAGACACATATTTTAAATCTCTTAGGTGATTAGCTCAATCTAGGTCGGGGTAAGTTCAGATTTGTACTACATTAGCTAGGTCCCGGCAACTATCGTTCAATACCCAATTTAGATTTAGGATCCATGAAAGACTAAAAATCTTAAGTCCCTAACTTCAAAAATATAATCTCAAATTTCTAATAAATCGATCAACTCAAATCAAAGCTTCTCTCGATCTAAAACTTAAAGCCTAACACATAGAATAGGTTGAGGCACTTCTGAATTATTTCAGAATCTCAAAGTGCTTCCTACTTCTCGTCCTTTGATCTTCAAAATAAGTGCTCAAACTTGATCCAATCCTAGTTGAGATTCTAAATTCACCTCCTTTGATATTACTCCTAAAAAATCTTTAAAAATAAAATTTTTACCATTATTCTAATATAGAGTATTCGTAGGGAATTCAACCTCTCTACGATGTAATTAACTATGAGGGCTTGTGCTCGTAGAAGATTTAGAACCAACATCTACTTTTCAAAAATTCAAATTAATTCTTCCTTAGAAACATCAAAATCAATGATAATCGTTATCGTCATGTTCGAATAATTGATAACAAATGATATTTTCTTCTTTCAGGGAGATATATCATTTGTTAAAATGACCTTGAATATGAACTCTATTTGGCCCTACGTGGTCATATGTAGTTCCTTCTTAAATTCGGTTATGATATTTGAGAGAAAATTCTTAATTCTGAGTTTGAACCCATTAGGAGATTTTATCTCCACCTTCCGAGGCGGTATATTATCTCTAATGGTAGGTTTGATTTTAGAATTAAAATTTAAAGTCAACTTCTAATTTTCCCAAGGATATTTAATTTTGAATTATTTTGCATTTTTCCATGCAAGACAAATCTTCTTTTCAAACACCAACAGTGTCATACAAAAAAACATGTAATATATATAAAGTAGGAATAAGTAAATAATCACTTTAATAATATTTATAATCATCGAAACACTGAGTTAGGCTAGAGGATTGTAATAGGACCATCTTTCCTCTAATAAAGACATTCATTTTGGCACTCATTTGCATTAGTATAGAATTCCTAGATAATAGGTACATTGGCAGGTCTAAGTAAAAAAACTAGGAAATCCTAATTTTTCTTTTCAATCAAGACTTGAACTAACCCCAATACCAACCCCCCCTCCCCCCAATATATAAACCTCACCTAGGAATGCTACTTTTATTTACTAGATTATTGTACCGCTCCTCCACAATTGCACTCACAAACCTATGGGCATTATAGGAAGTGGACCCAGACCTCATCCTATCAATAGTGATCTTAGGAGCCATTCTAAAGATGGGGACAGGATTCTTAGCTAGGAGTAAACACAACTTAGGATTCTAGAGCACAAGTGAAATGAAAATGAAAGCCTATTCCCTAATTATAATTTTGATAGTGCATAAGCGCTATGCCGTTGAGGCAAACAGGTCAAAATGGGTGCTTGCACTGTGACGTTGAAAATAGGTAGCACCATGGTGCTAGCTTTGGAACTTGTGACCATAGACTTTTGATTGAGAGACCACCGATGCTTGACACGTGGTTGCACTTTAGTGATCAAAGAGATTATCTCCATGATTTTTTTAACTATTTTATTAATGTTTTATCTCGGCACTACAAAACTGAAGATTAATTTAATATGATTGCATTGTAAGGCTTTAGAACTCAATGCTATGTTGAATTCTCCATTTAAGCTCAAATCACATAATATAAAGCTTAACACACTCATAACTTTCATAGAACACGAACCAAACCTAATCAATTAGAATTCTAACCACAAACTTCATAAAATTCTCACACAATCTCCTAACAACAAATAAGGATAATCAAATGGTTTTCACCCATGCGGCTCGAAGTTTATATGCCAAATTATTATCTAATATAAACATACCCCACTGAACTTATAAGTTGATCCATTTTCTCCTCCTAAGTATGGTTTCAACCTTTGGCCATTAACCTTAAAGATTTGGGATGTTTTACTATCTTTTATATCTACAGTTCCATAAGCATACACCTTAACAATGATGAATGGGCCTAACCACCTAGACTTAAGCTTCATAGGAAATAATTTTAATCTTGAATTATACAATAATAATTATTGTACAGACTCAAATTCTTTCTTAATGAGCTTAGCATCATACATTTTTTTTTATTTACTCCTTATATAATTTGGCATTCTTATATGTATCATTTTGAATTCTTCTAATTCATTCAACTATATCAGTCTTTGCTCTACATGATACTAAAGATTGTAATTTAATTTTTCATGACCTAGTAAGCTTTATACTCTAACTCCAAAGGAATGTGGCGAGCTTTTCAAAAAAAAATAATTCATAGGGAGACATTACAGATAGGTTTTTATAAGCAGTTCCGTAAGCCTAGACTATATTATCCTATCTTAATACCTAATCCTTCCTATTTGGACTCACAATTTTCTCTAGAATAATCTTAATCTCCCATTACATGTTCTAGCTTGACCACTAGTTTAGCAATGATAAGTAGTTTCCACCATATATTTTCACATTTCATTCTTAAATTTTCACTCTCTTTTTATAGAAATGACTATCCTAATCACTAATGATTATTCTAAGCACTCCAGATCTAGAAAATATATATTTCTTTAAAAATGTAATTACTATTGAGCATTAATATTAGGTATCTCTATTCTTTTTATCCACTTGGAGATATAGTTGTTTACTATAAGAATGTAATGATTTCCATAAGATTGAACAAAAAGACTCATGAAGTCCAAACCCTAAATATAAAAAAATCTCCAGTTCTAACATGTAATTAAGGAGCATTTCATTTCTTTTAGTAATATTTCCTACCCTCTAACATATATCACATCTTTTACATAATCATTAATATCTTTAAAAAGAGTAGCTAATAAAATCCAAATTGAAGAATCTTTGAAGCTATTTTAGATCCCCTAAAATGCTCTCTATACTCAAAATCATGGCATTGACTAATAATGGGTTTAATCTCATCTTCTAGGACACACCGGCTAATGATTTGATCTTTACATTCCTAATAAGTGAGGCTTCTCCCAAAATAGTTTGGCATCATGCATAAATTTCTATCTTCATGTGTAAGACATATCAGCTGGATTACCCCACTAATAATAATTATGTTAACAATGTTAGCATACTAAGGCATACATAATGAACACAATACAAATAGCTTCTCATCAAAGAAGAATTTATTAATTTCACAATCATTATGCTCAGAATCCTCCCACTCTAATCTTGACAAATAAAAAAATCAGCCACCTAAATCATATCCTTTCCTATCAAGAATCTCTACATCAAATTTCTGAAGCAATAAAACCCATCTAATAAGTTTGGGTTTCACATATTTTTTAGTCAATAGGTAATTGCTTGTAAAGTGATTAGTAAAAATAGTAACTTTAGTACAAATTAAATATAATCTAAATTTGTCGAAAGCAAAGACTATTGCTAGCAATTCTTTCTAAGTTATTATATAATTAATTTGTTCATCATTTTCTATTCTACTAACATGATAAATAGCATTGATTTTTTTATCTAGTCTTTATCCTAATACTTCTCCAATGGCATAGTCACTAGTATCTCACAACAATTTGAAATTTAGAGACTATTGAGTTAAAATAATGAAATGTGTAGTAACTAACATTTCTTGAGTTTTAAAGGTTGCTAAACAATAAAAATAAAATCAAAAGTTACACCCTTCTTGAGTAAATGGCAAGGAAATTTGGCAATTTTTTTAAAAAATCTTTAATAAAATATCTATAAAATCCAACATAACCTAGAAAGCTACAGACACTCTTAACAGAAGTAGGAGGTGGAAAATTCTAAATCACTTGGATTTTCTCCTTATCGATCTCCATACCCCTCTCAAAGATTTTGTGTCTGAAGGCAATGCCTTCCTTAACCAAACTAGCATTTTTTTTCAATCTAGCAAAAGGTTAGTTTTCTCACATCTCTTCAATACCAACAACAAGTGATCTGGAAAAAATGTTAAAAGTTGTTCCAAGAATAACAACAACATTTAGCCTTTATCCCACTATATGGCATCGACTGCATGAATCATTTTTCTCCATTATGTCCTGTTAAGAGTTAAATTCTCATTTAAATCTAATAAAGAAAGGTCATTGTTACTATTTTCTAACCAAGTTGTTTTAGGTCTACCTCTACCTTTTCTAGCATAAGCCAAATCTAATACCTCTTCTTTCCTAACCGGGTTATCAAAAATATGTTGTTTTATGTAACCAAACCATCTAAGGTGACTCTCTCTAATCTTATCTTTCATTGGAGCGACTCCAACCATTTCATGTATATGCTCATTTTGTATCCCATCTCTAAGAGTAAAGCCACTCATCCACCTAAGCATCCTCATCTCTGCAACAGTTAAATAAAAATTCATCCACAAAAATTTTAATGCCTCACTCTATTAAATTACAAAATATAGACATCATACATCATTGAAACATTGCAGCATTATACAATCCAAAAGGCATTCATCTAAATGCTTGTTCTATAAGGACTTGTGAATGTTAATTTATATTGATCCTTTAAGGTAATAAAAATTTGATGGTATCTAGAACAACCAACTAAGAATTAAAAGAAAAGTTTCCCAGTTAATCTATCTAATATTTGATAAATAAATGAGAAATAAAAAATGATCCTTCCTAGTGGATTTGTTAAGCTTTTAATAATCAATACAAATCCTCCACTTTATCATAGTTCTAGTAGGAATAAGTTCTTTCTTCTCATTTGTAATGATAGTTAATCCTCCTTTATTTGTCACATAGTGAATTGGACTAACATAATCAATGTCAGAAATAGCACAAATCATGCCTGCATCCAACCATTTTAAAATTTCTTTCTTCATTACTTCTTTAATAGTTGGATTTAACATCCTTTGTGGGTCAACTTTGGGTTGATAAGCTCTAACAAATTTTTTTGTATACAAATGAAAGGACTAATCCCCTAAATGTTAGTAATAGACCATCTGAAAGCTCTCTTATGCATGCTAAGCACTCAAATAAACTTACCTTATATTGAGCTTAGCTAATATAATGATAGATAAAGTTGACTTTTGTACTAAAAAATGCATACTTTAACTAAATAGGAAATGCTTCTAGTTCAAGTGTAGGTTCCTCAACTATCAAAGGGTTTAAAGGCTTACTTGGAGATGATGTATCTAATACTTCAAATATATGCATAAACATCATAAGGGTTTCACTAATTACTTATAAAAAATCTCCATCTAGCTCTCCTAAGTCATCCTTAAATAATGATGTATCTGAGTGAATATCACCCAACAACTCACCCATAATATCCTCCACACAGGCAACAATTGAATCCACTCTATAGAAATTCTCAATCTAATCCTTAAGAAACCTTGAAGATTTTAGGATATTGAAGTTGACTCCTTGATCCTAAACTCACATGGTCAATTCACCTTTCTAAAAATCAATCACAGCCCTACCATAAGCAAAGAAAGGTCTACCTGATATGATAAGTATCTCCCTGTCTTCTTCCATATCTAGAACACACATTTAGGAGTCCACCTTATGCTAGGAGCAACTACAATAGTAGCACGATATAGATTATGCATGGTTTCATAAGCAGATCACATCCCTACGCAGATACTTTTAACCGCCACCACGACCACCAACGAATCATGGTCCATTTGATGAGTAGTGTATTGTTTGCATTTTGTTTTATTATACTCTGTATTTTAGTTATTTCTTTTCCTAGCATTATAGTCTATTTTTAGTTCCTCTTTTTGGTGATTTCAAAAAGGGGAGTAGGGAATTGAGTTCATTGTACTATTTACTTTTTGACTAATGCAGTTTGTTTCTTTTTTAGTCTTTGTGTTGTTGCATTTCTTTTCAAAATAAAAAAAAAATTTAAATTTAAAAAAAAAAGTGTGCTAAAAAAATTTAAAAATTAATTTTTTTTCTATTTTTTAAATAAGTCATTTAATGAGAGGGAGAACTTAGTATGAAATTAAATATGAAATTTGTAAATTTAAATCCAAACTAATAATATTTGCCAGTTTTAGTCCATCGAACATTTTAATAATTACAAATATTATTAGATGATTATTTACGTATTTCTGCTTTATATATTGCATATTTTTTATGTGTCACTAACCATTTTAGGTACAACATATACCAAGTAGAATTGAAGAATCAAATCTTCGGATAGTGCAACATTATAGACTAAGTGAGTATGCAGTTGATAAAGTCTGTACTTTTTATTATATTGAGTCATTTTATATATTAGGTGTGTATTGGCTAGGAAATCGGGTATACATTCACAAGGGGTAGAGAAATTTAACACTTAAATTTTTCTTTAAATTATTTTATATATTCTACATCATACTATACAATATGTTGGATGATTGATAGAGAGCTCATTGGACAAACCTTGGTTCATTCTGGACATATATGATTTGATTGAACTGATCATACTATACTATTATACATCATAGTACAAATAGAGATATGAATTGAACTAATAGAACAATATGATTTGAGAATCGCACTGTACGATAATAGTACTTAATTTAAAATTTTGGATTTTTTTAAAGTCCACTTTATAAAATAAACAATTGGGCTTGAGGCTAGAGAGACTGGGTAGTTAGAGATGTTTTCTTTGAAGAGAGAACTTTTGAGAGTGTTTACATCATAAGAGAGAAAGGGGAGGTAAGGTTGAGGGAGAGTTTGCCTTGAGGGAGTCACTACAGAAAAACAATGAAATACTGGCGGAATAATGAAATACTGGCGGAATTTCCGGCGAAAATATTTACACCGGAATCAACGACGGCATTTCCGGCGGATGGAACCGCCGGTAATTTTACAGCGTCAACGGTTTTTTCCATATACCGACGCCTATTCCGCCGGTAATATCCGGCGGCTATTCCGGCGGATTTACAGCAGGTTAATTAAAACCCGATGAAGTATTACCGGTGGATTATCCGCCGGTAATACTTCCGGCGTATTTTCTGTCGGAAAATACGCCGGTAATCTCAATATATCGACCCCGTGCCCTCGACTTCAGCTCATTCTGTTTAGGTCTTTGCTACCGACGACGCACACCAGCCCTCGATCTCCATCGACGACGTCCCTCCCTCCCTCAATTGAGCTCGTTCGACGATGACCTTGCCATCGAATTCCGTCGATGACCTCCCTCCCTCTCTCGCTAGGTCCCTCGCTCGCGCGAGATCCTCTGTCGACGACGCACGGCCGTGGCTTTGTAGGTAACTTTCTCCCTTTCGCACGCTCCATTTCCTCCCTCCAGTTCGCCCTAATTTGATGAAGTTTTATGCTTGGACGCAGTTCCACTTCGCTCCGTTGACGTTGGTCGCGCACGCCGGGAGCTCGGTTGCTGTTTAGGTAACTTTCTCCTTTTCGCATTTTTTTTTGTTAGGTTTAGTCATGGATGTTCTCAGTAGACATTTGCAAGAGGATGTACACTGGTGTATGCTTTTTGTTGATGATATTCTTCTTGTTGATAAGACTAGAGAGGGAGTTGAAGGTAAACTTGATTTATGTAGGCCAACCTTAGAGTCTAAAACATTTCATTTGAGTAAATATGATGCACAAGATTGTGCGAATTATAGAGGAACTAAGTTAATGTGTCATACTCTAAAACTGTGAGAGTGAGTTATGGAGCGTAGGTTGTGGTGTGATGCTAATGTTTCTCAAAATTAATTTGAATTCATGCCAGATAGGTCTACCTTAGAGTCTAAAGGTTTTCGCATGAGTAGATATAAAATAGAATATATGGAGTGCAATTTTAGTCATAATAGAGCTAGTGAGGGGATTGTCACATTGGATGATCAAGTCATTAATAAGAATACACATTTTAGATATCTTGGATCTATTATTCAGAGTGATGGTGAAATAGATGGGGATATTATCAGCAGAATTTATGTTGGTTGGATGGTTGAAGTGGAAGAATGCATCGGGTTTATTGTGTGATAGAAAAGTACCCCTCAAACTTAAGGGAAAATTCTATTATCCGGATAGCGGTACTGATCGGTACCGAGCGGTACTACTGTTGGTACCGAGTGGTACCGTGCTCGGAACCAAGCTCGGTACCACGCGCCTAATGATGTGAAAAGGACCTGTAATGCTTTATGGTGTCGAATGTTGGCCAATAAAAGAGTAGCATAATTCTAAGTTAAGCATTGCAGAAATGAGGATGCTCAGGTGGATGAGTGGTTGTACCTTTAGTATCAAATGTAGATCATCTTTATTCTCTCTATATTTCTCCATCAAACCTATATAGGACTACCTTGCTATCTTTTTACAAATGGTATGTAACTATTTTGGCAAGTAATCATAACTTATATCCTTATTGTCAATATTATATATAGGCTATATATTATGAATATCAGAACTCAAAGAAGTTGGATGTATAATCGATTGGCGCAAGGACGTAAAACATTAACTGATGAGTTCATTAGAGGGGTGCATATTTTTATTTAGACAGCTTCTCAACTACCCAGCTTCATCTCAGATAGGAAGTTTCGTTGCCCATGTTCTAAACACAAAAATCAGGTGCACCTTAGCCCAGATGACGTAACTGTTGATCTATATCGTCGAGGTTTCATGCCATATTACTGGTATTGGACTTCTCATGGTGAGTATGAACCACATTTGGATTCTCGATGCTGCCCATCGACAAGTGCTACTAGAGATGATGAAGAACATATAATACCTAATCTTGAGGACTTAATTCATGATGCAAGTGGAGCAGATACGATGCTCCTTATATTTCTTGGAAGAAAGTCCCAAAAGAAGTATGGGACATGTGGTTTAGAGAGTTTGAGGTATGTTATTATATAAAATTTTTTTATTATATCTAATATATATAAGCTAAAAAAAATAATTATTCATTTTTGTATGTGTTTAATTGCAGAAAGATTTTTGTTGGCTTCCTCAACATAATGATAAAATCAGAAAGAACTTTGAGAAGCGTGGCTCGACTCGTATGCGAGACATGTTTACTGATATTAGTAAGTCAGGCCAGCGACCTCTCTGGATTGGTGAGGGTGTATGGGCAGAGTTGAGCAGTGCTTGGGGAAGCCCAGATTATACCAGAAGAAAAGATCAAAATAGACAGAACAGAGCTTCTGATGTTGGGGGCTTGGGTAGTTCCCTTCATACAGGTGGTTCTGTTCCTCATACTGAGCACAGAAGACGTTTGGTAAGAAATTTTAAAATATTTTAATAATTTACTTTAATTAGAATACTAATATATGTCTATTACAGAAACAAGTGCTGGGTAGAGAACCGACTCCTGTTGAATTGCATAGTCATACCCACAAGCGGCAGGAGGACCAGCAATGGATTGACGAGCGTGCTAGGAGAGCCTATGTAAGTATATAAGTTAATTTTGGTGATATTATGTGTAAATAGCATAACTTTTTATTAACTTTCATAGGAGGACTATACACGACTTCGAGAGAGTCAGGCTGCTGCATGTGAAGGTTCTTCTGCTGGATCAACAGACTATTCTGACTACCGCACTTGATCGCAAGCGGTAGGAGGAATGCAGCATGGCAGAGTATATGGGTTAGGCTCGTAGGCCTATGCATATGAAGGGCAGTCATCTAGTGGGGGTAGTTTTTTTATCTAGTACCCAGGAATCTTTATATACCCAACAGATAGCTGCCCTCACAGCCGAGCTAGAATAGGTACGGAAAGCCCAAGCTGATTGACAGATGCAAATGTAGCAGCAGCAGATGCAGATACAGCAGCAGCAAGCTCAAATGTTAGAAGAAATGAGAAAGATGAGGGAGCAGATGAGTAGTGGTAGAAGTACAGCTAAGGATGAAACCGAATCAGAGTAGACATTATTAATCTATTTAACTGATGTGGACATATGTTTTTATGGGTTTTTTGGACAAATTTATCTATTTTCTGTTTGAACATGTTTAGTTATTTGTTTATGACACTTTTCTTATATATGTTTATTTATACATGTTTAAGTATTCCTTATCTGGTTGATGCTCTTCTGGTTTGTGTAATTGTTGATTTTGTGGAATATATATGTTGTTGTAATTTTTTGTATGCAGGTTTAAATGTGGAAATCACTTTTCAAAGTGAGGAAGATTTTTTTTTGTGCTACAGGTTTCCGACGGATTATTCGCCGGTAACTTTGACGGAAATACGATATGACGAACTTTCTGGCGGAATTTGCGACGGAACTTCCGACGGATCTTTCGACGGTAATGTCCGACGGTAAGACTAGACATCGCTTTTATTGTGACGGAATATCTGCCAGAATTTCCAGCGGAACATTTCCGCCGGTATTTCCGGCGATTATTACGTCGGAACACTGCCACAGAAAAGGCGTCGGTTTGTAAAATATATCCACCGGAACATCCGCCGGAAATATTTCCGGCGGAAAAAATTCGACGGAATGTTTTTTCCGACGCGCGTTTTACCGTCGGAGCAATTTCCGCCGGTAATCCGCCGGAAACCTATTATTTCCGTCGCATTTTTACTTTACCGGCGGATTTTGTCCGCCGGTAATAGCTATTTTTCCTGTAGTGAGTCAAGGGGTATGAGGGGATTCACATGGTTGCTCTGATTAGCTTGTATCTTAGGTCCTCCTGTCGTGTTTGGTAGAGCTCTTAGAGAAGAGCTACAGGAAGAAAAGTCTTTGGGAGAAAGACTTGCTAGCCGAGGAGGCTAGGGATGGTATCTCCATCGGGCTGGAAGGTAGAAGGTGGGATGGCATCTTCACCATAGCAATGAGCTGAAGGATGGATCGGAGTGACATCTCCACTATAGTGAGGGGCAGAAGGAGGAAGATGCATCTCCACCAAGAAAGGAGCTAAAGGAAGAATCGGTATCTCTATTAGAGCGAGGAGCTAAAGGAGGTGGAAAATTTGTTTGGCTAGGAGGAGGAAGGAGGGTGATTCTTTGGAGTCTATAATGGTCATCCTCCACCTGGTAAGAGAGAAGGGATTCTCCGCCTAGATGTGAGTTAAAGGAGATTCACTTTTATACAATAGCCAAAGAGGAGAATCTTTGGGGAGTGGATATACGTCGATTTCGACCGAACTACTATAATCTTGTTTGTGTATTCCTTACTTTCTTGCAATTTACTTTTTGCAACTCTAGTTTACTTTGGGTTATTTTTGTGAAAGATTTTTGGCTGATAAAAAATTCTAGTTTAAGTTTTGTTTTGAAATAAAAAAAATGTTTATTTTCGAAAAGTTTAAAAAAAAAATCTTATTTGTTTTGTTATGAGTTTGAATATTTTATTCTCTTAAACGCTTCCACATATCACATTTTGCTTTTCAGCAAATGATTTTTTAAAAGGCCAATTTACCGCCCTCTTTGTGTGCCATAAACACTTTTAATTTGAACCATGCATGATAGAACATGGTTCAAGGCTCAAATACTATATTTTTCAATTTTAATTCAAACCATATTTGAACATCATTCAATTAATAAGTTAAGATCTTTTCTTAATGAGGCTGATGTTTTAACAAGATATAAATAAGATATGATCGTACCTTCGAATATAGTTCAATTACATGTTGAATATATTCCATCATTACTTGATCAATTTTCAACCGTGTCAGATCAATGCTTGAACTTGTTTGTATATGACTTTATTAGTTTCGATCTATATTTAAAGAATAGTTAAGTTATGCACTGACAAAATATTTTTATAGGTTAATCAAGCATCAACATTTTAATATTATGTTGAAGAGAATGAAAAGAAGACAAACATGTTGGATGAATATACAATGAAAGACAGTGCTCAGATTGAAAATATAGAAAAATATTTCATTTAATGATATCATTGGTCTTAATACAAAGTGATAGATACTGATAAGAGAAGGATGTGGTCCATAGCCAAGGTGGAGGCGGAGGCTTCAATCAAGTTACTTCTAAGGCCAAGTGCCAGTCACCTTTATAACTCTTTTCTTGTATGAAACTATTATAATTTTTAAAATTTTGTCACTAAATGATTACTTAATTGAAGAAGGTTTGAATTGTAATGGATCATTGTTTAAAGATGTTCCTGGTAAACAATATGATATATAAAGGCCTTTTGACTATATAGTATATCTGTAGACAATAAGATTTAGGTTTTATAGTGTGATCACCTCCTTCCTCCTACCTTCCATCCTATCCTTAAAAAACCAAATAAATAATATTACTAACATTCACAAATAATCGATACAGATAGACCATTATTTCATATGGATAATAACCTCTAAAGCTCATAGAATTCAATGGTGTTTGAGGTATTTGCAGTACTTATTTTGGCACTTAATTTTTCATAAGTTTGATTATGTTTGATATTATTTGGATGATATTAATGAAATAAATATGAAAGTTTATATGATTAATTTGTAAGATTTCTTGTAAACTTATTAGAAATAGTACAAAAGTAGTTGTAGTATTGATGATGAGAAACTAATTGCTGCCAGTTTGAGAGATCAGAAAGAGAACTATACATGATCAAAATGACATTACATGCATTCATAACATCACATGCCAGTGTTAAGACACCCACTATTCATATTATAAAAGGACTGCACGTTTCTTTCATTTTGTGCAATGGAAAAATGAACATATATATATATATATATATATATATATATATATATATATATATATATATATATATTAAAAAGTTGCTTTAAGAAATAGTAAGAAAGCTGTCGCAAACAAAATCTTAAGCGGCTAGTGGTATAATTCTTTCATAAAATAAACATTTTTTTTTTCAAATTTCTATAATAAAGTTGATGTTGAATTTTTTTTTTTATATTAGATAGTACCTCACTATGTTTTTTACCTTATCTAAAATTTACGCAATGAAAAGGCTTGATTAAGTGTTTTGATGCTCGCTAACTAGGGAAAAAAGTTCTGCTATGATTGAAAATCTCTTGAAGTTGATTTGAAAGTTTTGCTCTTAGCTTTTTAATAGAGAAAATGATAAGGATGAACTGTAGAGAGAGTTTCATCAGCTATATAGAAGAAAGCCAATTTTAATAATTAATTAATTAAAAATAATTTAATATTTTGTATAATATTTGCAATTTGCTATATAGCCATTTCAATCAAAATCAATGGCAAAACATGCATTTTTAATGGGTTCATCTTTTCTATTCACTGATTAGTTTTTATTAAATTTGGCAAATAGAGTTAGACGAGTATGTGGATTGGGGTGTAAATGCGCCACTACAGGAAAACCTTGATTTACCAGCAGAATCATATCCATTCGGTAAAAGCGGCAGTGTAACCGTTGGATATTTCATCGGCAACTTAATGACGAATTTTTCTGATGGATACACCGCCAAAAAATTACAAGCGGCTAATCTGCCGGAACGTCTGTCGGTTTTTCAAAACCGGCAATAATTTCCTGCAAAAAATACGTCGAAACTGCCGGCAAAAATTTTGACGAAAAATCCGTTGGCTTACTTAAACCCGGTGAAATAGTTCCGGCGGATTTTCTGATGGAAATATTTTCGATAGAATATTTCGTCGGAAAATTGCCAAAAAAGGCCATATTTCCCGCCGCATTCACCTTCCTTCTCATTTCACTCCTGCTCTTCTCAGTTCGCTCCTACTCGTGTCAGTCGCCTCAACCAAATGCCGCCTCCATAGAGACCGCTCCGTCGCCCAGCGTTCACCGCCTCAGTCGCTGACGTTCGCCTCCTTAGTCGCTGAAAATCCACCGTAAGTGTATCTTGATTAGCCCATGTATTTTTGCTTTAGCCATAGATGTTCTTGGTAGACATTTATAAGAGATTATACCATGGTGTCTGCATTTTTTTGATAATATTTTTCTTGTTGAAAGACTAGAGAGGGAGTTGATGTGGATACTATTAGTAGAATTCAAATTGGATGGTTAAAGTGGAGGAATGCTTTGGGATTACTGTGTAGAGATGAGAATGCTCATGAGTGGCTTTACTCTTTGAGACAAGATACGAAATGAGCATATACGTGAAAAGGTTGGAGAAGCTCCTATAGAAGGTATGATTAGACAGAGTGAGAGAGTTTCCCTAGATGGTTTGGTCACACAAAACGGCGCCCTTCCGATGACTTAGTTGGAAAGTAGAGGTATTAGATTTGGCTTATGTTAAGAAAGGTAGAGGTATAAAAACACTATTTTCACATGCATAAAGTGGAGGCTTGATAAACTCATGTCGTAACTCCCCTATAGCATGTAATGCAGCTTTGAAGTACCTACTAACAGTTTCACCAGAGCGTTCAAAGTTAAATCAGATGACTCAGTTACGAACACTATGCCCGAGTGTATGTAATAACATAGCAACTTGTTCCTCGATTCTAACATTCAGTGTGTCTAACAACAATCCTCGTGTACGTAATAAATCACATAATTTAAAAAAAGGTACTCTCCTCATGCGTACCATGTCAAGACAGTCAGAATCACGTCCATCATATAACCTAGCAAGATATGTGTCACGTTGTATATTCCGTTGAGGATCATATTTTTTTTTGTCTTTGCGAATCTTATGCAATAGTACACATACTGTACTGATTGCAATATATATCACTTTCAGAACCTCTTTTTATTTTTGAATTTCATTGAGTTCAGTAACATTTTCCAATGGCTCAACCATCTTTCTAATAATAAAATTAAACTTCAAGAAAAAAAAATCCATGAGCAATGCATCAACAGCATATAAGTTAGATTCGTAAAATAAATGATTTGTAACTTATGCAAAAAAAAGACCACCATACATGAATATTTGAGAATGCACAAACTTGCTTCAGAAAAAAAAGAAAAAAAAAAACATTAAGGTCTTTCATCTTTAGGAGAGAAAATTATAACATAGCTAAAACTATTGATGGATGATGAATACATGCTGCATAATACTTTTACCATATCTAAAATCTTTTATGTAATTCAGGCAATCCCATGAAAACAACTATATTTGATTATACATGTGTAGTTATTTTCATTTAATTAATCATAATGAGAAATAAAAAAAATACACTAGATTATAACATAATAAATTTTTTATTTACAAGAAGGCTAAAATAGGTTTATTTATGATGAAAGCACATGAAAAGAAGAGGTGTTTCAGTTGTCAAAGTAAGTTGTGTAAATCTATAGATAGATAGAGAGAGAGAGAGAGAGCTAACATCTCATGTAAACTCAGCACCAATAAATGAAGAATGAGGGTTCATAAGTGCTGACCCTAAATACTCCCAAATAGTTGGGGTGAGGCTAGAATGATGATGATTATCATGTTTTCATGTCCTTTCTTCAGCCAATGATGGAACTTTTATCATAGCACTAGTTCTTGCTAAGATTCTTCTATCCCTCAACTATCTGGCTCTTGCTTAAATTTTATTGTTTCCTCTATGAAAAAGACATGTTTGTTTGTATATATAAAAAAAAGTATAGCCAACATCCACCAATCCTTCCCATCGCAAATGGGAGAATTGATGTGAACATCTTATCCAAAATGTCGGCTAATTCTGGCCAGAGAAAAGCATGGCTTAGCCATAAGAATCTTGAACCTAATTTTTCGCATTTATCAATGTCAGAAAACATCATACCAATTCAGACCACAACAAACAATTTTCCACAGGAGCACAACGTATCTTGATGAGCACAACTCTAATATCGATACCAGAGAGCCGAACAATCCAACTCGTAACACCAATACACAAATATTCAGGTAAACAGCACCTATGGAACTCATAGATTTCTTAGCACCAAGTAAATCCAGAGAATTTATGATATTCATATCAATTATCAAGAACAAACAAATGAAATCTGAAATCATAACCATCAATTTCTTACAGCTCATTCAAGTTTGTCACCCACAATGACGCCAAATGCTTCCAGAAAAATCCTCCGTCTTCTTCGCCGTCTCTTCCAATTTTTTTTACAGCGCTTCCGCATCACATCCTAACGAAACCAAAAAATAAAAAAATGGAAACCTAACCTATTTAAATTGGTTCGACAGATTTACGGGATTTGGCCGAAGAAGCGGGAGAAAGGGAGAAAGTCACCTTCACAGCAAGCGAGATTCTGCTGTTGCTTTTTTTTTAAGGAAGGATAAGAAGGGGAAGAAGAGCATTGGGGAGAAGAAGCAGAAGAAGAAGAAGAAGAAGAAGAAGAAGAAGAAGAAGAAGGAAAGAAAGAAGAAGAAGGAATAGAGGTAGAAGAAGGAGAAGAAATACCTGCACTTGAGAAGAAGAAGGGTCGGCTAGGCTTCGTGTAGCTCACGGTCGAGAGGCGAGGGAAACTGCGAGAGAAATTTTTGGCTTCGAGCTAGAGCTTTGCGTGTGAAGAACGGAGTCGAAGGGCGCATTTGTAAGCTCTTTCGACACCATCGCGCGAGGCGTTGGCATTTTTTTCCGCGCAAGGTATTTCTAACCCGCTCAATTATTGAGCGGGTTCGGAAGTCCCGCGAATAGACGACTGTAATACACGGCTAATTCATCCGACGTCGTTGTAATGATCCGCTTATAATTAACCAAACAACTCAATTTAGCAAATACCTGTAATTAGATTACTTTACCCTCCTAATTCTGCATACCAAACAGCCCCTAAATGAAATTCGAAATGAAATATAACTTATCAGTATCTTATCTCCCATTCGAAATGAGAAATTATTAGGTTCCAAAAAAAAATGAAATATATAATGACCAAACAGATAGAATTACTGTACGAAATCCATAATAAATAATTTTTTTGCAACCTCGTTTCTGTACTAGTCAAGCGCAGCTCCAAGTCAACAACCATTTAACCCTATAAGAAGGGGAAAGGGGGAAGCTAGATATCGAACACATCGATTTAGCATACCCTGCATAGCAAATAGGTTTAACGAGCAGAAGAAAAAGTAAAAAACACCTGGCCATGGCCGACAGAAAGGGCAACTCCAACGTCTTCTCTCTGTCTCCGTCTTCTTCTTCTTCTTCTCCGGCAGCTCCGGCGATAAAAGAGACGCGGCCCGCTGCGAGAAGTTCCCTGGACGGAGAGAGTGCTAAGATAACAAAGAGGGTTGAGTGGATGCAGGAGGATATCGATGCAAGTGCAGAGGAGTTTATCAAGAGCTTCAAGAAGAATCTTCTGCTGCAGCGTCTTCAGTCCTTTGAGAACTACAAGGATATGCTGGCGAGAGGGGTCTGATCATCCATGCTTGTTTTTTCTTTGGATCTGTCATGTCTAGTATCTAGTGTTTGTCTGGCATTCTTAACATTTCATCTTTGCTGTGCGTCGTCCGGCCTTCGTGGGGCGTCTGGGGTTTGTTTGGTGCTTATAAAACCGGGAGCTATGTGCGTCATTTTGGATCATGGGGGTTTAATCATTTATGTTTAGTATTCTCATCATCAATTATTTATTTCGTCTGCTAAGTTCTACATATTACAGGTAGTCATTTATTATAATATGTGCTTTCAAGTTGCTTTGAGTTTTATATTTCATTGTTCTTTCCATATTTTGTTGTGGTTATTTCTCCTTTGCAGCCCTCTTTCTCGCAGGATCTTTGAATTGATGATAATATTGTAAAACGGGGAAGTTTTTTTGCAGGAAGATTGTGATGAAAATTTATATCCTTATCTTTTTTTTTTGGGTGCTGCCCTCTTACAACCTTAGATTGTTATTAGGTCTTTTTTGTAACTTGTAGTTCTGAGAACCATCAGCTCTTAGATTTTATTTTGTTTGATTTTTTATAGCTCTGTCAAGCTTTCTTGAGTTGTAGGTTCTCTTTAAGGACTTTTGTACCTCTTTTTTTTATTAACGCGTAGGCCTTTTCATAAATTTCCCCTTAGAAACTGCTGTCCATGTTGCTTGTGAACTTGAAATTTGGCGAGGAAACCGTTAGTTCCTTGATTAGTAAGCCTAGCTTGTCTTTACTGATTTTCTTATGTTTAATTCTTATTTTGAGGACGATGATTTCTTCTTTGTTGAGCTCTAATATGTTATAGACTCTTAATGTTATTTGAGGGAGGAGAAAATAACCGTAGATCTATCTCTTCTGATTGAGACTTCAAAGAAAAGAAAAATTATTTCTTCTCCTTGAATGTGGGGTTAATTGATAAAATTATAAGGTCACAGGAGAGCTGTTGCTTGTTGGAAAAAGAATTTCAGTGCTGTTAGAGTTTGTTTTGATGAGTCATCTTCTACCTTACATATATAATAATATTCTACTCTACATGCAATCAATCAATCAATCAATCAGAAGGAGACGCAACAAGTTAAAAAAATTTTAAAATTTTTTTTCAAAGGAAGAGACCCTAGCTTAGATGTTCAATTTAGTGACTTGATTTGAGAGTTAAAGAATTGAAATCGATTTAATAAAGTTCTCCCTTTCAGATAAAATTGATTGAGAGTGCTGCTATAAAAATTTAAATAAAAACTTATGAATATGTACTTATTTTTCATCATAATTTGATTATGTTATAATATATCCTATTTTATAAAATTATTGTAGAGAAAATAGTTTTTTTTTTTAAGTTATTGTAAAAACCAGCTTCCTAACCCAAAAATAAAAATAATAGTCAAGTAGAAATTGTAATAGCAGTTTGAAAAGCAAAGCAGTAAGAAAGCTGTCTCAAATGAAACTTAAAGCTGTCCCAAACAAAGCTCGGGACAACTTTCTTATGATTTTCAACAATAATTTTCTAGCACAAAAATTTTTTAAAAGCAACAAAAAATAGTGACAAAAAGCTATATCAAACAAAACCTTAACATTCTAGCCTAAGCGTTCAACATACATAAAAGAGAGGGAAGGAGATTACATATTTAAATGTTAATCTTTTTTCGGAGTAAAAGTCCCCATCTAATTCTTACTCAGTTATCATAACGGAATTGACCAATGGTAAGCATTTTATTTTAAAAGTTGTTCTAAATGCAGCATCAAATTAAGACTTATATTATAAAATTTAGAAGATTTTACTTTTCTAATTTGTTTAAGTTTTAAGACTCAATTCTCACACTATCATGCTTGGTTATGGGTTTTGTAGCCAATTGTTTTAGCATGTTATGTCTATCCTAAATTCCTAAGTTGAAAAAATTAAATTTATAGATTAATGCATTTCAAGAATTCAACTATTTGGATCGGTGAATTTCAAATGTAGTAGCTGCTTGGTTGGAAATAAAGTGAGTGTAAAGTATAGTAGACACATGAGTTTTGAAAAGTTTTGTTTTTGATTACATAAAAAACAAAACAAAAATAAATCCAAGATAAAGTAAAGTGAATGTAATGTATTCAAGTATAATTCACTTTTTAGGTAAATCGTTCTCGCCTAGTTTTGAGGGAGAACAGTTTACACTGCCCAAAGCTTGCTTGACCATAGCCGATGGCCATCGTCTCTATCGCCAGCCCATTGTCGGCCGCTACCCTCCACCATCCACTAGCCATTGGCCATCGCCGACCACCGCCGCCGTCGCCCCCGACCGCCTGACACAGTTAGCCACCGCCGCCCAACACCTGCCACCACCCACCATTGACAACCGCCATCGCCGCCGCCGGCCATCGCCCACCCCTGGCTGCCGCTGGCTGCCAACAGTTGCTGGACACCGCCACCAACCACCGACGACCACCGTCGCCAGCACCACCAGCCACTGCCGCCCACCAATATTTATTAATAATTTATATATAAATTATTAAAAAAATTATGTTAAAATATTTTAATACATAGTACATCAAAAATAG
Source organism: Dendrobium chrysotoxum (assembly GCA_019925795.1). Taxonomy (NCBI): domain Eukaryota; kingdom Viridiplantae; phylum Streptophyta; class Magnoliopsida; order Asparagales; family Orchidaceae; genus Dendrobium; species Dendrobium chrysotoxum. The sequence goes on along the minus strand of CM034303.1, from coordinate 9,409,887 downwards.
GTAGATTTAGTTAGGTGCATGGAAGGCACCTTTTCTCTACTAATAATCAAATTTAATCATATTGATTACTAACCCTTGACCGCGTAACCCAGAAGACATTGCTAAAGCCCACGTTTTCTGCATTTGTTTGCGATAAACAAACAAAAACCAATCCACATCAACGAGTCTTCCGCGAAATTCTTCGAGAGTCACGCTTTCAAAACACTGGGTGGATCACTAAGTTTCCGTTTTTTTCACGACTTTATATTTAATGTTATATATATTTATATGTTTCCCTTTCAAAATAATTAAAGCTGGACTATATCTATTATCTACCTCAAATCGCTCCCGCCAGTCTTCGTCAACCGATTGGTTAAAGCAGCTCGATCTCATGAGTTAATAAGATTAGAGCAGAGCAATCAGTGATTATCTGTGGGCCTCCTATCTTATAACTCAATGATTTAATATATATATTATAATTAAAAAGATGTAATTAGTATCTCTTTTTTGGTAAAATTTTATTGGGCATATTTAATCATTTATGTATTTACTTTTTATTTAATTTTCTATATACTCTTGCCGTTACTCCAACCAATAAGTAGGAGGTCAAGGGTAAGCCTAATGACTCAACTTATTAGCTCGAGCTCTTTACTTTCTCCTTCTATATCTCTCTCTCTCTATTTCTCTCTCCTTTCATAGCCGTAAGTAAAGTCTGGATGTCACCCATAGATATATATGGATTTGACACACTATATAAATGTTGCATCCTGGAATATTTGCTGCGGTAGAGAAATATAAAGTTTAACGTCTTAATTTTGTACGAAGATCCAGCACGCAATCTGATAAGAGATAGGGTGTGACATTTATAAGTGACACCATGATTTTTATGTGGAAAATCCTAAAAAAGGGAAAAAAATCACGGGGCTAGCCCAATTTGAATAAATCCACTTGTATTTGCAGTTGATTATAAATGAGGCCCTTTCATTGGAGGGAAGGCATTGACTTGATGTAATAAATATACATCATATAGAGTGTGTTATATGGTGGAAATAGGAAGAATCACTGTTGATGTGTTCTTTTGGTCGGAAGTATCATAGTCGGTGGGTGACGGAGGTTGGAAAGAACATTGTCTGGCGATGGAGGTCGGAAGGACCGTAGTCGACAGGCGACGTGGATTGAAAGGATCATTATCTGTCGACAGAGGTCGTAAGGATGGTAGTTGGCGAGCGACAGAGGTCGGAAGGACTGTTGACTGACGACAGAGGTCGGAAGGACCGTAGTCGGGGGCGACAGAGGTCAAAAGGACTGTAGTTGGTGGGCGACAGGGTTGGAAAGACCGTTGTCTGGCGACGAAGGTCGAAAGGACCGTTGACGGGCAGAAGTCCGGTGTCGGGTAGAAATTCGGCGATGGGTGGAAGTCCGGCATCGTGTAGAAGTCCGACGAAAGTCTGGCGATGGGCAGAAGTTTGGCGATGGGTTGAAGTTCGACGTCTGGTAGAAGTCCGACAAAAGTCCGGCAATAGGCATGTGACGGGCTAAAGTTTGGCGTCTGGTAGAATTCCGATGAAAGTCAGGCGACGGGCGAAAGTCCGACGTTGGGTAGAATTCCAGCATCAGGTAGGAGATCGACGAATGTCCGGCGACTGGCAGAAGTCTGGCGTCGGGTAAAAATTGGGCGATGGGCGGAAGTCCAGCATCAGTTTGTGGTCGAGGAGGAGTTTGGTGGCAAGTGAAATCTCTGATTTCTCTTTCTCTCCTCCCTTATTTCCCTCCTTGCTTCGAGGCCCCTTTCCATGAGAAATGAGTGGTCTATTTATAGTTTTCTAAGAGTGGCATGGCCTATAAATAGGAGGGAGATCAAGGGTAATTTGGGAGTGGTTTGAATGGACGGCCGATGTTGAATCCCTTGATCGTGGACCATTTATTGAGCATTTGAATGTCTTAATGATATCAAATTTAGGTGATCTTGGGCTCATTGGATTTTTCTCATCGAGCCGCTTGATTCGATTATAAGTAAGTTACATTTGAAAATCGTTTGGTAATCCAAATTATGGTTTAAACCTTCTAAATGTGCTTTGAGTCTTCGATTTGGACCCATGTGGGCTCCGATTGAGTTGAATTTGGTATCATTGGATTTGTATTTCCGAGACATTCAATTCGACTGTAAGTTTGCTAAAATCGGAGTTCATATGATCTCCAATTTAATTTTTGAAGTTTTCAACTTGATTTTTCCTCGAGATTCGTGCCCGATATATCAAGATAAATTTTTGATGATATATCAATAAATATTTGCATTAACAACCTCCTCTGAGGTGAGCTATTGGGTAATTAAAAAATATATGATTTTTTACATCAATAAAATAATTAGACATACAACAAGTCTTTTTGAGGGGGCTGCAGAGGTTAAGTCAGCCTGCTTAATGGATAGTATTCGAGGTTAGTAATTTCAAGTCATGAAGATCAACTCATTTAATTTGCCATAATAAACTTTTCAAGACCCTTCAAGCAAGAATACTCAATCTCTAGTGTCAACTAATGGAAGTCGTCATGCACCATGCTCACGTGGCCTAGAGTACTCGGGCTTGGGACCAACAAGGCAGAAACAGCAAAGCAAGTCCTACCAACTACTCATCGGAATTCATTCAAATTTATTGAAATCTAGTAGTGATTCTATAAAAACTTGCTCCTTATTTAAAAATTACCATGTACAATCAATATAGTTAGATTGCTATAGGCAAGTAATATTTATTTTATGGCAATCATTCGCTGGGCTTGACCATGCAATCTATTTATTTGCCTTAAATGTAGCCATTCCTATAATGATATGTCTTGACCAGAGCCTATAAATGAAGGGATCAGAGGTAAGAGGGGAATCATTTTGCTCATGCCTAACATTTTTTTGGCAAGATAGTACAATCTTTGAGCATCTCTCTATCTCTCTCTTTCTCTCTCTGTCTCTGTCTCTCTCTCTCTCTCTCATTTTTCTCTTATTAATGATATGTTCTTGTTAGTAAAGATCTATTGCACTCATTGATATAATTAGATATGATATCCTATAAAATGTGTTGAGCATGGATAATGCGTAGATTAAGAAACCAAGTAATGGCACACCTAGATAATAGAAGAAATAGTGCAGAAAGAACAACAACACTTCGTCACTTCAAAACAACTCATTTATATAGATCAATGAAATACTAACCAAAATGATTTTGGGGGCTTTGGACTTTAATCTAAGAATCAGTACTTTGTATGTAGAAATTTCTGATGCATTTTTAGACTTCATCATTCACCAAAACCATCATGTAGGCAAGCATTAACCTCAACTCTCTATAATTAGCAAAATCTATCTTGATTTCTACACAGAATCAGCTCCTTCTTAAAGAGCTAAGAAGCATCATCAACATCTGTCAAATACTTTCTCAAAAAATATTGATGAGGCATAACTTCCAACAAAATTTTAAAATTTTCATTTGGATTCATATTGTGAGATGAATCTAGTTCACTATATTACTTATTTTGAGTCAATGAATTCTTTAATAAATATCAAAAAATACTATAAAATACCATATATTCTTCACTATTTTAAAGAGGTTATCACTTATGTGGTTCTCCTATCAGCATTATATTCTTTGCCACGACCATAAGAGTATTTTGGAGAATACAATTCATTATGTATCATTTAAATTATAATATTATAAGGGCTAACGCACTACAGGAAAATGCTTTATTACAGGTGGATAAAATACGCTTGTAACAATAAAAATCTGCCAAAAATATGAGCTTTCCGGTGAATTTTCGGTGCAAAATGATCCGACGGTAATTCACGCGTTGAAAAATCTAAACCGGCGAAATTTTTTAGCCAGAATTGTTTACGACAGGTTTTCCGGCAAAAAAATACAGGAAACCGGCACCTTTTTTGGTGTCGTATTCCGTCGTATAATCTGCCTATATTTCCGACAGAAAATGTACGTCGGAGATATCGGTGGATAATCCACCGCCTAAATCCACCGAACTGCTTTCGACGGGGATTACCGTCATAATATTCGCCAAGAATATCGGCGTAAAATATTTGCCTGAAACATCATCATATTGTATTACCGGCAGACTTTTAGGTGGAAAATCTGCTGAAAACCTATAGCAGAAACAAAAAAAAATAACCTTCTTTTTTTTAAAACTACTTTCAACAATACAACGTGCATAGAAAATAATGCAATATTATATACATTCATACATCCACTTCTGATCAAGAATATCACCAAATTATTAAACATAAATATATACACAATAACAGAAACAAGAAGGATATCATCAACAAATATCCAATAATAAAAAGTCAAGATGTCCAAACAACAAATAAGTAAAGATGTCCAAAAATACATAATTACAGATGTCCACATCATTAAAATAATATCTACTCTGATTCAGTCTCCTCATATACTGATACTGTACTCCTCCCACTCATCTACTCCCTCATCTTTCATATTTCCTCTAACATTTGAGCTTGTTGCATCTCCATCTGATGCTTCATCTGCATCTGCCAGTCAGCTTGTGCTTTCCTTATCTGCTCTAGCTCGGTTGTAAGGGCAGCTATATGTTGGGTATAAAAAGACTCCTAGGTATTTGCTAAGAAATTAGAGCCACCAGATGTCTGCCATTCGTATGCATAGGCTTGCGAGCCTAAACCGTATACTCTGTCGTGCTGCATTCCTCCTTCCACTTACGACCAAGTGCAGTAGTCAGAATATTCTCCACCAAAAGAACCTTCACCTGCTACGGCCTGACTCTCTCTCGAAGCCGTGTATACTCCTACTATGAAAGTTAATAAAGATTTAAGTAATTTATATATAACATCAAAAAAATTAAATGTATATACTTATATAGGCTCTCATAGCATGCTCATCAACCCATTGCTGGTCCTCCTACTGTTTGTGGGTATGACTATGTAATTCAATAGGAGTCGATTCTTTACCCAACACCTCTTTCTGTAACAGACATATATTAGTATTCATATTAAAGTAAATTATTAAAAAAATTTAAAATTCCTTACCAAACATCTTCAGTGCTCAATATGTAGAATAGAACCCCCAGTATGAAGAGAACTACCCATGCCCCTAACATCAGAAGCTCTATTCTATCTATTTTGATCCCTACTCCTGATATAGTCTGGGCTAACCCAAGCACTATTTAACTCAGCCCATACACTCACCAATCCAGAGTGATCACTGGCCATACTTTTTATTATTTGTAAATATGTCTCACATGAGAGTCAAGCCACACTTCTCAAAATTCTTTCTGATTTTATCATTGTGTTGTGGCAGCCAATAAAAATCTTTCTATATTTAAAAACATGCAATAAAAAAAATATATTTTTTAGCTTATGTAAATAAGATATAATACATAACATATTTATATAATAACAAACCTTAAACTCTCTAAACTATATATCCCATACTTCTTTCGGGACTTTCTTCCGAGAAACATAAGAAGCATCATACCTACTCCATATTATATGCGTTGGTTGCTTTGACGGATGAAACCAGAAAGAAATTTGTTAGTTGTCAAAAAAAAAATATTCAATTTTATTTGCATGTTTGAAAAATAATTAGTACATACGTGCCACCAACTCTGTTATAGTTGAGGGTGGAAGGTCCACCTATAACAGGCTAAGATAGTGGTGGAGGATAGTATGACAGGACATATGGTGGATATGGATATATAGGAGGTCCACTATGAGAAGGTGGGGGTGGATAGTAGGGGTAGAAATGAGTACTCTGCGTGACGTCCGGTGAAGGAAAGCATGGGTCTGGTGAGTAAAATTATAGGCTACTGGCTGTAAGAGTAGCTAAAGGCTGGCTAGGCTGACTCTGGATAATAGGCTGAGATGAAGAGGTGCCATCAGTACGTACATACTTATTGGATGGGCCAACAGTTACCTTCTTATTGCACCTATCAAATATATTCTTTATCAATCCTCTATGATGGTCATCACCTGAAGCCATCTACACAAAAAATTTAAAAAATATTAGCAACATAAATTACAACAAAAATTGAATATAAAATAGCGTAGTAATTAAATAAATAAAGTACAGAAAAATTTAAATATAAAAAATATTATTACTATAAATTGTTGATTCATAATTGATTGTCAAAAATTATTTACCTTATGTTGATTCACTTTTATATGATGAAACTTCTACACCACTATCAGATTCCTCATGACTTTTCTCTATGTTTAAATTTACTTCCTTTAACTGTAACTCACTCTCAGTAGTTATAGTTTGATCATCTACATCATTAGCAAGTTCTTTTAATTTTGACATAAACTCTTCTTGATGTGCTGGTGGTATTGATAAAGTCTTCTCAATAATTCCACTGGGTTTGGTCTTCATAACTATAAACCAATATTATTTGTCTCGTACTCTACTCAGATAGTTAGCAAAATAGACTTGGCTTGCTTGACTAGCAATGATGAATGGGTCAAACTTTAAATATCTCCTATCCTGCTTAACTTCTATTATACCATAAAGCGGATATATTCCTATACCTCTATTCTGTACTAGATCAAATCACTCATAATTGAATAGATACACATTATTTCCATGACTAGGATATTCCAACTGTAATATTTCCTGTAATACCCCGTAGTACTCAGAATCATCACCTGTGTGGGTATTCCCTCTTACACATACACAAGAATTCTCTATCTTTATATCTTCACACCAAAATTTTGTTTGGAATTTATAACAATTAACTAAAAAAATAGATAATATTTCACAGCTCTATTTGGTCCCCAAGCTAGATCAAGTAGCCCATAATACTATAAATTACCATCTTGAGTGTGTACCTAGTTAGTAGGTAAAGTATGTTATTAGTATGCTTATTAATTAATTAAAGATATAGTAATTGAAATGAATAGTCAAAATATATACCATATTTTTAAACTAAATAAGAAATTCGATTTCTAGTATCTTTTGGACTTCTACTTGTTCTGTTGTATTTAAACCAAAAATAAAACTCCTGTATATATTAAGGTTTAAATCGAATTTATAAGTAATAAATTTATGAGCAAGCTTATTCATACTTACTCGAGATATGACTCAACTTCATCACAGTTAAGCAAGACATATAATGTTGTAACTCTCATCTCCTTATTAGTCAAATAGCGCACGGTGCTAGTGCCTGCGGGTTCACCACTTTTATTGAATATAGATAAATTTGAGGATTGACCCATATTTTCAGGTGTAGTGCTTTGGCTTGATTGTGACATTATTTCAAAGTAATACGAGCAAAACTAGGTTATCTTGTACATTAAACATGCTTTGTATATTTAGCCTTCAAGATGTGCTTTATTTTTAGTAGTCTTCTTAAGTTTATTTAAATACCTCTCAAAAGGATACATCCACTGATACTAAATAGGTCCATCGACTAGCTTCATATGGTAAATGCATGGGTAGATGCTCTATATAGTAAAAAAAAGCTGAAAAAATATCTTCTTAAGTTTACACAGAATGAAAGAAATATGCTGCTCCATAAGAATCAGGTGCTCTGTATTTAGTTTTGAAGAGCATAAATCTTTGAAGAAAATTCTTAGCTTGATCAAGGGCTTTAAAATTTAATTTGGCAGATAAATAAAGATAGTTGGTAGTAGATATTACATAAAGATATGATAGTCATGACTCTTCATATCAAATAATCTCCCAGTTCTTATGTCAACACATCTGCTTATATTTGAAGAATATCTACTTAAAGGAGATTCTTCACATATTCACAAATAGCTCGCCTCTACTCTAAATTTAAGGTGAAAGGAGCTTTTAGTTTGAATAATTTTTCATTTTCACCATCCCTCAATTCTAATACTTTCCTCTTACAAATCTTCTTTAAGTACATCCTTACTTTTATGTTGTCTTTGAATTTATCTTTGATGTTAATGACTGTATTGAATATATTATCAAAGATATTTTTCTCTATATGCATCACATCTAAGTTATGTCCGATCAAGTTTATCCTCTAATATGATAATGACCAAAAAAATACTTTTTTGAGTCTAATTGTGTTTGACATCATACCCTGCAATTTATAATCAGCTAATGTTAGAGAATCCACTATTGTGGGCATGGACCTTACTCTTTCAAATATTTCTTCACTAGTTAATCTAGGAGGAGACGACAACATAACCATTTTATTTTTAACAAAAGCAACCTTATTTCGCCTAAAAGGATGACCTGTAGGTAGGAACATGCTATGACAATTGAACTAAGTGTTCTTCCCTCCATACTTTAAAGTGAATAACTTTGTATATTCCATATAATATGGACAAGCTAATTTTTCAGAAGTGTTCCAACTTGAGAGCATACCATACGTAAAAAGTCATCAATTATCTAAAGTAATGCTACCCTCATATTGAAGTTCTGTTTGGTGGAGATGTGAAACCCTTTAAATTTTCAAGATTTTTTTTGGTTGACTTAGAGACTGTCACAGCTCAACACAATAGGACCTGCCCTGGTCGGGTTAGGTTGTGACAGTGGATATCATATGTACTTACTCCCTCTTCCTATAATAAATTTAAATTATTAATTAATAATTGAAAGAATACATTAATCGTTGCTTTTGGATTATGTGGTCCTGGAATGATAAGCGCTAGAAGTATATAAGGAGTTATCATGTACAGCTCTGGGGAAAGATTGTATGGTGTGAGTATCACGGGCCAACATGAGTAAGATGAAGCAGACTGGCTAAATAGAGTAAAACTATCTACGTTTAAATCTAATCTTATATTTCTTGATTTTGAGGTAAAGGTGGGATATATACAATCAAAGTATTTCCAGACATCTGCTTCTGACGGATGTGTAATAAAACCTTCTTATGAGATATATTCTTTATGCCATCTCATATGTGTAGCAGATCTCATGGATGCATATAACCATATTAGTCTAGGAATTATGGGTAAGTAAAATAACCTACTAGCTTGTACTTCCTTCAGCTTTCTTTTTGTAATAAATTTTGGTTTATATCTTAGTGCATTATAGTAACGGCATGCGATTTTGATTGATCATCTTTATAGAATAACATGCATCTATTGACATAATAATTTATCTTTATGTATGTCAAACCAAGCTAGGAAACTAACTTCTTAGTCTAATATAAATCTGTAGGAATTATGTTATCTGTCAGATTAGTTTCCTTAAGCAGTCTAATGAATTGATTAAAATATTCACGGGGGATATTATATTCTGCCTTGATGCTTAACATCTTAATAGCAATGAATAACTTTGAGTGAGTAGTGCACCTCTTCCATATTGGTTGTTGGAAAGCATGCAATAAATCAAAAAAATTTTGTGTTTCCTTATTAGGTGACCCTTTTGTATATTGTTTAAATTGTGCTCCAGTTGCATTATGAATTAAGTCCTCAAGATCAGGTCAGATATTTTCTTCCTCGGCTATATTAGCACTTATCGATGGGATGCATCAAGAATTGAAATGTGATTCATACTCACCACGAGAAGTTCAATACCAATATTCTGGCATGAAGCCTCGACGGTATAGATCAATAATTATGTCATCTGAGCTTAGGTGCACCTAATTGTTATGTTTAGAATATGGGCAATGACACTTTCCATCTGAGATGAAACTGGGCAGTTGAGAAGCTATCTAAATGAAAAAATTCACCCCTCTAATGAACTCATCCATTAATATTTTTCGTCATTGCACCAATCGATTATACATCCAACTTCTTTGAGTTCTAATATCCATAATATAACCTACATATAATATGGAAATATTAGATAATGTTGTAACATTTATTGAAGGAAAATAGTTGATTTTTTAAATTTCACATAAGTCCTCTATCGATGAAACAACTGACGGCCTCCATTTAGGGAAAATATAAAGAGTCTTAGAGTGATCGAAAGGTCGTCATTTTATGTGACCAAACCATCCAAAGCGACTCTCTCTAATCTTATCTTCCACTAGAGCTACTCCAACCTTCTCACATATATGTTATTTTCATATCCTATCTATAAGAGTAAATCCACTAGTCATCCACCTGAGCATACTCATCTCTGTAACACTTAACTTAAAATTATGCTTAGTTTAAGGGGGGAATTTCTATCACACAACAACGCCCAATGCATTCCTCTACTTCCACCATCCAACTTGAATTTTATAAATAATATCCTTATCTATTTTATCATAAATAGATCAAAGATATTAATTAAAACATGTACTTTTATTAATGACTTCATCACCCAAAGTCCCAATCCCTCAACTAGGTCTATTACAACTAAAAATACACTCCATATATTAAGTTTTAGATCTACTTCTATGAAAACCTTTAGACTTTAAGGTTGACCTACATTCTCTTATAAATGTCTAGTGAGAACATCCATAACAAAAATAAATTAAAAGCATACACCAAGATACATTCTCTTACAAATGTCTAGTGAAACAAATCCATAACAAAAGCAAAAGCATACACCAAGGTTCATTCTCTTGCAAATGTCTAGTGAGAACATTCATAACAAAAATAAATTAAAAGCATACACCAAGATACATTCTCTTACAAATGTCTAGTGAGAACATCCATAACAAAAGCAAAAGCATACACCAAGGTTCATTCTGTTGCAAATGTCTAGTGAGAACATCCATAAGAAAATAAATTAAAAAGCATATACCAAGATACATTCTCTTACAAATGTCTAGTGAGAACTTTCATAACAAAAGAAATAGCATACACCAAGGTTCAATCTCTTGCAAATGTCTAGTGAGAACATTCATAACAAAAGCAAAAAAGAATACATAAAGATACGAAGGCAGCGACCTTCTCTTACCAGAGGCAGCGAGTAGAGGCAACCAACGGTGGTGAACGGTGCAAGTTCGACAGTGAAAGTTGGCGAGAGTCTTGCGTTTGTGGCAGCTCTCGGACGCAGGGGCAGCTCTCGGACGCAAGCTAACCGAGGGAAGAAGAGGGAAAGAAATTAGAAGAAAGACGGTGGAGGGGTCAAAATATGGCCCTTTTCATCGATTTTCTGGTGAATTATCCGTCGGATAAATCACCGACGGATAATACGTTGGTAACCTTATCGAGTTTAAGTAAGTCGATGCAATGTTCACCGGTAATTCTGTCGGTAATAACCGATAAAAATTGGGCAAAAATTTTTTTAATTTATGGTGAAAATTTGGCGAAAAATTTGTAGGTGTTGTAACAGCAGTAATTTTGTCAAAAATTCCACCGTAAAAATACCGGCGAATATTCTGTTGGTTCGGCCGCCACATTTTCAGGTGTATATCTATCCGCCGAAAAATCCGACGGTAAAGACAAATTTTCCTGTAGTGACGTCAGCCCAATGTTATACTTATGAAAGTTTGCATTTGTTTGTATGTATTATTGGGGCAACAAAACATTTGAAATTATGTTAGAATATTAGTCTTAATGGTGAAAACTTCATCAAGTTAAGGTGGCAACATGGAGCATACGTTTCAAAGGTTAGTAAAGAAAGAGATGTAAAGCTCAATCTTTAATGAATATTTGATGAGATGTGGAGATGTATCAATTAATGTGGAAAGAATAAAAAAGTTAAAGACAGAACACCAAGAATTTCTTGAGTGGTCCACTCAAGTGGCCTACATTCATTATATGAATTATTAAGATAATTTATGTGCCTCCAAGAAAATTAGAGAGAATTGTATCTCACAAAGTAAGTCATATTTAGAGAAAATATGAATAATTTCTAATAGATTTCCTAGAATAAGAAAGGAGAATGCCCTTATGAATGGGATACAAAAAGATTTTTGAAGAGTACAGATGGGAGATGTGCCAAGCTCTGCTCTAACCCTGATAAACGCTACTCCAAATTTCTAGGAGCTCTGGCTAAATTATAAAGCTAGTATTTGAGCTAACTAGTTGGTTTTCCAACCTCCTTACCTTTTAATATTCTTCTCATCCTTATAAGAATTTGCGAGTGAAATTATTATTGCATGCCTACTTGGTGGTACTAGTAATGTAGCATGATTGAATGTCTAGACCTACATTTTTACTCAACCTCAATTCAGAATAAACTAGAGTTATATATTAAATCCAAAATAATAATACCAATATAAACACCACTTTATTTATCAAAATACATATATAAAAATCTAGTGTATATCAAATCTATACATCAAAATAATTATACCGTATTACAAAAATACCTTACTAGAACACTTAGGTAACTTTATTCTTATCCTTTTCTACTCCACTGGATCTTTCCCTTTTCCTAAAACATTAGAGAACGTCATGGGGTGAGCACAATGAGCTAGGTAGAAATCCTTCATAAGCCCATCATAGATATCAATATTCAAATAAAATACTAATAATAATCTTATAAAATATTCAATAAATCATTAAAGCATCAACAAAGTACTAGTAGGATATGATTCATTAGAATTATTAAATGTACTTGGTTCTAGAATCATCACATGTACTTTTATAATTTACTTTCAAAAGAATATTAGAGTGTTCGAGGACACTGGTTATTAGAGTTTCATTTGCACTTAACATGTTTATTTCATCGGAATTAATAAAGAAGTTCAAGGTTTATCAGAATCTATTTAGAGTATCATTTATATTCAATTTAATGGGTTCTCACAATATTAATGCATGAGTATAATATATATATCCCAATGTCTGCTTATAGTTACACTTTCACTTATGACTTCCTTTAACTTCCCACACTCGCATATAGCAAGTGAGGCTAAAATAGAATAGAACATAATAACCTCCCACACCCACTTTTAATAAGTGGAGTCAGAATCTCTCCCATATCCACACATGATAGATTGGCCCTGAACAAAACATATAAGATGCTTGTATCACTTCTAAGAAAGTAATTATCACATTTAATAGATTAGAACCCCTTTAATGATATACCATGAATTATGCAAATTTAATGCAATAATAGCTCATTATGACTTTAATACATTATCATGATGAGGCAAAAATTATCAGAACTGCTAATAATAAGCCATGCTACGTGCATAAAAGACAACTCTTTTAACATTTTCCATTTCAATTACAATTTCAGAGGAACATCCAAGACATCATTTTAAGCATGTTATATAACTATTAAGAAATTTAGAAATTCCTTATTTGTTCAATACACATAGAAATTCAGATAGAGAATATCAACCAATAAAATATCCAACTTCTTATAAAGCATACAATGATATACTAAAAGTTACATGGAGAAAATAATATTCCAAGAAAAAAACATTTTAATTCATATCTTTTATAGAATTAATGAAATTAAAATCAGAGATAGGAGTTTAGGAGTCTACCATGAGCTCTAAGAAATCCCTAACTAACCTGATAGATGAAATCTGAGCTTTAGCCTACAAATTTCTCTCTCCTTCTTTTCCTCTCCCTCTCCTTCTCTTCTTCCTTCTCTAGCAAGATAGCTGGGTGGGGGTGGAGAAATGGATTTAGATATTTTACATATTTTCATTTTGGCCTAGTACCATGATTCCCACCTTTTCAACACTACTACACTCCATTAGAATATTCTAGATGCCCCCAGATTTCTTACAACTGAGCACCACAGTGCTCCCTCAAATTTCAATGCCGCAACACTGGACTTCCCAACATCATGGAGCTCTCAAAACATTTATGGCACTCATGTTTTCTCCTTTCCATTTCAATTTTAAAAGCATTTAGGATTAATTGAACACTACATAACTTATAAATGATGATTAAACCAAGATTAGATAAGATTTTACATAGGGTTAAGTAAATTATCTGGGTTTAGGAATGACAGATGTTACATCCTCCCTTCCTTATAAAAAATATCATCATCAACATTTCTAATATACATAACAGTTAGAATATGTTTAGACACAAATGTCTCATCTCATGTTTTTTTCTCCCATGTAGCTTCTCGCCCTGACTTATGCTTCCATTAAATCTTAACCATGGGGATCTATTTATTTCTTAGTTGCTTCACATTATAAGCTAGTATTCATTCTAATTCTTCATTGTAGGTCAGATTACGTTGCACTTCAACTTCTTCTTTAGAAACTCTCTACCTACATCCAATTCCCACTTCTAGAATATTAACACATAAAAGACATTGTGAATATTTCACATGCAATCTAGCAAGTATAGTCTATAAGCTGATTTCTTAATTCTTTCAATCACTTCAAATGATCCTATATACTTAAGATTCAACTTACTATCTCTTTCAAATATGCTTAATCTCTTTATCAGGCTAACCTTTAAATATATAAAGTCATCAACTTGAAATTCTATAGACTTATGCTTCAGATCAAAATATTTCTTCTATCTATCTTGAGCTAGTTTTAATCTTTATTTGATCAACTTGACCTTCTTTGTAGCATTGTTTACCAGCTTACAATCTATCAATTTTCTTTCTCCTATTTCAGTCCAAGCCAATAATATTCTACACTTTCTTTCATATCGAGCTTCATATGGCACCATACTAATACTTGTTTGAAAATTATTGTTATAAGCAAATTTGATTAAAAGGATATGGTCTTCTCAACTTCCTCCAAAATCCAGGACACATGAGCTCAATAAATCTTCCCGAAGTTGAATAACTCTCTCTGATTGCCCATTCATCTAAAGGTGAAATGTTGTACCGAAATTCATTCTTTACCCCAAACCTTTGTAAATGCCCTTCCATAACTTGGAAGTGAATCTGCCATCATAATCAGAGATGATAACTTTAAGAATTCCATGCAATCTAATAATCGCTTTGATTGACCTCCATTTTGGCTTCGATTACTTACATGGCCTTATTGCATATTTTGTGAGTCAATCCATCTTCCTGCACGTTGAACCATTGTGTTTGATGATGAAATGTCAAGTTGCATATTTTATTTCAATTCATCGCCTGCCTTAGGATTTTATTTTTTTATCATATATTATTATTTATTATGCTTTAAAAATATATGTGGTCGGATCGATATCGATTTGATGAATAAAATTTATGCATTTTTCTGTAGTAGTCTCCTACGTAATTTTTTTTTATCCAGGCATCATTTTGTGAAATGGACTACGCAAGTGTGTTCAGATCGCTATGACCTTTCAAACGAGCTCATCCGCACTCAAATCGGACATTGTTTGATGTGTGTCGAGGAGAGAGCATCATAATGAGCCTTTTCTTAATAAATTCAATAATCAAAATAAATTAAAATCACATTAAAATTTTCTTAAAATAACTAAAATAAAACTTTTAATAAATAAAATCTATTTTTGAAAATACAAAATATTATTTATACACATACATACATACATATATTAAAAAAAAATTAAAAAAAAAGCTTTTATTCAAAACTAATCATTTTAAGAAATTTTACCCTTTCATATACTACCAAATCAAGCAATCTCTTCATTTATAGCTGAAATTTATCCACAGGAAAGCACTTGATCCCAACCTTGGATCAAGGGCATAAAAAAAATTTGTCTTTTCCCTCTTAACAATATCCTTCATCCTAGCCATCTAATTTTAAATCTAATGGCTGATTTTCATCAAGAGAACAATATTCTTTTAAACCTTTTCAAGGGTTTATTGAAAGGGGGCAAGGGTTTTTTTTTTTTTTTTTTTTTTTGTGGTAGCTCGCTCATGTGTACACTCTCTCTCACAAACAAGAGGCTCCGTTTTTTGCTCTCTCCCATAGAAAAAAAGAAAAAGAAAATGTAGCTCCCCCTCCCTTGAAGATGTCGGCCAAGCTTCTCCTCCCTTGAAGACTTCAGCCAAGCCTCACCTCCCTTGAAGATTTCGGCCAAGAGAAGTGAAGAGAAGTATACGTAAGCTTTCTCCTTAAATTTCTTTCTTAGGTTTAGAATGAATTTATGTTTATATTCATTAAGTTTCTTTCTTATGTTTATATTCATTAAGTATCCTCATTGAAGTTTTCTTTCTTATGAATGAAAGAGCAAATGTATGCTCATTAAGTTTCTTTCTCGAGTTAAAAAAAAAAAAGCATTTATATCCATTGCACTTCTTCCTTAAGTTTGGAAGAGTTTGTTTTTAAACTTTCTTCTTAACTTTCTTTTATAAGTTTTGAAAGAATACAAATATATTGTGCATTGAGTTTTTAGCTTAAGCTTGAAATGGTATATGCATTTTTAGTGGGTTTCTTTCATCAAGAATGAAAGAATATATGTATATTCTCATTGATTTTCTTATATATATATATATGTGTGTGTGTGTGTGTGTGTGTTTACTCATTAAGTTTTCTTTCTTAATTTTCTTTCATAAATGTAAGAGAACTTCATGCATTTATTTCATTTGTTTGTGGTTCAATTTTCAAATAAAAATATGAAATATATAATGGGAAAAATGTAAGAGAACTTTATATATTTATCTCATTTGTTTGTAGTTTAATTTTTTAAAAAATTGAAATATATAATGACAAAAATATAAGAGAACTTCAAATATTTATGTCATGTGTTTGTAGTTTAATTTCAAAAAAAAAATCCGAAATATATAATGGCAAAAATGTAAGAGAACTTCATATATTTATCTCATTTATTTGTAGTTTAATTTCCAAACAAAAATCTGAAATATATAATGGCAAAAATGTTAGAGAGTTTCATGTATTTATCTCATTTGCTTGTGGTTTGATTTTCAAATAAAAAAATTTGAAATAAATGGTGGCTTTAATGTGAGTTGATTTATGGTTTGTCTTATGTAATTTGCAAGCCAATTTTATGTAAAAAATATGAGAAAAAATGTTGCATTATTAGTGATTCATTTTATTTATATGTAACTTAATTCTTATATACAAAAATATGAAATAAAATGCAAGTTAATTCAAAGTTTATTTAATGTGATTTGTAAATAATTAGAGAGATTCATATCTAAAGAATAGATCCTAGGTATATTCTTTTTCTCATAACATCAAATCTTAATGGTAGTGAATTGCAAAGTGTTGAAATGTTCTTATAATATTTTGAATGTTCGCTTATCCTCATCATTGCATATAGACATGTTAACTTTTATGTTTGGAATAATGTTGAAGCGATCATACATATTATTTGGTATTATTTGTGAGATGCACTTCTACCTATTATTTTCTTGTTTACTTTGATTGATTGTTTTGTGAGGAATGTTTGAAATAATTGGACAATGGAATGAAGAATTCAATCGCCTCCATTTCTTTCAAATGGAGGTGCTATGATTGGCTTACACCATCACTCGCTCTAGTGAGGTAAACTATCTAAAACTTAGGGCCACATAGGTCTTCAAAACTATGCATGTGAGTAGGATCCCCTAAACCTTAAATTTTTGTAGAACACCTGCATTTAATTTTTCAAACCTGATAACCCGTTAGTGAGTAAGACTTTATTCGTTGGCGCCAAAATTAAGCATTCGTAACTTTAATTTACCACCCACCTTTAGGTTTTTTCCTTTTGATTTTTTCTAAATCTTAATGCATATAATAAAATAAATATATCAATAAAAATAAAATAGAATAGCCAAACATAAATAAATTAAACCTAGCAAACCATAATTAAATAAAGAATAATTAATGAATTTAAATTAAATAACTTACAAATAAAATCTAAGTAAATTAGAATTAAAATGAACAAAATAAAAATCAAATAAGAATTTAATAAAAATAAAATAAAACTTTAAAATAAGAATGAATAATTAAACTTAAATAATTATAACACATTAATTAAAAAAATAATTAAAACTTTAATAAATCATTAAAATTTAAAATAAATTAAATAAAAATTTATTGAATAATAAACAAATCTTAATTAACTCAAAATAAATAAAATTTCATAATTTATTCAATTAAACTTTATTTAATTAAATAAATTTATTAATCAAATATTAAACTATTAATAAAAGGACTCTTATGATTTATGTTGATTTCTTTGGAGAGCATAATAGCATTGGATTTTATGGGTCTTTAATCAATTTTAAATAAAAAAAGATCCTTATGTATTGTATCTAGCTTCTTTTGAAAAATACATATACATTGGATTGGAGGATCTTTAAAAAATTCATTGGGCATAGTATTTATGAAAAATATAAAATTTCTAAAGTTTAATATAAATAAAAAATTCAAAATTTTTTTAAATTTAATTAATTAAATAATTTAATAAATCATAAAAAATTCAACAAATCATCAACTGAAGGAATTAAATGAAATGAACAACAGTAACACTACACACCATGTCAATACAATTTTTAAGCTGGAATACATCGAGCTGCGAGGCTATGTATCCTAAGAAGGCTTTGGTCCTCATTCTCATTGTGATAATATCACGAATGAATTGGGAGAATGTAAGTGCTAAATTATAAATATTATAAATCAATAATCTACACTACATGAAAAAAAGGCTTCAGCATCACTTAAAATTAGCTTTCGTGGTAGTTTTTACTGCCACCAAAATCATTGCAGCATTTTTAAAACCATTGCAAGATAACTCTTTACCTATTTTAACTTGTAAGGCTATGGAAGTAATGTCATAGTAGGTAATGAACATCATTTATTTTTGTATTTCATCATTTCTTTCATTAATTAGTTCAAACTAGAAGCTCTATACCTGAATACAAACATCAATTACTCTTCTCTTAAATAGAATAAATATGTAAATCGTATAACTCTCAGATTATAAATTAAGCTTCCTAACCACATTTCAAATTATGTACAAAAATAGATAATAGTTATAGTGAATGTGAAAGAGCTCATTTAAATTTAATAGAGGATGTAAAATACCTGTAATTAACCTTAATATCTTCTATGTTGGGTGAAAGGGCAGCTACAGTCGGCCAAGTGTGCTTGATCGAAGCTGTTGTTCGCACAATCTAGGGCACATGAGGAGAGAGTCAGGCTTTATGGTGACTGCAATGACATATAAGTGGCTACTCTAAAGATAAAGAGAACATGGCTGGAGAAGTTTGTGAGTGCGAGCTTGGTTACAGGAGGAGTCAATTCTGGGAGATAGACGTGAGAAGAGGTCGAGCGGGAACTAGGGCATGGAGAGGATGCAAAATACCTACAATAAACCTTAATACGTCCTATGTTGGGTGAGAAGGTAGCTATGTTTGGTTGTCCCTCAAGTGTGCTTGATCAAAGCTGCTATTCACACGAGCTAGGACACAGGAGGAGAGTCAGACTTGATGGCGATTGTATTGACATTGCAGTGGCCAGAGAATAGAGGCTGGCTGAATGAGGAAGAGGGGTTGGCTAGAGTGTGAGCTTAAAATTACGGGGAGGAGGCAGTCGTGGGAGATAGAAGCGTGCGCGGGAACTAGCTAGGGCCCGAGATCGAGTATAAGGAATAATCATGCAATTTGATCCACTAGGAGGGTTACAAATAAAAATATAAATAGTATTTTAAATTGCTTTTATAAATTTCTTTTTGCAACAGTTTTAAAAATGCTACTACTGACTACTGCAAAAAATGTCATATTTTAATAGTGCTATAAATTAAATTAATTAACAAATTAGCAATCAATAATCAAACTTAAATAAATATGTTATTATTGGGTAACTCAGGCTTACGAGGCTCTTAACTTTGCCCCAATTAGGGTGACATAAATCTAACAATCTTGGTTTAATAAAGACAGTCACTATTTTACCTAAATAACTATTAATAAATCAGTAATTAAACACTTAGAAATTAAAGCTTTCATACCATTATGGTTGACTCCTTTTAGGAAGATAAATGTGTATTGCAATGAAAGCTCTTACAAACTAAAACACTTAATGAAAATAAAGAACTCTATGCAATCAATCCTATCCTTTATGAGGGAATGGTAGCATTATAATTATGAGCCTTAGGACTTAGGTTAGTGGCTTTTGCACTTTGAAGCCACTAACTAACATGGTTCTTCAATACTTAAAATAACATAACCCAAATTAATAAAATATTCTAAAATTTAATTAATAAAATTCTAAAATATTAAAACTTAAACTTAAATCAAAATCTCCTAACTTTAAATCTAAATAACTTAAACATCAAACTTTCTAAGATATATCAAGGCCACTTAGACCTCACACACGTTGTAGATCTTGTTTGTTAGGACAACTATCTCTAATTTGAGCCTAGGCCGATATTGTGTTTTTGTGCGATGCAAATACCTTTTCTTAGAGGTATCTTTTGTATGTTTTTTTACTTTCTTCACTCAAGATGGCAAATTATGTATGATTATTTTTCCGTTGAATACTTTAAATTTGTTAAATTATGTATACTTTCCTTGCACACATATATGTGTTGCATTTAAGTTTATAGAATCTTTGCTTTGTTGTAAAAGAAGAGCAACATAGAATGTATCTAGGCTTGCTTATAAAAGTGGAGAATCAAAGTAGAATGTGCCTAGGTACAAATATATATGTAAGAGTCAAATGTAAATATAAGGTGTCTAGAATGTAACTAGAATAAGTATATATATTCATAGAGTTGTAAAGGTTAAATGTGATTGCTTGTATACACATAGGGCTCCAAAAGATAATCCCCTCTCCTTTGGAAGGTGTTCTCTTTTGGAATTCTATAGAAGACTTGGAGATAGAAGACAATAAGCAAACACATTTAAACCTACTTCATTTATAAAGTAGAAATCGAAGCATATTGTGGTAGAACTTGGCCACTTTAATCTTATAGCAAACCCCGAGTTGTATTCATATTTCAAAGAAATGAAAAATAAATTTTTTATACATTTTCTTCATACACTATACATGATGTTAGATGCACTTGCATGTTTAAGAGTCTTTATTAAACTTTCTGAATTAAATATCTTTGACTCCTTAGAATTAGAGCTATCTTATCTTACATTTATAAGGCGATTGATTATGTTTAGGATGTTAGCTGGAAGCTCACTCCGAGCAAGTATAAGCCCATATTGTTCACCCCTCAGTGTCTCCTTTAAGTCCTAAATAAATTATAAATCTATAATTTCCCCTAAAATTTGTAATTAATTTTTAGTCATTTAAACTCAAATTTTTAATCAAATCTTTATATATTTAAAAAGTATATTCCTCTCTTTAATCAAAATTATATCTCTTTTAGATTAGAAGACCGTAGGAATCCCACTATGCACCAAACCAAGAAGAGAATAAAGTAGTATCCCTAATCGAGAGTGTTTTCATGTCAAGGAAGGCCTAAGATGTAATTAACCATGGGGGCTTGTGCCCGTGAGAAATCGACACCCACATTAAATAAACCCCGCTTGAGCTAATGTATCAAATAGGAGAAATCTAATGATTATTGAATTATATATATCATTATTCATTAAGATGTATAGGCAAAAGCTATTATTTTTTATGGATAATCATATATATAATTCTATTTGCTCTTCCGTTAGTCTGCTTACATAAAGTGTAAAGGTCTACAACTATTTTGTCCTACGAGATAATGTAATCATACCCTTTGCATTCTAACCCTCGCTTGTGGTTACCCTTTCGGAGATCCACATCCTTTATATATATATGAGCCACTTGTTAACTGAATTAGTTTATCGCATATGGAAGTAATGGCCAAACTTGTTATACCTATCAACAATCATCCATACAGCATCATGACCTTCCTTAAACCTGGGAAAACCTATAGGAAAATCCATGGTGATTTCTTCCCACTTTCACTCAAGAATAAGCAACAACTGCAGGCCCACTAGGTCTCTAATGCTCAACTTTCATTAGTTGACATGCTTCACACTTAGAGATAAATTTTAATACGTCTCACTTTAATTGAGGCCACCAGAATATAAGTTTTAAATTATGATATATCTTATTACTGATGAATAGAATACTTAGAATAATAAGTTTCATGTAGAATCTTCTTTCTTAGATAAAAATCATAATCTATTACCATAGAAGATTATGTGTTGCTCATTCACTTGTAGTTCAAAACACTTACCAGAATAAATTTGGTCTATCAGTCTCTTGTACTCTTCATTTTCCTTCTGAGGCTCTTTAATTTTGTCTTATAGTGAAGGCTGAATTATCATTTAGAAATGATTTCAGTAGTCATATCAGGTGGACATACCACTTCTAATTCAAGTCTCTCCATTTATAAAATTAATCCTTATGCTCAGAAGTGATCAAACTAGCTATCATTCCCATAATTTTTTTACTTAGAGCATCCCAACCACATTAGCTCTACCATGCTAACAAATGATATCTAAATCATAATCTTTAATCATTTCTAATCACCTTCTCTGCCTCATATTCAATTTCTTCTGGGTGAAAATATACTTCATATTTTAGTGGTCGATATATATCTCATACCTCACACCATAGAGATATATGTCCAAATCTTTAGAGTAAACACAATTGCTTCCAATTCAAGATGATGAGTTGTATAGTTTTTCTCATGCAGCTTTAACTACTTGGATGCATATATAATTACTTTTCTATTTCCTTATAATACACATCCCAGTCCCTTTAATAAGGCATCACTATACATCTATAATTCCTTGGTACCCAAAAGAATAGTCAATACATGGGTTAACACCATACACTCTTTCAACTTCTAAAAGCTCTCTTCACACTCTAGTGTCTAATCAAACTGTAGAGCTTTCTAATATGTCAGAAGCCTCTAATAAACTTTTTGTATAATCTGCCATTCCCAGAAAGATATGGACTTCTATCACAGACATCGGCCTTGGCTATTCTACCATAGCTTGCACTTTTTGAGGATCCATAGTAATTCCTTGCTCACTAAATGCCCCAAAAAGCTATGAAATTCAAATAGAATTCACATTTAGAGAACCTAGCATACAACTTCTACAGCCTTAATGTCTCTAAGGTCAACCTCAAATGCTTAGCATGCTTCTCCTCAAATTTCAAGTACACCAAGATATCACAAAGAACACAATAATAAATTGATCCAAATTATTATTGATTACTCTATACATTAGGTCTATGAATACTATTGGTGCTTTAGTCACTCCAAATGGCATCACCAAAAACTCATGCTGCCTATATCTAGTGTTGAAGGCTATCATTGCCATATCTTCAGCCTTCACTCTTAATTGATGATAATCTAACCTCAAATTAATGTTTAAAAATACAACTACACCTTCTAATTGGTCAAAAAAACCATCTTTCCTAGGTAATAAATATAAGTTCATTATAGTCACCTTATTAAGCTCTTGATAATCAATGCCAATATCTAAAGATCCATATTTCTTCTTCAGAAATAATATAGAAGCTCCCCATGGGGATCCACTTGAACTGATAACTCTTCTATCAAATAACTCCTGAAAGGACCTTCAACACCTGCAACTCTCTCGATGACATTCTAAAATGAGTCTTTGCTATTGCAGTTGTACTTAGCACCACTTCGATACAAAACTCTCCATCTTTTTGTAGAGGTAAATCAATCAACTCTTCATGAAAAATATAAGGAAACTCTTTTACCATTGGGAAATTTTCAATACCTTTAATTGGCTTATTCAAATTTCTCACATAACCTAAGAAAATAGAATTCTCCTTTCTCTAGACCTTATCAACTTGCATAACAAATATCAGAGATGACATGACACTCTTAGCCATGGAAATGCAACACCTCCCCTTCTACACACATACTTATTTCTTACTGTAATTAATTTGACCTTCATATTTGCTTAGCCAATGCATGCCCACTATCACATCAAACTCCTTTAAAGGAAACACAATCAACTGTGATTCTAACTATCATAACCCAACCACCAGACTAATCATATCATGCTCGATCGTGGCAAGAAGCAAAGACTGACCCCAAGATCCAGTTGGAGAAATGGTGTGAAATTGAATTATACAAATTGTACAATACATAGCCAATATAGAATATAAAGGTAAGGTTGAAGACTAAATATCAAAAATAATTTTTCTTTATATCATCCAAAAATACAAATATAATCATAGATCTATTTATAACAATGTTGGCAATAAACAGGTAGAATAAATTAAAAGTTAAGACTGCCAAATGGAAAACTAACCAAAATGCATACATATAGTATAGATCAAAGCCTGGTACCAGAAACTATTCAGCTCGCTCCTTACCCTTTTCTTGGCCTAAAAATAAAAGTAAAAGCAAGAGTGAGCTAACACTACTCAATAGGTTACAATGACCTAAAACATAAATCAATATTTCAAACCAAAATAGCTGAATAATGTTGAAATAATAATTGAAGTACTGTATGAAAAACTAAGACTGAAGTAGGCACTAATACCGAATTAAAATAAACATTTAAAAAATTATTAAAACTATACTAAAATTTATTGAAATATAAACAAACACTTCCTAACAAATATCAGAATGGCCCTCAGGCCACTAACTTCCAAAATATAACAAAAAAATAAAATCTCTTCTCATTGTCAACAGAATCCCTTCTTTTCTCTAGCAGAGCCCCTTCTCTCTACCAACAGAATCCCTTAGTAAATATCAGAATAACACTTAGATTATAGAACTTCTAACACATAACAAACAATTGAATTCTTTCTCACCGTCAATAAAAGTTCTTTTTACACAATTCAAATATGTTGAGCTAGATATTGAAAATTAAGTGCATGAATACTACTGAAGAGATTATAGTCTTATTAAACAATTCCATAAAAATGCTCTAATGGCTATCAAAATAGTTTCCCACCAAATGTTCTATAGTTCTAAAAAATTATGAGTTGAGAATTTTATCACATTACCAAAAATTGAGTATAACAACATTCTGAAGCTTTAACTAAAGTAAATCACTATTTTTACATTAAAAAATTTAATTGATAAAAATCAATGCTTTTCAAAATTACTTAA
This sequence comes from Dendrobium chrysotoxum, assembly GCA_019925795.1. Lineage (NCBI taxonomy): Eukaryota > Viridiplantae > Streptophyta > Magnoliopsida > Asparagales > Orchidaceae > Dendrobium > Dendrobium chrysotoxum. The sequence continues at coordinate 9,385,166 of CM034303.1, read as the reverse complement.
CAAAAAATCTTTAATAAATACTCAAAATGACCAAAATAATTATACTGACAACATATCAAAAGTTACGAGTGTAACATTTACCAGAATCTGAGAAAATTGTATTTTTATTAAGCTAAATTATAAATTCAATTTGAAAAATTTTAAAAATATCACATTATTGAAAACTGAGATACGAAAATATAAACTACCTTGACCCGAGCAACTTTTTGAACTAGGTCGTCAACTAAAAAAGACTCGAAGCCACCTAAAATGAATTTTCTCTCTATAAAATCCCTCTCTCTCACTCTCTCACTAACTGGTGGGCTTAAGAGAAATGAAATGAATGGAGTGGTGGATTTGGATATTTTTATCATAAAATTTTGGTCAAACGCCCCATGCAGCCCTACACTGCTCTACCTCAGAAACCTCATAATGATGTAGCTCAACCCCCAACACTATCATGCTAAATTGATTTTTAATATTTTTGAGAGTACTAGTGTTGAAGTGCTGCCAACCCAAGAGTTTTGGCACCCTAAAGGAAAATATTAGACTTGCTCAAACATACAAACATGCCATTGGGACCCACTTTAAAAAATATACAAACTCTCACATGAACATAGAAAACTTCCAAACATATGCAAAGGAGTTTCAAAAATACAAATTTAGTGGGTTACCTCAACTCTGGCCGGATTATAATAGGTAGAACTGTATACTAATTCTGGAGTTGCTACACTAACTTTCTATTTACAATTTCAATCTCACATTTACAAAGTTTATTAGTAATCAAATAATCACTAGTGGGCAATAAAATAGATGGAAAACAACTGGAAACTATTCCCAGACCATCTATAACATAATAAAAAAGGAACGTGTGGCACTCTCACTACAGGAAAACAGCTAATTTTCGATGGAATTTCAGGCGGAAACAAATTCGATCGAATTTCTAGTGGATTTCCAACGAATTTTGGCAGATTTTTTGCTCGGCTTTCTAGTAGATTTATTTCTGCTAGAATTTCCAGTATATTTTTTGCTCGGCTCTCCTATGAATTTATTTCCAATAGAATCTATAGCGGATTTTTTGCCGCAAATTATATTTTTCCAAAAAATGATTATAATAAATATTTATAATTATTTATTTTATTAAATTAAGTTAAATAATTTAGTAACTTATTATCAAATTAAATTATTTAAATTAAATATTTTTAAATTAAATTAAATTGACTAATTTAATAATTCATTGTAAAGTTAAATTAATTATTATGATTATTAAAAAAAATTGTTTTTCTTTTAATATAAAAATTAATTTCAATATTTTATAAGTTGTAATTTAAATAAAAAAAAAGTTTTAAGTAGCTTTGCTTAAGTGGCCTTATGGTTGGGAGGCATGATGAATGTAAAATGCTGGGGGTTCGAACCCCGTCGAATGCACTGAGCCCGTGGCTGTGGCTGGCAGGTCGGCGGGTTGGGGCTTATGGGGGCTAGACGGCTAGGGGCTTGCGTGGGCGGACCAACTGGAGCGAGCGGGTTGGGGCATAGTGGATAGGTCGGCGGGCTTATGGCCGGGCTGAGCAGGCAGGCTTGCATTTGTAACAAATTTAATATTTTTTTTTAATTATTCCGACGAAAATTTTAGTGGCAGATTATTTTGCACTAGTAACATTTTTCTAACGTACGTTTTACCGTTAACAAATTTTTAGTCAAAAATCCACCGGAAATATTAATTTTTGATGGAATTTGGGAATTTCTTGATGGATTTTGGTCGTCGATAACACACTATTTTCCTGTAGTATCTCTAGCATCAAATAATATAAATTTACCTCCATATTGAGTTGGGGAAGTCTCATTAATTGTTTTAGGAGGGAGTAGTTGTTGCCTCAGACTCAGACTCCTACCAACTTTAGGTTTTCCTTCCGGCACTCTCTATGGACACTATGACACATTGTGACCAGTATGTATACACCTAAAACACTAACAATATACAAAAAAAATTTACATATATGCCTTCTTCTAAAGAGTCCATAGATAAAGGCACTAATAACTGACATCGATCCTCCCACACTCCTAGATACTAGGGCCCTTCCCTCCTAGAATCACTAATCTCCAATCTTGACTTCTTCCCACTAATTATACTTCTAGAGGACTCTCTTCTAAATCTCATCCTATTGACATCTCAATATGGTTGAGTGGATATCAAACAATTCTCTACTAGGCTAGCTCTCTCTATGAGCTCAAAAAAGTCATGTATGTGAAATGGCACTAATGGGTGCCTCACATGGTCTCTCAAACCCCACAAAAATCTATAAAATTTCCCCTCTAGGGTGCTAACTAGTTGAGGAGCATACCTAGAAAGAGTTATAAACTCTACCTCATACTACATTACTATCTTGCTCACTTACAATGATCTTAAAAATGATTCTTGCATCTATGTTATGAACTAACTCCTAAAATTCTTTATAAACTCCTCCCAGGTGATCTTTACATTCATCCTTTAGTGAAATCTCTCCTTCTATTGGCCCATACACTAGTGCTCTGCCTCTCCATCCAATAAAAATGCAACTAACAAGATCTTCATATCCTCATTAGCTAGTCGTCGGCTACCAGAGGCTCTACTACTCCTTGAAAGTGATGAGGCCTCAACCTAATGAATAATTGAAGGTGCTTACTTACCTCCTCTCCTCTTACTCTCATCATCCTAGTCTACACACCAATGAGTTGGGACACTAACCCTGTAAATTGCATCATCGAATCAGACATCATTACCCCTAAAATAATATGAGTTATAGTAGTCTTACTGGAACTTTATCTATCAACTCTCTTTTTCTCTTGGGGATTCATGATGCATTAACACTTTTATCTAAATTAAGAATAGAAGAGTTCAATTATAAACATACTTATCATAGACTGATAGAAAATTTTCTAAGCTAAGCCTTCAACTACTTCATCTTATAACTTCTGATCATTTCCTATAGCTCTCGTTATAATGCAATCATTCCAAACTGTTGCTCTAATACATATAGAAATTCACAACGTTGAAAATTTATTTTCTTATAATTATCTTGTTCAAAAGCATACAATGAAATACTAAAAGTTACATGGTGAAAATGTCATAAAACCTAAGCAAAATACATTTTAATTCATATCTCTTAATAGAATTACAGCAATTAAAATCAGAGATGGAAGTTCAGAAGTCTACCATGTGCTATACGAAATCCCTAACTCACATAACAGACGAAACTTGAGCTTTGGTCTCCAATTCTCTCTCTCTCTCTCTCTCTCTCTCTCTCTCTCTCTCTCTTCTCTCTCCATTGTCTCCTCTCCTTTTCTTTTTTTCTGCCTTCTTTGATAAGATGGCTAGGTGGGGGTGGAAAAATGGATATATATATAATTTGGCTTAGTGTCATGGCAGTGTCGATGTGCTCCAATAAAATATTCCAGATGCTCCCAGATTTCTCAAACTTGAGAGCTGAGTTCCGCAACGATGATCCCTAATGCTGCAGCACTCCCTCAAATCCCACTCTCAAACACAGAGCTCAATGCCCCAATGTCAGTTCTCTTAGCACCACCCCAAAACATTTTTAGCACTCATGTTTTCTCCTTTCCATTTTAATTCTTAGAGCATATAGGGTTAATTGAGCACTAAAGGACTTATAATTTATGATTAAACCAAAGATTAGATAAGAGTTTACTCAAGGTTAAGCCAATTACATGGGTTTATGATCGATAGATGTTACATATAGAATGTTTCTCTCAATGTTAATCAAACTATTTAGTATATTTTCTTATTTTTTAATACTTATATAGTACTTTATGTATTATTTAAACCTCCATCACTCTAACAAAAACTAACTACGATATCTTATAAAAATTTATAAATACAATGAGTTAGTGCTTCCAACTTATGGATTAATTTGAGAATAAAAAACACGTAAGGTTTATATTTATCATTTCCCCTCCAAACTTGTTCCTCTACATCTCCACCACCTCCCAAAGATAATTATTTCAACCCTCACAAAAGCTAGCCATACCCCTTCCATAAAATGTTAACTCTTATTTCCCACGTACTATGATTAGTCCACTTAATAAAATGTATAACTTCATATATACATGTGATTAACTTAAATCACATCCAGTAGTTTATTAGTATTTCAATCATCTAATTTGGAGGAACTTGGAATTTTTTACCCTAAGTAAATCTAGCCCTTCTTTAGAATAAATTCTCATTCAACAATCTATGAGCTAGAGAAAGATGGTTGAAGAACATATTAGAATTAGATAATAAATTAAAAGTTATAAATGATTTATGGAAATTTGATCAGGATGCGCACTATATGATTTTAACAAGTCATTTAGTTGATAGCGAATGAAACCTTAGAAGAGAATGTTAAATTTAATTAATGTACCTTATCTCACTGAAAGGAAAAAAAACATATATGATGCATTTTGTAAGTACTTAAAGGGTGTGTGAGTGTGAGTGTGTGTGTGTTGGTGTGTATGATTTTAACACACCACACACTACTAAGTGTGAGTGTGTTGTGTGTGAGTGTGAGTGTGGTTTAGTTTACCTCTCTTGCATGGTATTCCAAATAGTTAATAAGTACATCTAGGGAAAATTTTTATCTATTCTTGAGAGGACTAAGAGATAATTTGAGTCACCCATTGATTTCTTTTCATATTAGAGATCTTATCACATTGGTTGAAAAGGAAAGACTGATGGATAATGATTTGATCATGACTCAATAGCATTGGGATGTGAATCAAAATAGATTTGGGGATAGGATCTTGAAGTTATGTTAATGACAATAGAAGTCGGCCTAAGATAAGTGATTCTAGGAGGGGGCTAGAGAACAAAGTTTTTACCATAATAGTATATAATGTATCATGCAAAAATTTACTAGTGAGCATATAAAAGACAACTTTTGAGTTTCGTAAGAATCTTACTTGTGATGTTTAGATATTTTGTGTCTGGTTGCATAAATATTTAATTTGTTAGTGCAAAATTACATTATTAATAATAAATATATCAATGATATGGTGAGAGAAAATATTAAATATGTGAAAACATCCAAAAAAACATAATCATGAACTTGTAACTTGCATCATCTTTTTTATTTAAGTGGTTTCCTTTTACTTTCCTCTTGTTAAAGAATGATTAAAAATTTAGTTCAATCCTTTAATAAATGCTCCCTTGAGAGATCAAAACCTCAATGCATTAACCAATATTATTAGTAATTCATAGAGGTGGGGCATCTTACTGAGATCTAATAGCTTGTTCTCAGCATGTGAGCTTGAGGAACCTACCAAAAAGCTTATAGTGTCATATTGTTAAATTTGATTATGTGCCTCAGAGAGCTATGTAGCTGAAGGGATTGCACTATGTCGCTAAATTTTGTTGATACATTTTCATGTAGTAAGTTAAGTTATTGCATATGCCTAGTAGGTGTAAATAATGAGAGTCATGAATCCCCAAGACTAGGATGCAATAAATGGATGAAGTTTCATTCAGGTTGAGATAGGATAAAGTACAACTAGAACTATGAATTCAAACTTTATGATACAATTTTCAAGTTTAATGGCTCAACTTATGAGTAACATGCTTAGTAGAATATCCATTGTGAGAATGGAGGACAGAGATAGGCAATTGTAGTTATTTTTTAGGATGAAACCTCCTCATTTGGAGGGTGTTGTGGAACCTCAGGTTGCAAAGTACTAGTTATTGATGATGGAGAAATCCTTTGATAATATGTAATGCCCGGAGAGTCATAAGGTACCATTAGTTATTTTCTTACTTGATGGAGAGGTTGAGCGCTGCTAATTTGACTAGCATAGAGAGAAGTTTCAAGGTAGAAAAAATGTCAAGATTTCTTGGAAATATCTTTCAAAGACTTTTAGAGATTGGTTTATATCACTGTTGACTAGTCAGAAGATGTAGGAGTCCTTTTCTAGGTTGGTTCAGAGGAGCAAGATGGTGATGCAATACAAGGTTTAGTTTACCTCTCTTGCATGGTATTCCAAATAGTTAATAAGTACATCTAGGGAAAATTTTTATCTATTCTTGAGAGGACTAAGAGATAATTTGAGTCACCCATTGATTTCTTTTCATATTATAGATCTTATCACACTGGTTGAAAAGGAAAGATTGATGGATAATGATTTGATCATGACTCAATAGCATTGGGATGTGAATCGAAGCAGATTTGGGGATAGGATCTTGAAGTTATGTTAATGACAATAGAAGTCGGCCTAAGATAAGTGATTCTAGGAGGGGGGCTAGAGAACAAAGTTTTTACCATAATAGTATATAATGTATCATGCAAAAATTTACTAGTGAGCATATAAAAGACAACTTTTGAGTTTCGTAAGAATCTTACTTGTGATGTTTAGATATTTTGTGTCTAGTTGCACAAATATTTAATTTGTTAGTGCAAAATTACATTATTAATAATAAATATATCAATGATATGGTGAGAGAAAATATTAAATATGTGAAAACATCCAAAAAAGCATAATCATGAACTTGTAACTTGCATCATCTTTTTTATTTAAGTGGTTTCCTTTTACTTTCCTCTTGTTAAAGAATGATTAAAAATTTAGTTCAATCCTTTAATAAATGCTCCCTTGAGAGATCAAAACCTCAATGCATTAACCAATATTATTAGTAATTCATAGAGGTGGGGCATCTTACTGAGATCTAATAGCTTGTTCTCAGCATGTGAGCTTGAGGAACCTACCAAAAAGCTTATAGTGTCATATTGTTAAATTTGATTAAGTGCCTCAGAGAGCTATGTAGCTGAAGGGATTGCACTATGTCGCTAAATTTTGTTGATACATTTTCATGTAGTAAGTTAAGTTATTGCATATGCCTAGTAGGTGTAAATAATGAAAGTCATGAATTCCCAAGACTAGGATGTAATAAATGGATGAAGTTTCATTCAGGTTGAGATAGGATAAAGTACAACTAGAAATATGAATTCAAACTTTATGATACAATTTTCAAGTTTAATGGCTCAACTTATGAGTAACGTGCTTAGTAGAATATCCATTGTGAGAATGGAGGACAGAGATAGGCAATTGTAGTTATTTTTTAGGATGAAACCTCCTCATTTGGAGGGTGTTGTGGAACCTCAGGTTGCAAAGTACTAGTTATTGATGATGGAGAAATCCTTTGATAATATGTAATGCCCGGAGAGTCATAAGGTACCATTAGTTATTTTCTTACTTGATGGAGAGGTTGAGCGCTGCTAATTTGACTAGCATAGAGAGAAGTTTCAAGGTAGAAAAAATGTCAAGATTTCTTGGAAATATCTTTCAAAGACTTTTAGAGATTGGTTTATATCACTGTCGACTAGTCAGAAGATGTAGGAGTCCTTTTCTAGGTTGGTTCAGAGGAGCAAGATGGTGATGCAATACAAGGTTTAGTTTACCTCTCTTGCATGGTATTCCAAATAGTTAATAAGTAAATCTAGGGAAAATTTTTATCTATTCTTGAGAGGACTAAGAGATAATTTGAGTCACCCATTGATTTCTTTTCATATTAGAGATCTTATCACATTGGTTGAAAAGGAAAGATTGATGGATAATGATTTAATCATGACTCAATAGCATTAGGATGTGAATCAAAACAGATTTGGGGATAGGATCTTGAAGTTATGTTAATGACAATAGAAGTCGGCCTAAGATAAGTGATTCTAGGAGGGGGGCTAGAGAACAAAGTTTTTACCATAATAGTATATAATGTATCATGCAAAAATTTACTAGTGAGCATATAAAAGACAACTTTTGAGTTTCGTAATAATCTTACTTGTGATGTTTAGATATTTTGTGTCTGGTTGCACAAATATTTAATTTGTTAGTGCAAAATTACATTATTAATAATAAATATATCAATGATATGGTGAGAGAAAATATTAAATATGTGAAAACATCCAAAAAAGCATAATCATGAACTTGTAACTTGCATCATCTTTTTTATTTAAGTGGTTTCCTTTTACTTTCCTCTTGTTAAAGAATGATTAAAAATTTAGTTCAATCCTTTAATAAATGCTCCCTTGAGAGATCAAAACCTCAATGCATTAACCAATATTATTAGTAATTCATAGAGGTGGGGCATTTTACTGAGATCTAATAGCTTGTTCTCAACATGTGAGCTTGAGGAACCTACCAAAAAGCTTATAGTGTCATATTGTTAAATTTGATTAAGTGCCTCGGAGAGCTATGCAGCTGAAGGGATTGCACTATGTCGCTAAATTTTGTTGATACATTTTCATGTAGTATGTTAAGTTATTGCATATGCCTAGTAGGTGTAAATAACGAAAGTCATGAATTCCCAAGACTAGGATGCAATAAATGGATGAAGTTTCATTCAGGTTGAGATAGCATAAAGTACAACTAGAACTATGAATTCAAACTTTATGATACAATTTTCAAGTTTAATGGCTCAACTTATGAGTAACATGCTTAGTAGAATATCCATTGTGAGAATGGAGGACAGAGATAGGAAATTGTAGTTATTTTTTAGGATGAAACCTCCTCATTTGGAGGGTGTTGTGGAACCTCAGGTTGCAAAGTACTAGTTATTGATGATGGAGAAATCCTTTGATAATATGTAATGCCCGGAGAGTCATAAGGTACCATTAGTTATTTTCTTACTTGATGGAGAGGTTGAGCGCTGCTAATTTGACTAGCATAGAGAGAAGTTTCAAGGTAGAAAAAATGTCAAGATTTCTTGGAAATATCTTTTAAAGACTTTTAGAGATTGGTTTATATCACTGTCGACTAGTCAAAAGATGTAGGAGTCCTTTTCTAGGTTGGTTCAGAGGAGCAAGATGGTGATGCAATACAAGGTTTAGTTTACCTCTCTTGCATGGTATTCCAAATAGTTAATAAGTACATCTAGGGAAAATTTTTATCTATTCTTGAGAGGACTAAGAGATAATTTGAGTCACCCATTGATTTCTTTTCATATTAGAGATTTTATCACATTGGTTGAAAAGGAAAGATTGATGGATAATGATTTAATCATGACTTAATAGCATTGGGATGTGAATCAAAACAGTTTTGTGGATAGGATGTTGAAGTTATGTTAATGACAATAGAAATCGGCCTAAGATAAGTGATTCTAGGAGGGGAGGCCTTATGGTTTCTATTCATCCATTCTAGTGGGTAGTACCCCAATGGGTGCTTCTTGTGGAAGGAAACATCATGTTGAATATTATCTGTTTATGGGGCAGTGTTTCTACTGTGGTCAGAAAGGTCACATGATAGTAAAGTGTTCACAAAGAATGTTTCAGGGTAGATCCAAAGTTAGAAGAGGTCAAAAGCATGATATACTTATAGGGGAAGCCCAAAGGGCGTTTATCAGTCAAATTGTTATAGTCCCGATATAGTCCAGAGTGTATAGTTTGACTCGGTAAGAAGCCACATATATGCCCGATTTTGTGAGAGATATGGCTTCCTTTTTTTCGCACCATGTAGAGTTTGATTAGATTCTTGAACTCATAATTCATTCTTAGTTGAGAAATATTTTATGTTATTAAATATGTCTCCTATTAAGATGCAATTTGGGTTGTATATTATTTTATCTACTAGAAGTTATATGATATCAAGTTATGTATGTGTTTGTGATATTGAGATTTATGATAAGGGATTCGAGTCTAAATTGAGAGTGTTACTCAAATTTGATATTATTGTGGGTGTGAACTAGTTAAACAAATATAGTGCTCATAATGATTGTGTGAAGAAGAAAAGTGACATTATTCATAAGTACTGAGAGTATTCATTTTTCTTGAAGCTATAGGAATACTGATGCCACTTATATCGATCTTATGGATTTATAAATTAGGGAAGAAGGACGTGTTGTGTATCTTTCCCATGTGAAAGATAAGAGGGTAATTTCAAAAGTAATGGATGAAATGTTTTATGATGTGAGATTTTCTAGATGTATTCTCTGATGGGTTAGTGAGTTTACCTCCTAAGAGAGACTTGAAGTTTTATATTGATATTTTTGTTGCCAAAACCCCTTATAAAATGGCACCTAAGAAATTATAAGAGTTGAATATATAATTACAAGAACTATTAAGAAGGGATTTTATCAAATCTAGTGTATCTCTGTGGGTACAACTGCACTCTTTGGGAAGAAGGATGGCACAATGTGTATGTGTATTGGTTATAGAGAATTGAATAAGGTAACTATCAAGAACAAGTGTCCATCACCTTCAATCAATGAATTATTGATCATTTAGAAAGTAAGTCATTATCTATAGTATATGTGAACTGTGTATATTTGTGTGATGTAATAAGTGTTGTTTGTTCCTATTAAAAGTACTAATGGTTACACCTGCTGAAATCCCTAATATTTTTTTTTTGTTTATGTGCAATAATATACTAGAATGATTCACTTCAGTTAATTCATCTACTATTTCAATTGCATCAATATGCTATGAAATGTTGATGTAAGAAAATCTTATATGATTACATGTTGTTATGAACTATGTGTATATATCTATCGAGATATGTAAGGGACTGTATAAATGAATTATGTTATGCACAGGGATTCAAAAGGGCCTGATATTGTACATATGAAGTAACAAAGGGGAATGTGATATGATGTGCTATATTCATGTGTTTTGTTTAACTAATTTTATACTATAGTTGATGTATATTTTTATATTAATATTCTTGTATGCATTATATTTAAGGTAGTAGAATATTTAATGTGTTTCACATTTTATTCACTAAGAAAAATGGGTTATATATGTTGTAAATAGAATCCCAGGGGATGAGATTAAAGTAAAACTTACTTTGACTTATAAAGAAGAACTCAATCATATTTTTAGCTTATGATGTTAACCAATTGAGAAATGAATAGGTTTTTACAATGAAAATATGATGGAAACACATAACTAATAAAAAGGCCACATCATAGATCGAGGCTGAGATGTTAACACTCCATCCTTACCTATTTCAATAGTAAACTCATAGAGAAAAATTGAGGATGACATTTTCTTATGAGGGGAGGATGTAATGATCATATCTATGGTAGTAGGTCTACCAGTGTTGACCCGAATTAAAAATGATAAGATTTACAAGTTCATTATTAGCATCCAATGAATTTCTATTAATTTTTTAAAGCAATTTTTATGTTTAATTTAGTCATGTAGGGTTGTGGATCGAATTGCAAATAATAATGTGTTAATTGGAAATTCTTCATTGAGAGTGCTACGACACCGTAGTTTTGGTGCTGCGATGCTGCCTTCTCTATAAGTTAGTAATCTCTTAAAAGTGCTACAGCACTTAAGGGATGTGGTTGCAATGCTGAAGTCTATATTTACTACAATTTCCCTTGCAAATGTTATATCATTAGAAAGTTGCATTGCAGTGCTATGTTCTCTTTCTAGATCTTTCCTCATGGGAATGTTACGGCTCTTAAGAAGGAAGTGATATAGTGTTGTGTCTATAAATATCTAAAGCCACTTTTAAAATTTTATTTTTTTCTAATCTTGCTTTGGTGGTTGTCATCTAGAGAGTGAGAGAGAGAGATCCTAGAGAGAGAGTGGGATTCTGAGGTTGTGGAGAAAGTGGGATTTGAAGGTCGTGGAGTTAATTTCATCCATCAAGCCAGTTGGGAAAGTTGCTTGTCTTGAGTTAGCTTTTCATTACCATACTCCATATTTCAATTTCATCGCTTATATGGGTATTTTTGTAGTTTCATTTGATTTGGTTTGATGCAAACACAAATTTATGAGATTTAGGAAATTCACCACATAATTTTTTGTATTTTATAGAATAGAATATTTTAGTCAAGTTGGCAAGAAAATTATAACTTTTCACTAGGTATCTTTGGATATATGATGCTCTAAGTATTTTAACAGGTATATCAGCACTGATGGAAGTTGCTCTTGAATGATAAACATTTTTAAATGTTGTGGAGGATAGTGTGTATGAATAATTTTATAAATTGTAACTATAAAAACGTGAGCATAACTTTCATCCTTGAACCCCTTCTACTTGGTTGAACAAGTGAAATTTTATATATTTATGTGAAATGTCAGTCATTATTTATATATATTAAAAGTCCTGATACTTCTATGTGTTTGCATTGAGAATAAAAAGGAGAAAATGCAGGTGATTTACTATTGCTAAATTTCTACATGTTTCATCATTTTTTGTGATATATCAAGTATTCTTTATATACATTGAAAGTGTAGGTATTTCTATGTTCATGTGATAAATTAGGTACAATTATACATGTGAAAGTGCAAATACTTCTATGTTCATGTGATTAATTAGGTGATGCAAGTGTTGATATTTATATGTTCATGTGTTGGAAATTGTATATTTTGAGGTTGTATATTTGGAAATATGTATTTATATATTCATGTGTCTGGAAAAGTGTGGAATGTGGGATAAGGAAAAAAACGCAAGTGGTTGGTTGTTAATTTTATATATGTGTGTTGGTGGCTGGCTATTTATGTTTCTTATGTATTTAAGCGGAGGTACAAGGACCTATGCGCTAATGGGAAAATCCATCTATGCATATGAGACACTTAAATAGATGTGAATTTATCAAGTGGATATATATAAGGATCATGAAATATGATCAAGTGGACGTATAAGTGGAAGCGGAGGTGGAGGTATAAAGAGATATCATGAAATGTCATCAAGTAGAGATTTAATTGAAATTGAAGGTATAATTAGGCATTAAGAAATGTGTTAATTTTTTGAATATGATGTGCTTAAATGTTATTTTCTATTATATTAAATTATTTCATATTGATATTAAGTCCAGGTAAATGCTTTTGTCCATTTTGATCACTTTTGTGTTATGTTACACTCTACTGATATATGGAAGATATGTTATCTCTTCGCTTATGGTTTAAAATATGTGTGATAAAAAAAAAAAGTGGATGAAAATGCTAGTGGCTAGTGGTTAATGTTTCACACATATACATGTGAAGGTATAAGTGGAAGTGAAAATATAAGGAGGCATCGAGAAATATGAGATATGAAATATTATGTTATGAATTTCACTTTTGACTTCAAGTTTAAATGAATGTTTACGTTATTATTCTTAATATGTTCCTATTATTTGTTAACATGTAACTACAGCTGACACTAGTTGTACTGTTGTTTTATGTTCACAAAATTATTAAATAATTATATAATTTCATTTAATGAAGATACTGAATTCTTTAGTAGGTTTTCATGTAGTCTATTAAGCAAGTGTTACTCACTGTTGCTTACGTACATATTTGAAAGTGCTATGGTGCGCCAAGAGAGGAGGTGAATTGATATTTTAAAAACTTTTTTTTACTGAAAACCAAATAATAGAAATGTGTGGAAGCTTTAAAAAAAAATTCAAATAGAAAACAAAAATAATATTTTTTTAAACTTTAGAAAATATTCTTTTTTTTTTAATTTTTATCTTTCAACAAAGATTTCAACTAGAAAATTCTCAACAATTAGTTTCTGGAAGACTAACAAAATAAACTAAAGTATAGAAAAGTAAATGAAAGAAAGTAAGTGCACAAAACTAATAATACACATGCCATATTTATAATAGTTCTTTTGAATTGACGTATGTCCATTCCATAAATGTCATCCTCTTTAGGTATTGCACTAACTCGCACTCCTTTGACACTCTGTCAGGGAAGAAACCCCTCTCCCTTGCAAAAAGGAGAATATTCTCTCCCCCCCAAGTGGTTTAGACTCTCATACCAACAAGGAGAGTCCCCTCTACTTCTCTCAAGCTCTCTCCCTAAAAAATATTTTTTGCTACTCAACTTGTTGGACCTCAAGCCTCTTATGTTGAGTTTATAAAGTGGGCTCTTTAAAATTATAAATTTAAAATTAATTACTCTAATTATATAGTACAATACTCGGATCATACTATCAGATTAGTTTAATTCTCATCTCTAATCATCCTCTATGATAAATAGTATTACAATACGATTAGTTCAATTTCATAACTTATCATACTGCAGGATGCATAGTTGTACATTACAATTAGTTAAATCAAATCACAGACTCTATCAAATACAAACTAACTTAAACCCTGATGTTGCACTATCTTGAGTCTTGATTTTTCAATTCTGATTAGTGTATGTTATATCTAAAATAGTTAGTGACACATAATAAATATGCAATGTATAAAGCATGAATAAGTAAATAATCATATAATAATATTTGTAATCATCAAAATACTAGGTCGGGCTCCGAGATTGCAACAATGTCATTTCAAGATAAGGTAAAGCCCTCTTTTAGTAGGACCAATTGATAAGGGTTGAAGTTTAGATTGCAGGTATGTCTTTTAAATATAAGTGTATTCTTTTGGCAATCTAGTTAATATATGCATGTTGGGTTTGTGTAAGAGAAATTATAATTGGATTACTGTCAATTATTCTTTTAACAAAATGAAATGAACGATGATGAAAATATTTATGTTTACTATTATTTGATGATAATACAAAGCTTCTTTTTGTGAAAAAAAGAGAAATTCCTTCCAACTTAGGTCTTGGGCTGTACAATAAACACCCTTATATATGTTGAAATCAAGCTCAATCTAAGCTTGAACTTGGTTTGATCAATTTTGATTCATTTCTAGACCTAGAGAATATGAACCTTAGGATAAAATAATTTTTGTGTAATGTTATTCATAATATTTAAGAAAAATTTGTAGATATATCTTAATTCATGTATTTCTGCTTTGGACTTATGAAGAGTCACATTTACCATTATGTTAGGTAGTTTAATGTATTACTTTTTGAAGTGTTCAAAAGATAAATCCATCATATAGTTTCATTTTGAATATATAATTTATTTTTATCTCTTAAGATGTTATATTCCTTTACTGCATAGTCTTTTTTTCTCTTTTAAAATTTGAACCCACAACATTCAAGGTATGGAGTTGGTTATGAAGAGGCTAAACAAGCTTCCAAAATGTGAAGGTGATTTCCAATGGAGGAGTGTGTCACAACCCAACCTAATATAACCTACAGATAGAACATGTCATATCACATTGGATGGTGACCAACCAAGCCCAAAATCTAATTTGGAGAATCTTTTAATTTTTTTTAATTATCTACAAACAACAGAGATACTAATTAACTTCGAATAAATAGAAACATACTCACCCATAATTCTTTCCTTTCTATCCATCTTCAAAATATATATATAATAAAATCTCTACAATATAGTACATGACTATAAATAAAGATAAAATAAATAGAAAATATACTCACCGACATTTTTTTTCCTTTCTATTCATCTTCAAAATGTATATACAACAAAATCTCTATAATAAAATACATGGCTATAAATAAAGTAGAGAATAACCATGGTTGTACAAAATTAAAAACCCAAAAAAATACCTATATAGACTCAAGCAATTTGAACCTACAACCTCGACTACTCAACTGACTCCTTACCCTTGCCCTGACCTGAAATAAAATGCAGACTTTGTGTGAGACAACTGGTTGCTCACTTTGTTAAAAAGTGCAAAGAAATTGTAATTATATTTTCTTTAGAAAAATTTGAACATAATCCTTTTGAATTTCTTTTAGTTTTGTAGTTAAACTCATCATTATTAATAATATATAACTTGGGTGGTGAAAATATCATTCCCTAATAGGTTCAAATTATAAAATTATAAGATTTAATCCCAACTACCATAATCAAATTTAGGAGAGAATTATATATAATTCCAGAGAATCAAGATGATATCCAATTGTATATTTGACTATGGTAGTTAAAATGCTTTATCATCAATTATCATAATCAAATCATTATAGTTAACTACATATGACTCCAAAGGGCCAAAATGATGTTTAAATATGTATCTAACTATAATAATATACATACACTTATAATTAATTTCATATTTAAGAATATTTATAATAAATAATATATTTCCCTAAAAATGGAGTATAATGCCTATTATTAGTCATTTGAATATGACGATAATGGTAGTCTTTGATTCTGATTTTCCCAAAGAGAATGATTTCTTTTTCCTATTCTATTTAGGAGCTGAATAAAATGGATTTTGATTATTTTTGGGGTCTTAAATCTCCTATATATGCAAGCCTTCATAGTTAATTACATTGTCTAAAGTTTTAGGCTTCCTACGAATACCCTTAAATAGAATAGTGGTAGAAATTTTATTTGAATTCTTAAGGAGTGATATGAAATGTAAGATGTTGGAATTTTAAATGGGATTGGATCAATTTTGACCACTTTATTTTGGATGCCAATGGAGGAGTAGGAGGCATTTTGGGATTCATAAACAATTCAAAAATGCCTCAATCTATCCTATGTTGGGGTTTAAATTTTAGAGAAGAGAACATTTTAATTTGAGTTGATATTTTATTAAAAAATTGGGATTAAATTCTCGATGTTAGGGACTTATGATTTTGAGTATGCTGCATATCCTAAATCTAAGTTAGGCACTAAATGATAGTGACCCAAACATAATTAATGAAATACAAATCAAGGCTTACCTCATTCTAGATTGGAGATCCGGCTAAACCACCTAGGTGCATTAAAATCATGTATTCGTTCATTATGAAAGATGGGTAGGCTATTATTTAAATTATTAAAAAGTTGGGGCCAACATCTAAAGAAGGTCCTGTTGCAAATCTGGTTTTGATGATGACAAACATGTTTCCAGTGTGTTTTGCTTGGCTAATCTGTTTCAGGCACAAATGACCGCGAGCCACTCAAGCCAACTCAAGATTGGGTCCAAGTGTGTCAAATGTATGATTTTTCCTTTTATTGAGTCAATTATAATGTAACTGATTCCCTAGCAAAGTAACCTTGCGCACACACACTCAGGGGGAGAGATTGAGTGAGTTAGAGTTTCTGTTCAATTTTTGTTAAGATCGTCCTAGACGATAGTCGCATCGTCCTGGACGATCCAGTTAAAATAGAAACCCTAATTAGGGCGACTAAGTTAAGAGGGTCTGATTAAGCAGATCATCCTGGATGATCTTTGGATCGTACGGGACGATATGCTCAAATCAGAAATTCCCAGCCGCCAGATTAAGTTAGGCAAGTTTTATTTTAAGTATTTTGGTCTGATCGTCCCGGACGATACGTGTATCGTCCTGGACGATTCACTACAATCATGCCTAAATTAGTCTGGTAATTAAGGAAAGCAATTAATGTTTAATTGATACGATCACATCGTCCTGGACGATCACAGGATCGTCCCGGACGATCGTGATCGTCTTGTGCATTTCAGCTGTACGACCCGAACTGTGTTCAGGATGATTTTGGGCCTTTTTGAACTAATCATAAAGGACGATGTCCAAATCGTCCTGGACGATCAAGTCATTTTTTGGTCGTCCAGCACAGATTTCTCTGGACGACCCGAACTATCTTCTGGACGATTTTCCTCAATTTGCACTAATCGTCCCGGACGATCGCCTTATCGTACGGGACGATATGAACAACTTTTTCTACTGATCGTCTAGAAGAGCCTAATCGTCCAGACTGAATCAGCTGAATTTGAACTGATCGTACAGGACGATCTACCGATCGTCCTGGACGATCTTGGCCGACCAGTTGAGATTTAGGGCAAATTTTAAGCCCTCCTTTAAAAGAACTTTTTCCAATTTTTGGAAAAATCTTTTGCTACCTTCCTTCCCTGAGAAACCCTAGAGAGAAGAGAGAGTTGGGAGAGAGAGAAGAGATCTTGTGAGGGGGAGTTAGTGAGGGATTCACTAAGGTTGCTCCAAGCACGGATCAGAGTCGTCTTCTCCGCTCGTCGTCTGTCGTCTAGTCGGTGTTCTTCGTGGGAGGATCGTTCGCAAGAAGATCCGGGGTTCTCTGCCCGCTTCAGGTGGAAGCAAAAGGAGTTGAAGGTTCTCTGCCTGCTTCAGGAGGAAGCGAAAGGAGGTCAGGTTCTCTGCCTCACCGTGTGGTGAAAAGGAGGTGTTTTGTACAGGCTTCTCCGCCTTGCTGTGGGAGCAAAAGGAGAGACACTTTTGTTTAGTGCAATACCCGGAGGGGAGGCTCCGGGGAGTGGACGTAGGTCAAGTTGACCGAACCACTATAAAATCTGGTTTGTTTTTCTAATTCAGTTTTGCACTTTACTTTTCAATATAAACTGCTTGGGTGAATATCTTTGGTTGATCTTTTCGTTCTTGTTTACTTGTTTCTGCTGCTAAGTATCGAAAAGATTTTTGTTGTTATCATGAAATTTTTAAATAACCAATTCACCCCCCCTCTTGGTTAGCCTCGGGACTAGTTCACTAGGGCTTAACATCCCTTTCGAACTTTCAAGTGGTATCAGAGAGGGATTCAAAATTTAGGTTTAAAAACTTTTGAATTTGATCCATGGCTAACTGTAATAATCATAATACTGCTGAAGGTTATTCTATTACCAGACCACCGTTGTTTGACAATATTCCTTTAGATTTTTGGAAAACACGCATGTCTACTTTTCTGCAATCTATTGATTATCGCATGTGAATGTTAGTTAAGGACGGATACGAACCACCTTTTCGAATTATTAACAATGTGAAAACTGAATTGCCGTTTACTGATTGGATGTTTGATGATCGTGATTTAGCACAGTTGAATGCAAAATGTTTGAACTGTTTCTTTTGTGCTTTGAAATCTGAAGACTATATGCATGTTTCTACTTGTACAACGGGAAAGGAAATCTGGGATAGGTTATGTATAACATACGAAGGTACAACTGAAGACAAACAATCTAGGTTAAACATCTTGTTACATGATTACGAACTTTTTCGCATGAAACCTAGTGAGACTATTTCAGAAATGTACACAAGGTTCACTCAGATTGTTACCTCTTTGCATACTTTAGGTAGAGAACTTACCAACTACGAAAGAGTGAACAAGATTCTTAGATGTTTGCCTGCTTCTTATGATGCTAAGATTATTGCTATTACTGAATCCAAAGATTTAAATACTTACTCTATTGACAGCTTACTTGGATCACTCATTGCTTACGAGCAAGGGGTGAACCAAAGGCAACTTGATGCAGGTGAACGGAAGAAAGAGAAGACAGTGGCACTAAAGGCCAAAGATTCAGATGCTAGCACTTTCGGGTCTGATAGCGATGATGTTGCCTTAATCACAAGGCAATTCAAAAGCTTTCTAAGGAAGAAACATAAGAACTATCAGAAGTGGAACAAGGGTAAGTTCAATAAAAACTTTAAGGGTTCATCTGAATCGGTTTGTTTTGAATGCAGGAAGCCTGGACACATTAAGGCTGATTGTCCAACACTTAAAGCTCACCCAAGCAAGGAGAAGAGTGAGGAGAAACCAAAGTTCAGAAAGGATAAGAAGCGGATTCAAAAGGCGTTCTGGGCAGACTCTGCATCCAACTCTTCTGAGACTGAAGCTGAAGAGGAGGAAACAAACTTGTGTCTGATGGCGGATGATCACCCTGGTCAGTCGGACCAGGAAGAGGTATGTGAGCTTACTTACGATCAGTAATTTAAAGTTTCTGAAAAGATTCATACATCGTATAGGAAGCTTAAGAAAACTCATGCTAGTTTGAAATTAGATTATTTGACTTTACAAAAAGAGCATGATTCTGTAGTTAAAGACCATTCCACACTTGATTCCAATCACATGTCTCTGCTTGATGAGTTTGATGAATTGAACAAAAAATATTCTGATTTAGTTTCCGAGCATGATTCTTTGAAAACCACGCATGTTGATTTAGAAAAAGCTTTTAAAGAGTTAGATACAATGGCATGTGAAGTATAAAGTAACAGTGACGCTTTAAAATTTGAAATTGCAAGTTTAAAGAAAAAGAATGAGTTTTTGGAAGTAAAAATCAGTGCTTTTGAAAAGAACAAAACACCGCCTACCTTTGAACAGTTTTATGCACCGCCACCTTTTAAAAATTCTGTTGCAAGTTCATCAAAGCATATTTCATACACTACTAGGAAGAGGCACTATCACTCACGACGTTTAGTTAATCCTTTTCCTGGTGTTAGATGTTTTTCATGTGGCATGTTAGGACACATATCACACGCTTGTACTGTTCACCGTAGTACACATTGGGTGTGGAGACCCAAACTGCCTGTTTCACAGCACAGCACGTATACATCGCATTCTTCTTTTCATAAGAAGGAACCCAAACCTATTTGGGTTCCTAAGACTGACATTTGATAATTTTGTAGGAGTGCTCTCACACAAGACCTCGTGAGAGCAAGTAGTACCTGGACAGCGGATGTTCTAGACATATGACTGGAGATGCAAATCAGTTCATTTCGCTGGAGGCCAGAGCTGGAGGTAAGGTTACACTTGGAGATAACACCACCAGGAAGGTGGTAGGCACAGGTATAATTGGTGATTCAAAGAATTTTGTGATTGATAATGTTTTGCTTGTAGATGGACTGAAACACAACTTGCTGAGCATTAGTCAACTCTGCGACAAGGGATACAACATCAAATTCCTGCCCACTGGCTGCATTTTAAGCTTAAATGATGAAGTTATTTTGCAGGGGCAAAGGATCAACAACGTCTACAAGCTGGATGTAAGTAGCATTAAATCTGATAATTCAATTTGCTTAAAAACTGCTGCTGATGAGTCTTGGTTATGGCATAGGAGATTGTGTCATGCCAGTATGAAAACCCTTAGGAGAGTCACCCAAAAGGACTTAGTTAGAGGTGTGCCCAAGCTTCATCACCTGTGTGATGCCTGTCAGTTGGGGAAGCAAGTCCAGTCCTCTTTTCACTCAGTTAAGGACATTAGCACCTCTAGACCTTTAGAAGTTCTTCACATGGACCTCTTTGGACCCATTAGCACTGCCAGCTTAGGGGGGAGAGTCTATGGTTTTGTGATTGTTGATGATTATTCAAGGTTCACTTGGGTTAAGTTTTTGTCACACAAATCTGAGTCATTTGATGAGTTTAGATCTTTCTCTACTTGGATTCAGAAGAAGTTAGGATGTGAGATTATTACCATCCATAGTGATCACGGAGGGGAGTTTGAAAATGAAAGATTTGGAAGTTTTTGTGAGAATCATGGGATTAGTCACAATTTTTCAGCTCCTAGGACCCCTCAGCAGAACGGGGTAGCTGAAAGGAAGAACAGGACCTTAGTGGAAGCCGCTAGAGCCATGCTTGCCGAGTATTCACTTCCAAAATACTTTTGGGCTGAAGCGGTGAACACTACCTGTTATGTGCTGAATAGGGTGAATGTGAGAGTCAAACTGAACAAGACACCTTATGAGATCATTAAGGGTAGAACACCAAATCTGTCCCACCTTCATGTCTTTGGCTGTAAGGTTTTCATTCTGAACAACGAGAAGTCACCCTTAGGAAAATTTGACCCCAAATCTGATGAAGGAGTGTTCTTAGGATATTCAAGTGTGGGGAAATCCTTTAGGGTGTTCAATAGGAGGACTTTGGTGGTGGAAGAAACAACCCATGTAGTGTTTGATGAATCTGATCCTAAGGAGTCTAGATCTGAAGTAGAAGATGAAGAGATTGTTGAGGTTACCCAAGGAGTTGGAAATACAAATTTGGAGGAAAGGGTAGAACCTCATACCCAATTGCCTAGAGATTGGAGATATTCTTCGAGTCATCCTAAAGAACTGATCTTAGGTGACCCTTCTGAAGGTGTTAGGACTAGGCATGGACTTAGGAAGGAAGTAAACCATTCTGCCTTTATCTCAATGACTGAACCCACCAACATCAATCAAGCCTTGTCGGATGAGTTTTGGATTATAGCTATGCAGGAAGAATTGAATCAATTTGTAAGGAATGATGTTTGGGAGTTAGTAGAAAGACCTAGAAACCAAAGTACTGTGGGAACCAAGTGGGTCTTTAAGAATAAGATGAATGATTCTGGTGTGGTGGTGAGAAATAAGGCAAGATTGGTGGCTAAGGGGTATAATCAGATAGAAGGGATAGATTTTGAGGAAACTTTTGCCCCTGTAGCTAGATTGGAAGCCATTAGAGTGCTACTAGCCTTTGCCTGTTACAAGCGATTTAAGCTGTTTCAAATGGATGTCAAGAGTGCCTTTTTAAATGGGGTAATTAAAGAAGATGTTTTTGTAGAATAACCCCCAGGTTTTGAGAGTTCGTAATATCCAAGTCATGTCTATAAATTAAAAAAGGCATTATATGGATTGAAATAGACACCCAGAGCTTGGTATGAGAGGCTTAGCACATTCCTGTTAGAAAGAGAGTTTGTTAAGGGGAGCGTAGACACCACCCTTTTTCTGAGGAGAATAGGATATGACTTACTCATTGTCCAGATTTATGTTGATGATATAATTTTTGGATCTTCTGATAAATATTTATGTGATGAGTTTTCCAAAATAATGAGTAAGGAGTTTGAGATGAGTATGATGGGAGAATTGTCCTACTTTTTGGGGTTTAGCATAAGGCAAACGGATGATGGAACCTTTCTCAATCAATCAAAATACACTAAGGACATTTTGAAGAAATATGAAATAGACAAAGCCAAGCTAATCAATACTCCCATGCCCTCCTCAGTTCAGTTAGATAAGGATTCAAATGGAAAATCTATTGATCAAAAGAAGTATAGAGGGATAATAGGTTCACTGCTTTACCTGACTGCTAGCCGACCTGATATCATGTTTAGTGTCTGTCTTTGTGCTAGGTTTCAGGCTGATCCTAAAGAGTCCCACCTGACTGCTGTTAAGAGAATTCTTAGATATCTTTTAGGGACACCAAACCTAGGAATTTGGTACCCTAGGCACAACACCTCTTTTGAGATCATTGGATATTCTGACTCTGACTTTGCGGGGTGTAGGGTGGATAGGAAGAGTACCTCTGGGACTTGTCAATTCATAGGACAGTCGTTAGTCTCCTGGTCCAGTAGAAAATAGAACTCAGTTGCACTTTCCACTGCTGAAGCTGAGTACATTGCCTTAGGAAGTTGTGTGGCCCAAGTTCTTTGGTTGAAACAACAAGTCTTGGATTTAGGAGTACCCGTTGGCATAATTTCTGTTCTGTGTGATAATACCAGTGCCATCTGTATCTCTAAGAATCCAATCCAACATTCTAGGACCAAACACATTGACATTAGGCATCACTTCATTAGGGACCATGTTACAAAAGGGGACATTGAGCTACATCATGTAGCAACTGAAAATCAGCTGGCTGACATATTCACTAAACCACTGGCCTTTGACTCATTCAGCATTTTGAGAACTAGATTAGGAGTGATTGATATAAATACTTGATTCTGATGACTGCTGATTTATGATCTTTCTGATTGGTATTCTGATTTCTGTTAGTTAGGTTTAGTTTTTTGATTTCTGATTTCTGTTAATTAGTTTTTACTTTGATTATTTACTTTCAGTTGATTTTAATTCTTCTGCTGATTTCTGTTTTATCCTTACTGTTAGTTTGATTTGAGTATTTACTTTGATGTGATTTTCTACCTGCTTGTATTCACTAGTTCATATCTTGCACTTACTATTTTTATATTTTTCAAAATCTGATTACCGTTCACTATTTCTGAAAATCTGAATTTCTAACTATGAGTTTTTACCTTATTTTGGTTTGGAAGCTGGTACGTAGTGATTGATTCCACTGAACCTGTTAAAGGGAAGAAACATTGATGATTGTTTCTCTTCCTCTAACACCTTTACTGGTGTATGGTTTCTTTCGAATAAAAATTCTTTTCAAAATTAAAATGTTAGTTTTTGAAATAGAGATTATTTTATCTTCCTACAGTAATCTGCCTCATATCAATAGTGTTTTTCAAAGTCTTGAGTCATTAGTTTGATTTTCTAAACCAAGTGATTGTATTTATCATATGGTGTATGGCTTTTGTTTTGTGGATCGTTCTTCATTACTAAGGAGAGTCATCTCTTATGTCTGGAAGATAATCTCACAGCTGAGACTCTTTAATGATTATGAAAAGGAGAAAGCTTATAAAAGATGCGCAGTGCGCCAGATAATTTGAAAAAGAGGCATAAAATGAGCCCAAAATTGAAAAGATGCGAAATTGCCAAGTTGGATACACAAAGTGTATCAAAAATCAAAAGATGCGCAAAGCACCAACCAATTTGAAAAAGAGGCACAAAATGAGCCCAAACCAAGCTTTCTTCCCTTTCAGATTGTTAAATGTCCTAGAAAAATCTGTGCGCCACTTAATATTTTCAAAAGCTTGAGTCTAGAAAATCCTAATTTCTGATTTTTTACTTTGTAACACTATTATATCAGATATTTTTCTGGAACGAGACTTGAAAGGATCTCTTTTCAAATCTAATGTCTTTTCTTCTGAATCGGATTTTTGTTTTGAAAGAGGTTTGCATCGATAAGGTCCTCGGGGTCGGAGTTACGAAAGTTGATTATTTCCAATCTTTTTTGGATTTCAGCGTTGTCAATCGTCCTGTCATTGGTTTTTGAATCTAAAATCAAGGAAAAATTCTGATTTTCTTGTTTTGTAGTTGTTCTATTTTATGTTTTATTTCAGTGTTCTATTTTTTCCTCCTCCTTTTTGTGATGTCAAAAGGGGGAGTCAGTTGTAGTCGTGTCTATTTTTATTTTCTGAGTCATATTTTCTGTATTGTTTTAGCTGTTAAATGAAAATTTAAAAAATGTTTGTTTTGTTTGATCTCCTAGTTTACTTTTATTTTCAGACTACTTTACAAATGTTTGCCATCATCAAAAAGGGGGAGATTGTTGCAAATTTGGTTTTGATGATGACAAACATGTTTCCAGTGTGTTTTGCTTGGCTAATCTGTTTCAGGCACAAAAGACCGTGAGCCACTCAAGCCAACTCAAGATCGGGTCCAAGTGTGTAAAATGTATGATTTTTCCCTTTATTGAGTCAATTGTAATGTAACTGATTCCCTAGCTAAGTAACCTTGCACACACACACTCAGGGGGAGAGATTGAGTGAGTTAGAGTTTCTGTTCAATTTTTTTTAAGATCGTCCTGGACGATAGTCGCATCATCCTGGACGATCCAGTTAAAACAGAAAACCTAATTAGGGCGACTAAGTTAAGAGGGTCTGATTAAGCAGATCGTCCTGGACGATCTTTGGATCGTACGGGACGATATGCTCAAATCAAAAATTCCCAGCCGCCAGATTAAGTTAGGCAAGTTTTATTTTAAGTATTTTGGTCTGATCGTCCCGGACGATACGTGTATCGTCCTGGACGATACGTGTATCGTCCTGGACGATTCACTACAATCATGCCTAAATTAGTCTAGTAATTAAGGAAAGCAATTAATGTTTAATTGATACGATCACATCGTCCTGGACGATCGCAGGATCGTCCCGGACGATCGTGATCGTCTTGTATATTTCAGCTGTACGACCCGAACTGTGTTCAGGACGATTTTGGGCCTTTTTGAACTAATCGTACAGGACGATGTCCAAATCGTCCTTGACGATCAAGTCATTTTTTGGTCGTCCAGCACAGATTTCTCTGGACGACCCGAACTGTCTTCTGGACGATTTTCCTCAATTTGCACTAATCGTCCCGGACGATCGCCGTATCGTACGGGACGATATGAACAACTTTTTCTACTGATCGTCCAGAAGAGCCTAATCATCCAGACTGAATCAGCTGAATTTGAACTGATCGTACAGGACGATCTACCGATCGTCCTGGACAATCTTGGCCGACCAATTGAGATTTAGGGCAAATTTTAAGCCCTCCTTTAAAAGAACTTTTTCCAATTTTTGGAAAAATCTTTTGCTACCTTCCTTCCCTGAGAAACCCTAGAGAGAAGAGAGAGTTGGGAGAGAGAGAAGAGATCTTGTGAGAGGGAGTTAGTAAGGGATTCACTAAGGTTGCTCCAAGCACGGATCAGAGTCGTCTTCTCCGCTCGTCGTCTGTCGTCTAGTCGGTGTTCTTTGTGGGAGGATCGTTCACAAGAAGATCCAGGGTTCTCTGCCTGCTTCAGGTGAAAGCAAAAGGAGTTCGAAGGTTCTCTGCCTGCTTCAGGAGGAAGCGAAAGGAGGTCAGGTTCTCTGTCTCACCGTGTGGTGAAAAGGAGGTGTTTTGTACAGGCTTCTCCGCCTTGTTGTGGGAGCAAAAGGAGAGACACTTTTGTTTAGTGCAATACCCGGAGGGGAGGCTCCGGGGAGTGGACGTAGGTCAAGTTGATCGAACCACTATAAAATCTGGTTTGCTTTTCTGATTCAGTTTTGCACTTTACTTTTCAATATAAACTGCTTGGGTGAATATCTTTGGTTGATCTTTTCGTTCTTGTTTACTTGTTTCCGCTGCTAAGTATCGAAAAGATTTTTGTTGTTATCGTGAAATTTTTAAATAACCAATTCACCCCCCCTCTTGGTTAGCCTCGGGACTAGTTCACTAGGGATTAACATCCCTTTCGAACTTTCAGGTCCTTATTGGCCCCTTTACTTATGTAGGGTGATTATATTTGATGTAATTAAAATTTTATTAATATTGTTTTTAGTTTTTAATGTAATGCATGCTAATTGGGTCTCATATTCAAAAATCATAATGATTAAATTTAAAAATTTGGCCTAGAAAATAGATTTTTCCTTAGAGATACACAACATCCCTTAGATAAAGTTGCACCCTAATAGGTCAAGTGGTCTGCCATGACTCACAGGTGGGGAGGTGCCTAACAAGAAGAGAAGAGAATATGAATGCATGAAAAGCTCCCGGGCATTCCTGCACTTACTTTTTAAAGAGCATTTATCTTTCTATGTGAGCCTTTTTTTTTTTAATTATGAGCAAATAAATTTTTATGTTGTCCTTAAGAGCCTAAACATGTCTTCAGGGATAAAATAAATCATGCATGTAAGAAAGAAACCTAAAAAAATAGTCAATTTCTAGTGTATAATTAATTTACATACATCATCAAATCATATATAACAAAATGAATGTGAAGGACATATGGCAAGTGCTACTTAATATATAACCCAGGGTCTGTAGAAATTAAAAGTGATCGGGCACCACTAACAACAACCAGGATTCGAATTCTATAGAATGACGCAAGTATTTTTAAAATAGGATATTTTTTGTCTTCACTTCTTCAGCTCTTTCCTTCGGGCTCCTTGGATCCATTTAGCTCTCCAAATGGAAGGAACTCCTCCCCGAAGGGGTGTTCCTCCCTCTTTAGATTCCAAATTGGATGTTACATATCACATTTTAAATCTACTTTTACAACTCTTTTTTTAGAATTTAAATTTATAAAAAAATAAATGAGTCTAATATAACCTACGCATTATCCTAAGAAAATATATTTCTAATCATAAAAAAATATCCCAAGCAGTAATATTTTCATTTGCTCATGTTTGAGCCAAAACATTCACTAGGCCATTCTATTTTATTTTTATGGGGCTTGGCACATTTAGCACTTGCAAAAAAATTCTGTTAATGAAATTTTTATTACCCCCTTTTCATAGCCATCCATAGCCATGCATGAACATGGCCACCTACAAAAATTCTATTAGCATCTAGATCATTCCTAACTTAGGAAAAATATAACGCCTATCACATCATATCATATATAAAATCATCACATCATAGCAACAGAAATCTAATCAATCATAATAACCAGCCAGCAAGAGAAAATTGTGTGAAATCCATGAAAAATCCATGCAACACAAAAAGCAAGTGTAAAGGAACAATGCCCTAGCCTAAAATTAGAGTTGATTGTCCTAGAAAAGCCACATATAATATGTGTGTTAGGCTATGTGATTTGGATGTATCCTAAATGGGTTATTATTTGAAGTTTTCTAATATGTTATTTTAGGTTGTTGTAGGCTAAAGGGAATTTAATTGGAGTTTAAGTATTAGTATTTTAGTGTTTATTTTAGGATGAGTTTTAAGTGTTAGAGTTGGTTAATTATTGGTCTTCTAAGATCCTAAATTTTAGTTAGGTGTTTTAGTCCCTAAGCCTCAAAATTTAATACACTTATGCCCTCCAAAATGTAATTTGCACAAGGTATAGAGGCTTGCATTAATTAGTGATTTATGGTTAATTAGTTAAGTTGAATAATAACTTCTTTTGTTCACACCAGGTCCATGAGATTTATTTCACCCTCCTTTGGGTTAACTTAATAACCTCGTAGCCCAGGTTACCCAGTAGTTATCTCCGGAATTAGGTTTGATTTAGTTTATTAATTAGCTTTTAAGTTTGTGATTATCTTGTTAATAAATTTTATTTTAATTCTTAATATTTTTCATCAGCCGGTTCATGGCTGTCCCAATGGGCATGAGGACCAAGACCTCCTTAGGATACATAGCCCTGAAATTTGAGGCAATCCATCCTAAAAACCTTGCTGATGCACATATATTAAGGATTTAATTTTTTAATTGGTTGGTTACTAACCTATTTGAGTTTATACTTTATATTTTACACTCCATTGAATCCGTTTGCGGTGTTGTCACAATGAGCATGAGGACCATAGCCTCCTTAGGATATGTAGCCCCGCAGCTCAAGGTAGTCCATCCTAAAAACTTCATCAATTGCGGTCTGAAGACCTTTCTAAAAGTACTCAAAATTAATCACAATGTAGAACTCAAAATTTATCAAAATCAACAAATAAGGTCTCAAGACCTTTCTAAAAGTCCAAAATCACTCAAATTTTTGAAAAATTGGATTTACTGTAAATTTTCAAAGTTTTGGAAATTAAAAATCCCTTTTTTATTTTTTTTAATAAATGGTGGTAGCAATGATTACACCACCACCGCCGCATGCTGATACATGGTGGATAAGTGGCATGCAACGGCGTGCCACTTAACTACGTCGGATTAGAGATCTAATTGTTAGATTAAATCATGATCGATCTTATTGCCATGAATTGGCCACATCACCCTGCTATTGCGCGGTTGATCCACATTCAAAACCCATCGGATGGGTTTGATCGTCCGACACATTGTGGATCGTCTAATCGCGCATTAATTATAATCTAACAGTCGCAATCGCATAAAAACATTCAGTTCAAAAATGAACTAAGGAGTTGAATGCCCATAACATTCAAAATACTCAACAAAATCTCATAAAATTCGAAACATAAGCTCATGAGATCTTTATCCTCCAATGCTTGGAGTTTGGAGGCTCCATGCATTCTGAATTTTGAGCAATTTTGGTTAAAGGTTTAAACTTAAAATGAGGATATCTTAGCAACTTGTGGATGGATTTTTGATTTCTTGAATTTATTTTGCTCCTAAGAAGATCCTGTCTAACTTTGTTGAAGGCTCTAAGACTTGGTTCTAGCTTGATCAAAAGTTACCTTATAATATCATTTTCTCTCTCTATTTCTCTCTCTCTTCACCAATATGGCCTTTGGAAGCTACGAAATGGGTGGGGAAAGCTTGGAGAGGAAAGGAGAAGCTCTAGAGAAGCTAAGAGAAAGAAGTTGGGGGCTCAAGGAAGTTGAGATATTATGGATATATATAATGAGGGTTTGGGAGCCTTTTGGCCACTTTAGACCCTATGGCTTTATTTGGAGGGTGGAGATGGATTAGAGGGATCCCTTTGATGCTTGACACCTATCCAAGGTGGTTAGGAACCAGAGAGAGGGAAGGGGCCTTGAGAGGGACTTATTTTGGCTCATGTGAGAGGAGGGGACCACACCTTTCCCCATTTGGATAAGCCAAGGCTTTGGCTTGGTTTAGGGGCTAGTTTAGGGATGCTTTTGGGCTGGTTTGGTGCTGGTTTGAGCAGATTTTGCTAGAGGATTCAGACGGGATGGATTGATTAGCCAAAACTTGACCATGTAACCACATTCCTTACTTTGGAGAGGTTTTATTGACTTGTTGACTCGTCAACTAGTCAATGGTGACTTGTGTTGCAAATCTGGTTTTGATGATGACAAACATATTTTCAGTGTGTTTTTCTTGGCTAACCCGTTTCAGGCACAAAAGATCACGAGCAAATCAAGCTAACTCAAGATCGGGTCCAAGTGTGTCAAATGTATGATTTTTTATTTTATTGAGTCAATTGTAATGTAACTGATCCCCTAGCTAAGTAACCTTGCACACACACACTCAGGGGGAGAGCTTGAGTGAATTAGAGTTTCTGTTCAGTTTTTGTTCAGATCGTCCTGGACGATATTCACATCGTCCTGGACGATCAGATATAAATAGAAACCCTAATTAGGGCGACTAAGTTAAAAGGGTCTGATTAAGCAGATCATCCTGGACGATCTTTGGATCGTACGGGACGATATGTTCAAATCAGAAATTCTCAGCCGCCAGATCAAGTTAGGCAAGTTTTTATTTTTAGTTATTTGGTCTGATCGTCCTGGACGATACGTGTATCATCCTGGACGATTCAGTACAATCATGCCTAATTTAATCTGGTAATTAAGGAAAGCAATTTATTTTTGATTGATACGATCATATCGTCCTGGACGATCACAGGATCGTCCCGGACGATCATGATCGTCTAGTGCATTTCAGCTGTACGACCCGAACTGTGTTCAGGACGATTTGGGCACTTTTTGAACTAATCGTACCGGACGATATCCCTATCATCCTGGACGATCAAGTCATTTTTTGGTCGTCCAGCACAGATTTGTCTGGACGACCCGAACTATCTTCTGGAGGATATTCCTCGATTTACACTAATCGTCCCGGACGATCGCAGGATCGTACGGGACGATGTGAACAATTTTTTCTACTGATCGTCCAGAAGAGCCAAATCGTCCAGGCTGAAACAGCTGAATTTGAACTGATCGTACAGGACGATCTATCGATCGTCCTGGACGATCTAGGCCGACCAGTTGAGATTTAGGGCAAATTTTAAGCCCTCCTATAAAAGAACTTTTTCTTAATACAAGAAAAATCTTTTGCTACCTTCCTTCCCTGAGAAACCCTAGAGAAAGAGAGAGTTGGGAGAGAGAGAGAAGATCTTGTGAGGGGGAGTTAGTGAGGGATTCACTAAGGTTTCTCCAAGCAAGGATCAGAGTCGTCTTCTTCACTCGTCGTCTTCCGTCTAGTTGGTGTTCGTCGTGGGAGGATCGTTCGCAAGAAGATCCGGGTTCTCTGCCCGCTTCAGGAGGAAGCAAAAGGAGTTCAGGGTTCTCTGCCCGCTTCAGGTGGAAGCAAAAGGAGGTCGGGTTCTCTGCCTCACCGTGTGGTGAAAAGGAGGTGTTTGTACAGGCTTCTCCGCCTTGCTGTGGGAGCAAAAAGAGAGACACTTTCTGTTTAGTGCAATACCCAGAGGGGAGGCTCCGGGGAGTGGACATAGGTCAAGTTGACCGAACCACTATAAAATCTAGTTTGCTTTTCTGATTCAGTTCTGCACTTTACTTTTTGATATTAACTGCGTGGGTGAATATCTGAGATTGATCTTTTCGTTCTTGTTTAATCGTTTCCGCTGCTAAATATTGAAAAGATTTTTCATCGTTGTCATGAAATTTTTAAATAACCAATTCACCCCCCCTCTTGGTTAGCCTCGGGACTAGTTCACTAGGGCTTAACATCCCTTTCGAACTTTCAAGTGGTATCAGAGAAGGATTCAAAATTTCTATTTAAAAACTTTTGAATTTGATCCAATGGCTAACTGTAACAATCGTAATACTGCTGAAGGTTATTCTATTACAAGACCACCTTTGTTTGATAATATTCCTTTTGATTTTTGGAAAACACGCATGTCTACTTTTCTGCAATCTATTGATTATCGCATGTGGATGTTAGTTAAGGACGGATACGAACCACCTTTTAGATTGATTAACAATGTGAAAACTGAATTGCCTTTTGCTGATTGGACATTTGATGATCATGACTTAGCACAATTAAATGCCAAATATTTGAACTGTTTCTTTTGTGCTTTAAAATCTGAAGACTATATGCGTGTTTCTACTTGTACAACTGGAAAGGAAATCTGGGATAGGTTATGTAT
This sequence comes from Dendrobium chrysotoxum, assembly GCA_019925795.1. Classification (NCBI taxonomy): domain Eukaryota; kingdom Viridiplantae; phylum Streptophyta; class Magnoliopsida; order Asparagales; family Orchidaceae; genus Dendrobium; species Dendrobium chrysotoxum. The sequence goes on along the minus strand of CM034303.1, from coordinate 9,353,387 downwards.
AACATACGAAGGTACAACTGAAGTCAAACAGTCTAGGTTAAACATCTTGTTACATGACTATGAACTTTTTCGCATGAAACCTAGTGAGTCGATTTCAGAAATGTACACAAGGTTCACTCAGATTGTTACCTCTTTGCTTGCTTTAGGTAGAGAACTTACTAACTACGAAAGAGTGAACAAAATTCTTAGATGTTTGCCTTCTTCATACGATGCTAAGATTACTGCTATCACTGAATCTAAAGATTTAAATACTTATTCCATTGACAGCTTACTTGGATCACTCATTGCTTACGAGCAAGGGGTGAACCAAAGGCAACTTGATGCAGGTGAAAGAAAGAAGGAGAAAATAGTGGCACTGAAGGCCAACGAGAGTGATTCTAGTTCTTCCGGGTCTGATAGCGATGATGTTGCCTTGATTACAAGGCAATTCAAAAGCTTTCTAAGGAAGAAACATAAGAACTATCACAAGTGGAACAAAGGTAAGTCCAGTAAAAATTTTAAGGGTTCATCTGATACTGTTTGTTTTGAATGCAGGAAGCCTGGACACATTAAAGCTGATTGTCCTACACTTAAGGCTCATCCAAGCAAGGAGAAGGGTGAGGAAAAACCAAAGTTCAGGAAGGACAAGAAGTAGATTCAGAAGGTGTTCTGGGCAGACTCTGCATCCGACTCTTCTGAGATTGAAGATGAAGAGGAGGAAACAAACTTGTGTCTGATGGCTGATGATCACCCTGGTCAGTCCGACCAGGAAGAGGTATGTGAGCTTACTTACGATCAGTTATTTGAAGTTTCTGAAAAGATTCATACATCGTATAGGAAGCTTAAGAAAACCCATGCTAGTTTGAAATTAGATTATTTGACTTTGCAAAAAGAGCAAGATTCTGTAGTTAAAGATCATTCCACACTTGATTCCAATCACATGGCTCTGCTTGATGAGTTTGATGAATTGAACAAAAAATATTTTGATTTAGTTTCTGAGCATGATTCTTTGAAAACCACGTATGTTGATTTAGAAAGAGCTTTTAAAGAGTTAGATACAATGGCATGTGAAGTAGAAAGTAACAATGGAGCTTTAAAATTTGAAATTGCAAGTTTAAAGAAAGAGAATGAATTTTTGGAAGTGAAAATCAGTGCTTTTGAAAAGAACAAAACACCGCCTACCTTTGAACAGTTTTATGCACCGCCACCTTTTGAAAAATCTGTTGTAAGTTCATCAAAACATGTTTCATACACTACTAGGAAGAGGCACTATCACTCACGACGTTTAGTTAATCCTTTTCCTGGTGTTAGATGTTTTTCATGTGGCATGTTAGGACACATATCACACAGTTGTACTGTTCACCGTAGTACACATTGGGTATGGAGACCCAAACTGCCTGTTTCACAGCACAGCACGCATGCATCGCATTCTTCTTTTCATAAGAAGGAACCCAAACCTATTTGAGTTCCTAAGACTGACATTTGATGATTTTGTAGGTGTGCTCTCACATAAGACCTCGTGAGAGCATGTGGTACCTGGACAGCGGATGTTCTAGACATATAACTGGAGATGCAAATCAGTTCATTTCGCTGGAGGCCAGAGCTGGAGGCAAGGTTACACTTGGAGATAACACCACCAGGAAGGTGGTAGGCTCAGGTATAATTGGTGATTCAAAGAATTTTATGATTGATAATGTTTTACTTGTAGATGGACTGAAACATAACTTGCTGAGTATCAGTCAACTCTGTGACAAAAGATACAGCATCAAATTCCTGCCCACTGGCTGCATTTTAAGCTTAAATGATAAAGTTATTTTGCAAGGGCAAAGGATCAACAACGTCTACAAGCTGGATGTAAGTAGCATTAAATCTGAGAATTCAATTTGCTTAAAAACTGCTGCTGATGAGTCTTGGTTGTGGCATAAGAGATTGTGTCATGCCAGTATGAAAACCCTTAGGAGAGTCACCCAAAAGGACTTAGTTAGAGGTGTGCCCAAGCTTAAGTTCACTAAGGATCACCTGTGTGTTGCCTGTCAGTTAGGGAAGCAAGTCTAGTCCTCCTTTCACTCTGTTAAGGACATTAACACCTCTAGACCTTTAGAAGTTCTTCACATGGACCTCTTTGGACCCATTAGCACTGCCAGCTTAGGGGGGAGAGTTTATGGTTTTGTGATTGTAGATGATTATTCGAGGTTTACTTGGGTGAAGTTTCTGCCACATAAATCTGAGTCATTTAATGAGTTTAGATCCTTCTCTACTTAGATTCAGAAGAAGTTAGGATGTGAGATTATTACCATCCATAGTGATCACGGAGGGGAATTTGAAAATGAAAGATTTGGAAGTTTTTGTGAGGATCAAGGGATTAGTCACAATTTTTTAGCTCCTAGGACCCCTCAGTAGAATGGGGTAGCTGAAAGGAAGAACAGGACCTTAGTGGAAGCCGCTAGAGCCATGCTTGCCGAGTATTCACTTCCAAAATACTTTTGGGCTGAAGCGGTGAACACTGCCTGTTATGTGCTGAATAGGGTGAATGTGAGATCAAAACTGAACAAGACACCTTATGAGATCATTAAGGGTAGAACTCCAAATCTGTCCCACCTTCATGTCTTTGGCTGTAAGGTTTTCATTCTGAACAACGGGAAGTCACCCTTAGGAAAGTTTGACCCCAAATCTGATGAAAGAGTGTTCTTAGGATATTCTAGTGTGGGGAAATCTTTTAGGGTGTTCAATAAGAGGACTTTGGTGGTGGAGGAGACAACCCATGTTGTGTTTGATGAATCTGATCCTAAGGAGTCTAGATCTGAAGTAGAAGATAAAGAGAGTGTTGAGGTTACCCAAGGGATTGGAAATACAAATCTGGAGGAGAGGGTAGAACCTCAAACCACACTGCCTAGAGATTGGAGATATTCTTCGAGTCATCCTAAAGAACTGATCTTAGGAGACCCTTTTGAAGGTGTTAGGACTAGGCATGGACTTAGGAAGGAAGTGAACCATTCTACCTTTATTTTAATGTCTGAACCCACCAACATCAATCAAGCCCTTTCGGATGAGTTTTGGATCTTAGCGATGCAAGAAGAATTGAATCAATTTATAAGGAATGATGTTTGGGAGGTAGTAGAAAGACCTAAAAATCAAAGTATTGTGGGAACCAAGTGGGTCTTTAAGAATAAGATGAATGATTCTGGTGTGGTGGTTAGGAATAAGGCAAGATTGGTGGCTAAGGGGTATAATCAGATAGAAGGGATTGATTTTGAGGAGACTTTTGCCCCTGTAGCTAGAATGGAAGCCATTAGGGTGCTACTAGCCTTTGCCTGTTATAAGGGATTTAAGCTGTTTCAAATGGATGTCAAGAGTGCCTTTTTGAATGGGGTGATAAAAGATGATGTTTTTGTAGAGCAACCCCCAGGTTTTGAGAATTTCCAGTATCCAAATCATGTTTATAAATTAAAAAAGGCCTTATATGGATTGAAACAGGCACCCAGAGCTTGGTATGAGAGGCTTAGCACATTCCTGTTAGAAAGAGAGTTTGTTAAGGGGAGCGTAGACACCACCCTTTTTCTGAGGAGATTAGGAGATGACTTACTCATTGTCCAGATTTATGTTGATGATATAATTTTTGGATCTTCTGATAAATATTTATGTGATAAGTTTTTTAAAATAATGAGTAAAGAGTTTGAGATAAGTATGATGGGAGAATTGTCTTACTTTTTGGGGTTTAGCATAAGACAAATGGATGATGTAACCTTTCTCAATCAATCTAAGTACACTAAGGACATTTTGAAGAAGTATGAAATGGACAAAGCCAAGCCAATCAGTACTCCCATGACCTCCTCAGTTCAGTTAGATAAGAACTCAAGTGGAAAATCTGTTGATCAGAAGAAGTATAGAGGAATAATAGGATCACTGCTTTACCTGACTGCTAGCCGACCTGATATCATGTTTAGTGTCTGTCTTTGTGCTAGGTTTCAGGCTGATCCTAAAGAGTCCCACCTGACTGCTGTTAAGAGAATTCTTAGATATCTTTTAGGGACCCCAAACCTAGGAATCTGGTACCCTAGGCACAGCACCTTTTTTGAGATCATTGGATATTCTGATTCTGACTTTGCGGGGTGTAGGGTGGATAGAAAGAGCACCTCTGGAACCTGTCAGTTCATAGGACAGTCGTTAGTCTCCTGGTCCAGTAGAAAACAGAACTCAGTTGCACTTTCCACTGCTGAAGCTGAGTACATTGCCTTAGGGAGTTGTGTGGCCCAAGTTCTTTGATTGAAGCAACAAGTCTTGGATTTAGGGTTACCTGTTGGTACAATTTCTGTTCTGTGTGATAATACTAGTGCCATCTGTATCTCTAAGAATCCAATCCAACATTCTAGGACCAAACACATTGATATAAGGCATCACTTCATTAGGGACCATGTTACTAAAGGGGATATTGAGCTACATCACGTAGCAACTGAAAATCAGCTGGCTGACATATTTACTAAACCATTGGCCTTTGACTCATTCAGCATTTTGAGAACCAGATTAGGAGTGATTGATATAAATGCTTGATTCTGATGACTGCTAATTTCTGATTATTTTTTGATTGGTATTCTGTTTTCTGTTAGTTAGTGTTTGGTTTGATTATTTGCTTTCAGTGATTTTATTTCTTCTGCTGATTTCTATTTTAGCCTGACTGTTAGTTTTGATTTAAGTATTTACTTTCATGTGATTTTCTACCTGTTTTTATTCACTGGTTCATATCTTGCACTTACTATTTTATGCTTTTCAAAATCTGATCACCGCTCACTACTTCTGATAATCTGAATTTCTGACTGGGAGTTTTTACCTTGATTTGATTTGGAAGCTGGTAAGCAGTGATTGATTCCACCGAATCTGTTAAAGGGAAGAAACATTAATGATTGTTTCTCTTCCTCTAACTCCTTTACTGGTGTATTATTTCTTTTGGATAAAAATCTTTTTCAAAATTAAAATATTAGTTTTTGAAATAGAGATTTATTTTATCTTCCTACAGTAATCTACCTCATATAAATAGTATTTTCAAAGTCTTGACTCATTGTTATGATTTTCTAAAACCAAGTGATTGCACTTATCATACGACATATGGCTTTTATTTTGTGAATTACTCTTCCTTATTGTGGAAAGCGTCTCCTATATCTGGAAGATAATTTCACAACTAGGATTCTTTAACGATTATGAATAGAAGAAAGCTTACAAAAGATGCGCAGTGCGCCAACCAAATTGAAAAAGAGGCATAAAATGAGCCCAAAAATGAAAAGATGCGAAAATGCCAAATACACAAAGTGTATCAAAAATCAAAAGATGCGCAGTGAGCCAAAGAAATGGAAAAAGAGGCACAAAATGAGCCCAACCAAGCTTTCTTTCCTTTCCGATCGTTAAATGTCTTAGAAAAATCCGCGTGCCACTTAATATTTTCAAAAGCTTGTGTTTGAAAATCCTGATTTCTGATTTTTTACTTTGTAACACTATTATATCAGATATTTTTCTGGAACGAGGCTTGAAAGGATCTCTTTTCGAATCTAATGTCATTTCTTCTGAATCGGATTTTTGTTTTGAAAGAGGTTTGCATCGATAAGGTGCCCAGGGTCGGGGTTACGAAAGTTGATTTTTCCAACCTTTTCTGGATTTTAACGCTGTCAATCTTCTTCTTATTGGTTTTTGAATCTCACATCAAGGGAAAATTCTAATTTACTCGAGCAGCTTGATAAAAAAAAAAACTTTGCTTTTGCATATTTTATTTTTTGTGTGCTTTTATTCGTCTTGTGTTCTTTTTATTTCATGATTATTTTTTTTGGATCCTGATCGTTCATCTTCATCATCCATCTTTTTCTATTTTTCTTCACATCGTCCTGGACGATACCCCTATCGTCCTGGACGATCTCCTTCGTCCTGGACGATCCAAAAATCGTCCTGGACGATTCATTCAAAATCGTCCCCACACTGCTCCTGCTGGTAAAGACTCACATTATTGGTGATCGTCCTGGACGATCCGTACATCATCCTGGACGATATGATCCATATCTTCCTGATCTGATCGAATGGCCGGCATTGCACCAATTATTATCCATAGTCCTGGACGATCAACTTCATCGTCCTGGACGATCCACGTGTCAGACGCTGGACGATTGGAATTTGGCCCGTCCGACACACTTATTGCATATCGTCCGGGATGATCCACCTAATCGTCATGGACGATACCTTTTTGTCAACGGTCGTCCAGTCTGACTCCTCGGGACGATCGCCTGTGTTTAATCGTCCTGGACGATCGGACCGCTTTTTTGACCAATCGTCCAGGACGTCATAAATGTCCCGATCGTCCCGGACGATGTCGCGATCGTACGGGACGATCAGGCCGTTTTCTATATAAACAGTAGTTTTCCTCAAATTTTTTCCACACCTTTCTTCTTCCACTCTCCTTCTACTTCCTTACCCCTTGGATTACTAATGGCTGGTGGCAAAAGGTCTCGTCAAAAGCGTGCCAGTTCCTCCCGGGGACCGGTTGATCCTCGCTTCCCCAATGCAGCCGATCAGGCTTCCTACGAGAGATACTGCGAAGTGGGGATCACACCCTCGAAAATTGTAAATCCCCGCACTCTCACTTATCCTTTCCTTGACCTTTTCGCACACACCTCCCTCACCTTCATCCTGACTCTCGCATTTCCCTTTAGTTCTGAACTTCTCCGCGTTTTCTTTACGAACTTGCGGATCTCCGCTGATTACTCCACTCTCTGTTCTTATGTAAATCAGTGCCCTGTAGAACTTACCTATCAGGACTTTCAGAACATTCTCCAACTGTCCATCACTGGCGCAAACTCCACACCCTTACCACCGACCCAGACTATGATTGGAGTGTCGCCAATTATTTCCTTCGCAATACCAATGCCCCTTATCATGACAATGCCTGCTCCACACTTCTTAAGGATGCCCGGACTATTCAGCATGTCCTTCGTTCCTCCGTCATTCCAAAGGCGGGGGATCGGATTCACATCACCCCACTTCTATCCTTGACCACCTACTACATCCTGGCCAATAGGGAATTCAATACCGCAGACCTTATTATCCGGTGCCTCGAGCACCTCACCACCATTCGGGATCCAGGTCATCGCCGTCGTCCAAATCTAGCCTTAGGGCACCTCGTTACCTATGCCCTCGAAACCAAATATGACCTGTAATATCTCGCAGCTCCAGATGTTCCTCCTTCCTTCCTCACCAATAATGCCTTCCATGTCCTCCACAGCACACGACTACATCCGGAGCCCGCCCCGGATGTTGAGGAGGAGGAGGAAGAGGCCGTTCCAGCTCCTGCTGCACCCGAGGCACCTGCTCCTCTTCGCATTGCCTCTCCCTTTGACCACCTAGTGCAGCGTTTCGATTAGTGGGAGGCCAGATTTGACTCCTATGTGGTTTCCCAGGAGCAGCGGCACGCCGAGGATATCCAGCGCTTCCATGACTATGCTGCGCAGCAGCAACAGCAGCATGACCAGGACATCGCCTGGCTTGGAGCCCACTTTCAGGCGATTCACACCTACTTCAACCCACCACCGCCACCTCCTCCTTCTGATCAGGATCCGCCTCTGTTCTAATTTTTCTATTTTTGTAGCTGTTTTCTTTTATGTTTTTGTACTTGTATTTCCGTTTTATGTTTTACCCTCCTCCTTTTTGTGATGTCAAAAGGGGGAGTTAGTTGTAGCCGTTTCAGTCTTTGTTGTGTGTTATGCTTTCTATTTTAGTTTGATTGTTAAATGAAATTAAAAAATATATATATATCTATTTTATGATCTCTTGTTTATTTTTATTTTCAAACTACTTTACAAATATTTGCCACCATCAAAAAGGGGGAGATTGTTGCAAATCTGGTTTTAATGATGACAAACATATTTCCAGTGTGTTTTGCTTGGCTAACCCGTTTCAGGCACAAAAGATCACGAGCAAATCAAGTTAACTAAAGATCGGGTCCAAGTGTGTCAAATGTATGATTTTTCATTTTATTGAGTCAATTGTAATGTAACTGATCCCCTAGCTAAGTAACCTTGCACACACACACACTCAGGGGGAGAGCTTGAGTGAATTAGAATTTCTGTTCAGTTTTTGTTCAGATCGTCCTAGATGATATTCACATCGTCCTGGACGATCAAATATAAACAGAAACCCTTATTAGGGCGACTAAGTTAAAATGGTCTGATTAAGCAGATCGTCCTGGACGATCTTTGGATCGTACGGGACGATATGTTCAAATCAGAAATTCTCAGCCGCTAGATCAAGTTAGGCAAGTTTTTATTTTTAGTTATTTGGTCTGATCGTCCTGGACGATACGTGTATCGTCCTGGAAGATTCAGTACAATCATGCCTAATTTAATCTGGTAATTAAGGAAAGCAATTTATTTTTGATTGATACGATCATATCGTCCTGGACGATCGCAGGATCGTCCCGGACGATCATGATCGTCTAGTGTATTTCAGCTATACGACCCGAACTGTGTTCAGGACGATTTGGGCACTTTTTGAACTAATCGTACCGGACGATATCCCTATCGTCCAGGACGATCAAGTCATTTTTGGTCGTCCAGCACAGATTTCTCTGGACGACCCGAACTGTCTTCTGGACGATATTCCTCGATTTGCACTAATCATCCCGGACGATCGCAGGATCGTACGGGACGATATGAATAATTTTTTCTACTGATCGTCCAGAAGAGCCAGATCGTCCAGGCTGAAACAGCTGAATTTGAACTGATCGTACAGGACGATCTATCGATCGTCTTGGACAATCTAGGCCGACCAGTTGAGATTTAGGGCAAATTTTAAGCCCTCCTATAAAAGAACTTTTTCTTAATACAAGAAAAATCTTTTGCTACCTTCCTTCCCTGAGAAACCCTAGAGAAAGAGAGAGTTGGGAGAGAGAGAGAAGATCTTGTGAGGGGGAGTTAGTGAGGGATTCACTAAGGTTGCTCAAAGCAAGGATCAGAGTCGTCTTCTTCGCTCATCGTCTTCCGTCTAGTCGGTGTTCGTCGTGGGAGGATCGTTCACAAGAAGATCCAGGTTCTCTGCCCGCTTCAGGAGGAAGCAAAAGGAGTTCAGGGTTCTTTGCCGGCTTCAGGTGGAAGCAAAAGGACTTCGGGTTCTCTGCCTCACCGTGTGGTGAAAAGGAGGTGTTTGTACAGGCTTCTCCGTCTTGCTGTGGGAGCAAAAGGAGAGACACTTTCTGTTTAGTGCAATACCCAGAGGGGAGGCTCCGGGGAGTGGACGTAGGTCAAGTTGACCGAACCACTATAAAATCTAGTTTGCTTTTCTGATTCAGTTCTGCACTTTACTTTTTGATATTAACTGCGTGGGTGAATATCTGAGATTGATCTTTTCGTTCTTGTTTAATCGTTTCCGTTGCTAAATATCGAAAAGATTTTTCATCGTTGTCGTGAAATTTTTAAATAACCAATTCACCCCCCTCTTGGTTAGCCTCGGGACTAGTTCACTAGGGCTTAACATCCCTTTCGAACTTTCAACTTGGACATGTTGGAGAGGGCTTCAATTGTTATTGGGAGCAATGCCAAGGAGTTTGAGGGAATGGTATGAATGCATGAGTGGAAAATTAGGCATGAATTTGAATTTGATCACTTATGGTGAATTGACCAAATCAAACCAATGATGATTTGACCTAGGAAATGTTGGACATGCTTAGAATATCCAACGAAATAATTTTGAGTGTTTAATTTGGTTTGGTAGCAGTTGAAGCATTGAATTTGACTTTGGTTGGATGTATGGTTGATTTGGTCAGCTATGGTTGACTTGGTGAACTAGGTCAAATCATGGGTTGGGGTTGAGTCCAATAAATTCAAAATGACATTTTGGATCCCATGCAATGATGAGGTCTCTTTGATGAAATGCATATTTGGGCCCTTAAGGGACATTTTGGTCAACTAGGTCAAACTAGAACATGAGTTTTGCTTCAATACACTCCAAATGATATTTAGAATGCATTGGAAGATGAGTTTTTTTTAATTTTTATTTATTTATTTATTTATTTTCTTCAAAGATGGGATAAATGCAAAAAATGTTGAGTTGATGTTAGGGCTCATCTTTATTTAACTCTCTAAAATGATTTTTATGTCTAAATTATAAAATTAAACTTCAACAAATTTACGGTAACAATTTCTTCGTGTTTTTAACTTTGGAATACTTCAAAATAAATGTGGAAACTAAATCGAAAATCAAATATTATGTACTTCATCATAATATATTGGTTGAGAGCTCAGACTTTCAATGTAGGCTTTATTTGAGACATTTTTCTTACAGCTTTGTCGTTGTAGAAGGTAGCTTTCTATTACAAATTTTTTAAAAAAGCAAAAAAAAATTATTGGTTAAATAAAAAAGTATAGATGCAATCTAAAAAATAAATAAAATAGTAAGAAATTTATCTAAAATGAAGCCTTAGAGGTGTTGATTTTATTTTTAATTTGCTTAAGATAAAAAAATTAAATATTTCATGATAAATTAGGAATTAAAATTAAGATTTAGAACTAAATCTTTTTAGAACGTTATAATAACAAATTTACAAAATTAGAATAAGATTATGCACATCGAACACACACAGGCATGCTTAACCAAACGAGATTAATGGCGCTGATAAAGCCGGCAGGTTTCTGCTCTGCGATTTAAAGCTTAAAGAACCTGCTCGACAAATAGTTTCAGAATCCACAGGGAAATTCCTGCGCGGCTGCGCGTTCTTTTCTTCCACTCTCCGCTTTCTCTGTTCTCTTCCTCTATCTCGTTCCTTCCTTGTCTTTCTCAAAGGTGCGGAGAGCGATAAAGGCGAGGGCTGTTTGTTGTTCGATTTGCTCCGGTTTCAGGTTGGAAAGCCCTTTCCTTTTGATGCTTACGTTCTAAAAGCCATCTATTGTTGTTGCATTCAAAAAATATAGGGCTTTGATCTTACTATGCGTTGATTTCAAGTGATATATTTGCTTTTTGACCTGCTTTTCAAGATTCTTATATAAAAATTTCAGTTTTTTATTTTGCAAGTGGATGCACTTATAGCGAAATTATGTTTGCTTTAAACTTGAGCATCTTCAAGCACAAGCTATGCTGTCCCTAATTTTGCCTTTTTTTTATTTCTTATTTCAGTTCAATACCTGAAATTTAGAGGTTTTCAATCCCTTCCACTGCTTGCCATTGCCATCAGTGGTTTTATTCAGAGTCTGAGCTATGGCCGGGAAATCTTTGCATGCCATTGGAAATGAAAGGGATCGGGTTCTCCTTCCCTTGAATGGTTTGAATCTTTCTTGGTGCATCGAGGACTGCTTTTACCCTAATAGTGGATTGTTTGCCAGCATTGGTCGCACCAGTTCAGGCTTTGGTATCCCTTCAAGCTCATCAAACCCTAGTAATAATAGTGTAGGGATTCCATTTAGTGATCATTATGCAAAGTATGCAGTACCTCCTCCATTGAATTGTAGGATTGCCCTGGATCAACAAGATACAGCACTGGGAGCAGCTGATGCTGTGGTAGTAAAAAAGGCAAAGATCAATGAGAAGAAGGATGTCCTCAAAATCAGGCTCAGAGTGCGTGATCCTTCTCTTAGGAGCTTTATTAGTGGGGGAATTGCTGGGGCTGTTTCCCGAACTATGGTTGCCCCTCTGGAAACAATCAGAACTCACTTGATGGTCGGAAGCAATGGCAACTCAACCATTGAAGTTTTTCAAAATGTTTTAAAGAATGAAGGATGGACTGGTTTGTTTCGTGGAAATTTTGTTAATGTTATTCGAGTTGCTCCGAGCAAGGCCATAGAGGTAAATGATTGTTGATATTTTTACCCTTCTTTCTGTATTTATTTCACTTGTTTTCTCCCCCTTTTTATTTTGCCTGCTTGTCCTTCCTTCACTTCTGATGGCATAAATAGGTTATTTTTGTAGAAAAAATATAACTATGCCATTGTTCTTTCTTCGGTATTTAAGTTACAGGCATGTATTTTGAGAACTTATTCAAGAGGGCTAAATTTCTAAATACATTTTGCTTGGGTGCATGGTGAGCTTATTCTATTCTTTACCTTATTGAAATTTATTGATTGTGCTGTACATTTTTCTTTTTTTATTCAAAGAGTTATTATCTGGCATGAATACAATAAATTTCTTGCTTAAAACTGATTGTCACTTAGATTGGAGCATTGATGACACCAAGTAAGTTTTAATGTTAATGAGGGGAAAACAAATCTTAGATGTTTCATCCAACATGAAAACTACTATTATTCAATTTAAATTTAGATAGCATTTTAATATTTATGTTTTTATCTATTATGCATGATATACATTAGAAAATTCATCTAATCTTAGTGATATCAAGAATGTCTGGATCGAAGTCCATATGAGCTTTAATCAATAGGTCTTTTTTTTTTTGGTGGGGGTGGGGTGGCAAATATAGATCATGTTTCTACTCATTAAGAAGAGGATTTTCATATAAAGAGAAATATGAGATTTGTAAAGAGCTCCAAAGTTACATCCATTGTTTCTTGCCAACACCTGGCTGCTGTCATCTGATGTTGCTCTTACGTTGTTGCTTACTGTCTTCCATCGCTTGTTGTTTACTAATGTAGATATATGATGTCGGTTGTGTGTTATCCACTATCTCCTATCATTGATTGACAATTGTTCAGGCTTGTTATTAACCTTAAACAAGCCTTTTCTAGTATTTTAGGACCCTAAGGTCTTTGTTGGTGCTTTGAACACGATTTTGCTGATTTCAAGCTCTAACAAGAACCATGGAGATAATTGTTAGCCATTTTAGAGAATTTTGAACCAAAGGTTTAAGAAATTTTCATTATGAATGACATTTCAACTTTATTGAAGTGTAAAATTATGATTGAGGGGGATCTACTTTATCCATGGCTCAAATGGGAGGTTCATGTTGATGTCCAAGGATGATTTCATTTTGAAATTCCCCCCAAATTATGATTTTACCCCAAACTTTACTAAAGTGTGAAATTACTTGGAGCATTTTTAGGCAAATAAAATTTAACATTCAAAAGTAGGGGAAAGTGATATGTTACCAAAAAAATTCATTTTATAAAGTACATATTTTTTACATAAAATTTTACATCTCAAAGACCGCAAGCATTTGAGCAAAATCCTTTTAGAATTGACTCTTGGATCATCCTAATCTATTTTCAACAAACTTATAATCAATGATACTAAGAACATTTTAATTTGTGTCTAAATGAGCCTTAATCAAGCACTCAAAAGTATAATTAAAAGCTTCTTGAGGCCATTTGTGGGTTAAATTTCTTTAAATTGTATACTTATAGTGAAAATAAGCGCTTCATTGAGACGAATTCAATGAGTCTAATATCACTAAATTCCGAGTTCATTAGGGCACTGGGATGCCCAAAAAATTTAGAATGATCAAGAGGGACTTTCCAATCCCTAAACTGGGATGCCCAAAAAATTTAGAATGATCATGATTATGATATAAATAACCAAAACACCCTTCCAGAAATCTATAAACAGGCCATGTTTCTATGCATTTATGAAGGATTTCCAGAAAAGAAAATTTTGAGTTTCATAAAGAATTCTAGAGCCAAATCCAGTTGATAATCATCAACCAACATTGATGTTTAACCTTGTAAGCCACCTCCTATTGCCATCATCATTACCATTGACTGATACTAACATCTGCACACTATGATCAACTATCACCTATCGCTGACTAACATTGACATTGACCGCTACCTGCCCCCTCGTCGCTACCTGTGGGCAATAGATGCTAGTGTTCAACATCATGTGTTATTACTGGACGCTTGTGTCTGTCATCAACTAATAGTTACCTCTAATTACAAGGAAGATAAATCTTTATAATCCTACGTAATGGAACTATTTCCATTAGGCTTACCAGGTGGTTACCTTTCAAGGTTTTTGATGAAAAAAATTCCCATATCCTATGAACATTATCTCCATATCTGTATGATTTTTGTACAATACTAAGATAAACTTTCTTGATACTGCTATGAATATTTCTGCCCATAACAATATGAATTATACAACACCCTTCATCTTGTTCTTGTCTATTTTAAATGGATTAGGTAGAAAAGCTTGCATTTATTGTAGAAGACCATCTCCCAAAAACCCTGGAGGAAACCCCAGAAGAAAATAATATCCCCTCTATGACCTTTAAATTATGTGTTCATTAGTTGTTTTCCATATCAGCCTTGCTCTATCTGAAGCTTCTCCTTATCATTTTCATATTAATCAATCCACCTTCTGTCTTCCTTTCCATGCAGTCTTCTTTTTCATTATATTTTTTTTTCAAACCATCTCTATGGTGCTTCCGACTCTAGCACACCTAAACTGCTTTTAGCACTTTGAATTACCTCGTTTCTCTTACCCTCTTTTCTCCCATGCTTCTCTCTCTCTCTCTCTCTCTCTGTCTCTTTATATATATATATATATATATATGTGTGTATCTATATTAATATGTTTGATGATACAGCTTTATAAATAAAATTTGAATGCTTCATAGATAATAATTTTCATTAGAGATTAAAATAATTTTGTATAATTAATAGACCTTACTAAAATTACCTCGAAACTCCACTGGAAATCAATCACTTTTGGCTCAATTAGAAATTGTCTTCAATTGAAATAAAAATTTTCAATTCTAAGTCCAGGATGGCTCATTCATGCCCGACTAGATATCAAATTTTTTTAAAATTAAAGTTTAAAAGCCAACAGTATTAGTTTGTACTAGTTTTTTTAATATTTGTTGTGGAACATGTTGGTATTCCGTATCATAATTTCTTGGATGCGTAATTTAGTTTTAGTTCTTGTTAAAGTTCAGGGTTTAGGGATGAGAGATTTCAATTGCCTTGATCTTCTTTGTGTACATATGGTGGGTGCCCTTATCAAGGATTTGATGACCTAAAATTATTTTCTTGTTAATCTTGACATAAAGGTTACAATGTTGCAAACTGGAATCTTATCAAGCTAATAATTCTCTCTCAAAATGCTATTTTCTTTCTTTTCTTTTTTTTGTAGTTATTCTTATTTCATTATGGTGAGAGCTCTTGTGATTTCAAGCCTTTTTTATAGTTCATCATTCATAAGTTTGACAAAATAGGCCATCTTTTGTTCAACGACCTTATGCTTCATATATATATCGAGGAATAACACATGATGTGCAAAAACAAATATATTTATAACAAAAATAGTCCCATGCTGATACAAAACAAAAATACTAGGTATATTTCTAGTATGTTTTGTATCAAGATGAGACTATTTTTATAACAAATATTTTTGATTTTGCACATCACGTGTTATTTCTCGATATAACTAAATTGTTAGACAATATAACTAAATTACATATAATATTATTCAACTATTAGATATTTACATAACTTTTGTATGTATAATTATATTTGTGAATGTCTAATAGTTTAGTTGTATTAAGGAATAAAATGTGGCATGTAAAATTAAGGACAGTGTAATAACAATAGTCCCATCCTAATATAAAATGTATGATGATATCCCAACTGATTATATACATATATATATATATATATATATATATATATATATATATATATAATGGGCTCCATAGTGCAAATACTAATAAAGTTATTATTATTTTATGCGCTCATGCGAGTGAAAAACTTCCAAGCACTCGGTCATAGCTCTAACGGCAGCTACAGATATATTTTGATGTATGTTTTGTGCATTTTGGCAAATGCACTCAGATTTGTATATTTTTCAAAAATCTTAAAACATGCAATAGTTGCACTCGTGCTTGTTCTCATGCATTTGTTTTATGTGTCATTTTTAGCACATGAACGGTAAAGTTTTTGATCTAAAAAAATATGTAGCTAGCAAGATTATCATTTTTTATGTTATGATATTTATCTCTCGTCATCTAAACATATTTCTTGCAGTTATTTGCTTATGATACTGTAAAGAAAATACTGACACCAAAATCCAATGAGCAACCTATACTTCATATCCCTCCATCTTTGGTTGCTGGAGCATGTGCTGGAATTAGCTCGACCCTATTTACCTATCCTCTAGAGCTGCTCAAGACTCGACTAACCATAGAGGTAAGTTCTTGCTAGTGATAGTATCAACAAAAACTGAGTTCTGCTTTTATTTGATATTTTGTAGATTTTATTTGAAATTTGTGTTTGGGAGAAAATGGTTGAATGTCTACTTTGAAACTCAAAGCATGTGGTATTAAATATTCATTTCACGTTGGTTTTCATCACATTCATAGCCTATGGGGCTCCAGGATGTCAAAAAAAATAAGGCAAAATTTTAGACCTCTCACTATCTTTAAAAAGCCCTCCCAAAGAAGCTTCCTTTTCGTTGAAAGAAATTGTATTTCTTTTCAAATCCACTGGGATAGTGTTTTCCACATATATTGTAGTTTCCTTAGTTCAAAACAGTTTGAAGCAAGAATTATGCTTCAAAAAAATAAGGTTCGGTGCTTATTAGAGTATTTTGGCTGACTTAGTATGCTATCTTTGAACTGCAGAAAGATGTATATGACAATCTCCTGCATGCCTTTCTCAAGATAATACGTGAGGAAGGACCTACAGAACTGTACAGAGGTCTCACTCCAAGTCTAATCGGTGTTGTACCGTACGCCGCAACCAATTACTTCACCTATGATATGCTAAAGAAAGCTTATAGGAAAATCTGCAAGAAAGAAGACATCAGCAATTTCGCAACCCTTCTAATAGGTTCAGCAGCTGGTGCAATCTCAAGCAGTGCTACATTTCCCCTTGAAGTAGCAAGAAAACGTATGCAAGTTGGAGCAGTTGGTGGCAGGCAGGTTTACAAGAACATGCTTCATGCGCTTTTGAGCATACTTGAGAATGAAGGGGTTGGGGGGCTTTATAAAGGTTTGGGACCAAGTTGCTTAAAATTGGTGCCTGCTGCTGGGATTTCATTCATGTGCTTTGAAGCTTGCAAGAAGATTCTGATAGATGAAGAGGAAGATAATAACTGATTTGAGTCTCTACTTTTGCTGAGATCATATTGACTTCTCAGGCCAGTTTTGGGTTCTTTCTGGTGATTTTTTTTATTGGACTTGGTTAGATGCTTTAACTCAACAGATAGATTACTCTTATTTTCTCAATTCATTCATTTTATTTACTAGTTTTGGTTTAACCGGAACAGATGAATGCTCTATTTAATAATTTGGAGCATTTTTTGTTGTAAAAGATCATTCCTGCTTGGGCTTCATTTTTGGTGCATTAGTATAATGTTCTTCTTATCTATTTTGATTTTTCATCTTAATTACAAATTGTGATTTTTGTTACTGAAAAGATAACTGAAGAGCTTGATGCCCATTAAAAAGATTTTTTGTTGTCTTATTGGGAGCATAAGATCCTTCTTTGTTAGTTCACTCTTGTATTAGTTGTCCAGTTCTATTTGCTTATGCTGGTAATGTATTGGAAATGACTTGGAGTTAAGGGAGTAAATGATTCGAGCTGAACTCAAAATTGTTATTGGTTTGAGCTCGAGCTTGATTAGTTAATCAAGCTCAAGCTCGAGCTTTATTGTACAAATTCGAGCTAGTGCACGAGCCAACTCATTTATTATGAAAGAAAAAAAATAATTATTATTCAAGCAATTAGTATAATAAAATGATAAAAGAATATGAAATTAGAAGAAAAAATAATAATCGCTTAATATAAAAAAGTGATAATTTTTACATATTTTTAAAAGTTTTTATTCAACATTCTAAATGCTAATGTATTTTAAGTGCATTTTATATTAATATTTTTAAAATGAGTTAGCTTGCGAGACGACGAATTGAGTCAGAGTTGGCTTAAATTTGGCTCATTAACTCTTTGAGTTCATATCATGAGCTATTTATTGAGTTGACTTACGAGTCCGCATAACTCGTTTGCACCCATGGGCGGATCCCCCTTGTATTAAGGGTGGGCATTAAAAAAAAATATTAAATATTTAGAGGGGATATTTTGGGTATTTTGCCCCCCCTCAAAATTTTTTTTTGCCTTAATTTTATCAATCATAAGCGTCTTTGCCCATCCCCCACAAAAAAAAATTTACCCACCCTAAAAAAAGAAGTTGAATCCGCCCCTATTTGCACCTCTACTTAGGGTTCATTTGGATGCTTGTTGATGGAGAACACATTTGTTCTTTTAAAATTGATGGTTTTATGTTACTTATCTTTTGTGAACCATTGATGGTTTGTCATTTACTGTTGATTTCGAGCACTCAATGCTTTTTGAAATCTCAAAATTGGTAGTATATATCATTTAAGAAGACTGAAGTATTGGGGGCCAAAAAATTAAAATCTTATCATTTTCAATACTTTTCACTCTCTTATCTTTTCTATCCACCGTAGAAGAAATTTTAGAGCAAATGGGTATTTTAAAAAATTGGAAGGCAATTGTCCATGCTCTGCCTTTTAAAGAGATAATTGGACTAGATTTTGACTTGTTCAAAAAAGGCCAAACATTTATGAAACTAAAAAATTTCCCTGCAGAGAAACCAATCAAAATAACTAAGACAAATAGGATCAACATGATCCACTATCATCAAAGAAGCATTTGCGTGTTGAATAACCCCTAAGTTCTTTTTAACATGCTATGTTATGGCTAAGTACTTAATATTGATGTGCTTGGTTCAACTACAACTCTTGTTGTTCTTATAACCATAAAGGTTGTAGTTGAATTGTTACATTATATCCTCAATGGCTTAGATATGTAATGCACAATTCCAAGTCCAGAAATAAATTTTTTCAATCATATATCATGCGAGATAGGCTCAAGACAATATACCAACTTGATGGTCATAGTAGAATTATAAGTCAAAGTTTGTTTAGTGCTCCTCCAAGACATAGCTCTATTGATAAACATAAAGATGTGCCCATAAGTCAAATTTTGGGAATCAATGCAATCAACAAAGTTAGAATTCGAGTAGTCAGTCACCTCCAAACTATCAATATGTTACACATAAGTATGTAGTCCTTGGTATCTTGAAGGTATCTCGTCACTTTCTTTACAACTTGTTAGTGGTATATACTTGTATTATTCTGATATCTGTCTAAAATCTCAAATATAAAAGAAGACTTGTGCAAATCTAAGCATACATTATGCTATCAACCACTAAAGCATATGAAATGTTTCTCATGTCCTCCCTTTCAAAATCATTTTTCAGGCACTAAATCAAAGTAAACATGTAACCGTTGATAATGGGAGCTATGCTCAGTGAACAATATTTCATCCTAAACCTCTCTAAGGCTTTGATGATATACATTTCATGAGATAGATCAAAAATATCTTGAAGTCTATCTCTTTGTATTTTAATACCAGTGATATATATATCCTTCATGTCAAAATTTTTAGAGAGGAATTATTTCATCTCGTACAACAAACCCTTATCATTATTTGCTACTAAAATATCATTTATATCTAGGATTAGAAAAGAAATTTTGCTTCTACTAATCTTCTACTATAGACATTAATTTATGTTATACTATATGAATCCAAATGAAGAGATCACATAATGAAATTTTAAATACCATTGATGAGATGTTTATTTTAATTCATATATAAACCTCTTAAGCTTCCACACTAAATGCTCACCATCGCTAGAGAAGAATCACTCTTAAAATTTTATGTTAACCTCCGCTTCTATGTTTATGTCTCTCTATGTTGCTCAATAAGCCTCTCTTTATATTATAAACTCATTTTTATTGTATGACTTTTACAACACTAGGAAACTTAACAAGATCGCAAACTCCATAATGTACTATAAAATTCATCTCTTTTTTTATGGCATCATACCATAACTTGAATTCTTTATAACTCATGAAAAGGGAAAATGTTTCATGGTCATGTTCAACTCCAACGCTATAACTCTTAAAGATACATAACGTAGTCTATAGGAATTGTTAATCGTCTTTCCCTAATATATCTCCTTAATATTATAACAACCTTTTCTTATGAAATTGTTTACTTGATTGTATATGGTAACCCATGAACATCTAGATCTATTGATTCATTATTAATAATTTATGAAATCTCAACTACTAGCTATCTAACATCCATTTGGACTTATCATGAGTTGTGTATAACAATTAGCATGTCACTTAAAATGGAAGGTTGAACATTAATATATTTCTTTTTAGTAATTATGGTATATAATTGATCACTTCTATTTATCAAATCATTTTTAAAGAAACTTTAAATTTCTTGATTCCACTATCTTAATGTTGTTAGATGGATGATAATATATGTAACCCTTGGAACTCTCAACATATCAAATTAAATACCCACTAATAGTCCTTAGGTCCAACTTCTCTTTTGGCTTGTAATCTCCCACTTCACATGGGCATCCCTATACATGTTGCAAACATGATTTTCAGCCTTTTCATTATTCAAAAGGCATTTTGGGAATAGCCATCATTGGAACTTGGTTAAATATATATACAATCATCTTAAGAGCTTTAATCCATAAGGACTTAGGTAGTTTAGAGCTACTGATTATGCTCCTCATGATATCTATTAATATTTAATGTTTTCTCTCAACTACACCATTCTAATTAGGTGAGATAAGTAAATTATATTGGACAAAAATCCCACTCTCTTGAAGGAACTTTGTAAATGTATCAAATATTTATCCATCTTCAATTTATCTTTATAATACTCACAATCTCTACTTCATTTACACATTTCTCTACTTCTGCTCTAAAGACCTTTAAGGCAACTAATGCATTATTTTTTTCTAGAGTAAGTAGATACATATATAAAGAGATTACCAATGATAATGAAAATATTTTAAACCGTGAAAGCATATTTTTGAATAATGAATGATTATATGTATGTATGATCTCCAATATATCTGTACACCTCTTGACATCTTTCCTTGACTAGTTGGTCTACTTTCCCATAATGTAGCCCACACAAATATCAAAGCTAGTGAATTCTAAGTATTAAGTACTCCTTTTTTCATTAACCTCTTAATTCTATGGAGAAAGTCCCAATATTTTGTGACAAAACATTGATGAGTTTTCATTTATAACATATCTTTTAATGCTAACTGGAGCATGCATCACTTCATAATCATTTTGTTCATTAATATAGAAATGAACATCAGAAAAAGTACCAATCTCAACAAGTTAATATTTCTAATATAAGTAATATAGTTTTCTAAAAAAGTTAAAAGGAATATATGAAAAGTATAAATCTAGAATCTAAATTAAGTTCCTTAAAAAAAATGGTACACAGGAAGATTTTCTAGTTCTAAATTAAATAGCATGTTTCAATAATTTCTATATGTGAAAGCATCTTCTTCCCTAAATAGATGCACTTTAATTTCCCATTGACTTTCTTAAATTATATATATAATATTGCAAGTATAGATTGTAGAATCAAAATAAATCTACCATGTGCTATAAATAACATCAACAATATTAAATTAATAACAAATATGTGAGATTATTTTACCTTTCTTATCACGGCAATTATTGAATTTATTGCAATTCTTTTTTATATATCTCTTCTATTTGTAAAAGAAACACATTGATTCCTCCTTGATAGCGTAGGGTGATATTTTACCAATCCTTTCTTCTTATCTTGGCATTAGCTATAATCCTTTGCCTGAGTAGCAAACAATATACTCTCACCGAATTCTATGACCAACATTTCCTTCTCTTGAACACAAATAGTCAAGAGCTCATTAATTGATTATTTATTCTTATATATGTTACAAAATACCTTGAGGGGATATCCCATTGTGAAATAGTATTTAAAATGCAGTGCTTCATAAAATACTTTGACATATCAACATCAAGTGCCTTAAGCTGTGCTACAATTTACTGCATTGTATTATATATTCCCATTCTCCTCTCACTCTAATGAGGTTCAAGGATGATGACGACTTAAAGTGTCAGTTATTCTTCACCACCTTCAGGATATTTTCCTGTGGTGGTTTTCCTGGCTACCATTGGGTCTGATAAATTCATTCTTGGAGTCCATGAGAATGTTCATCTTGTAGTTTATAAGAGCTCGAAGGTAGTTCAAGAGCTCATAAGATCTACTGAAGATGAGGCAAGAGCCGAGCAAGCCATTATGAACCTTTATCATTAGATTTTAAAAGCAGATGCTACAGGATAAACATTTGGAGCCATAGTACCACGAATACAATGATGCAAGAACATCAAGATGGGTCATTTAGGCATGCCCTTGGACTTCAATAATCGCTAATGTTGGTTTAGTTGTTGGAACTAGACAACATCCATTTCAATGCAGAGAAGTGTAGTAATATGATTAACGTGTCTTCATCCACTAGACCCAAAAAGAATTGGTTGTTAAAAATAATTAGATTGAAATTAGCGGGCAGGATAAAAATGTAATAATCTAATTTTTTAAATGAAAATTTAGAATTTCAGCACTGTGCCTTGCCGAAGAGGAGAGATGGAAGAGAGAGAAGGTTATTCAGGGCTTTTTCATCTGTTAATTTTTTTCAGAGATTTCTTCTATTTATTGTAAGTAACTCAAATCTCATTTTAGTTTTCAATAATTTTTATTATTATATAGATTTTCTTGTGATAAACATAATTGATTATTTCCTACTATATTTTGATTGTGGCATTTGCATAAGCAAGAAAGGCTGGCTATTAACACTATAAAATGGGTTGACTATTAAAACAAAATACCCTGTGCAGGGTGGGCTGATGAGCTTTCTTTTAAAGTTGATTTGTGATGTTATCTTGATTGTATCCTATAACAGATGATCGATTATGTCGACGGGGAGAGAGTGATGATTCTTTATTAATTTAATGAAGCCACCTGTAATGATAATTGATTAATTGAATATGATAAGTGATAATTGGTATGATTGATGACCAATTGGGAATTAGTTGGGTTAAAGAAGTGGAAAACACCACGTTAAAGCTGGATGTCCTGCCTTGCTAAATCATACATTAATGCATGCATATATTGATAATACTAATGACATTGACATATACATTAATATCATTGATAGTATTGGATGTATTGATACTACATAAATAGATGATGCATATGAATATATAAGATAGATTCTTTTAGTGATTTATAAATGATTTTTACACCATTATTTATCAATTTATTGAATTTGATACCAATTATTGATTTTTATATTCATTATAATGATTCCCTGCTTTTATTATTAATCATTTTAAGTTTTATTGATAACATTTGGTCATTAACTATGTTAATTGCTATTGATTATATTAGACTGAGCATATCATATTGATTCTTTAGTCCTTGCATTAAAAGCTTTAGTGAATTTTGATTACCATTGGGATTTTGAGCTCATTATATAGATTTTTAATAATTTCAGGTCAGGGAATGGGTCAGAATTAGCTGGAGTGAGATTGTTAGAGATCCTCAGGTTTTCTTTTAATTTTGATTATATATTTTTCTTTCTTCTTATAGAGTGATCTCCTAGCTAGTGTAAATGACATTTTAGGTGAATAAATAGTAAAATATCTTGATGTATATGATTTTAGTTGCTTTTGCTAGTTATTATTTATATTAATGATTTATAGAAGCTCTGGTATATTCTTAAAATGATAAATAAACAATTCTTCCTAATTTAATTGTAGGGCATTACAAAAAATTACCTGAGAAATCATAGAGTGAATAGGATATCGCATAAATTAAAGAGAGTTACTATCCTAATTAGTATAGAGTACCATTACAAGTGAAATTGCATAAAATTGTAGGACCACAAACCTTGTGAGCGGAGGTAGTGCAATTATCTACTTGCTGATATAGGGAAAAAAGCATGCACCCTACTTACCAATACCCAGCAATCAATCCTTTGTGCATATCAGTGAAGCTTATGGAATGCAATTAAAAAAGAGTTTCCAAGCATCCGACAAAAATGAAGGTGAGCACCCATATAAGAGACACCTCTAAGTACTGCAACTTTCACGAGGACCAATGGCATGACATAAAGGAATGCAGTGACATCTATGGTCTCCTAGAAAATCTCATAAAGGTGAGATAATTGAAAGAATTCATACTCACAAACCAATGTAGGCACCTGGGAAGGTTCCTATGATGGATCAAGGGAACAAGCATATTTATGCCCGTGCCATGCACATCATCGAAGTAATACCTACCATTCTTGGAGGGTATAGAGCCAAAACATCCTAGGAGTTGAGTCTCAAGAGTCTTCAAGAGAGTTCAACTCGACCACCACATAATGAATACCCATGATGACATTACCTTGATTACTTTCCATGAGGCAGACAAGCTAATGAGTAGAAATACCTTCAATAAAATTATGGTGGTCATAATATTGGTCACTAAATATCACATCAGCAGCTTCCTCATCGACATAGGAGTTCTTTAAATATTATTTGTAAGCCTACCTTTGATAAGATAAATTTGCTGGCCTCTTTATTCACCCTTATTATAAGTCTTCTTTACATATTCATTAGCAAACAATGAGAAAGTAAAGGCATGATCTCCCTACCTGTCACCTAGGGTAAGGGAAAGCATTAATACACCACAATGGCTAACTTCATTATCATGAATACGTCAACCACCTACAATGCAATATTTGGGTGACCTCTCATGAATACTTTTAGAGAAGTCATCTCAATGTACTATGCAGAAGCCAAGTTCTCAGTAAGAGGCTAGGAAATCATAATAAGGGGTGACCTCCCTCAGTCATAGGCATGATACTTGAAGTTTATATGAAACTCGATCACTTTCCCTGAGAATGTACTATAGCTAGAACTAGAGAGAGGATCAAGGTTGGAAACCACTAAAGCAATAGAGGAAGTTTAATTGATAAAATGCTAATCATAGAGAACCTTTCAAATAAGTTCATTCTTCAATCGAAGACACAAAGATGAACTTATCTAAGCACTCAAATATGACCATGATGTCTTTTCTTAGCCAACAATAAAGATGTCAGGACTTGATGTCAAAGTTTCCCACCACTAATGAAATGTTAAGAAGGAAGCTCAACCAATCTAATATAAGATAAGAAAGACTACAATAATCTTAGCTGAGCCTATTTAGAAAAAAGTCCAAAAACGTTTTGACACCAACTTCATCAAAAAGGTGCAATACACTAAATGGATATCGAATGTGGTAATGGTTAAGAAGAAAGTATATGGAAAATGGAGGATGTGTGTCGACTTCATAAATCCAAATTCAACATGCCCTAAAGATAGGTACCCACTTTCCAAGATTGACTTACTAGTTAACTCAATGATTAGTTTTCCAGTCATGAGCTCCTTAATGCTTTCTTTGGCTACCATTACATAAGATGCATCTTAGCAACTATGAGATGACAACCTTATTACTGATGAGGGTTTGTACTATTATAAGGTAATATCATTCATCTTGAAGAATGCTAAGGTGAACTACCAAAGGATGATGGATCAAGTCTTCACAAACTAAAAAGGCTAGAACATTAACGTGCATACAGGCAACCTTCCAGTCAAGATCAAGTCGTAGGAGCAACACATCCAAAATATAAAGGAGGCCTTAGCCTCACTAAAAAATTATAAAATATGAATCAATACTCGAAGTGAATTATTGGTATAAGCTTAAACAAGTTCTTAGTAATCCTCCCCACCCTCAAAGTGATTAACACCAATCAAGTCAAGGTAAGGGCAATGTTGGAGTTCCATCACCCAAGATCACAAGGGATGTGCAGTGACTCATTGGGTTAATTTCTTCATGAAATCAACCATGTTCGTCCATTATAGTGTTTGAGAATTTTGGCTAAAATTATCATAATGCCACTTTTAGAAAACTATAAATAAATACCCATTATCCACATGAAAGGGAACTAAAATGGGAGTGAGCTTAAATATTTGATGAGTTTTAGAACATTATCCAATGAACAACATAAATAATCACCGCCAACAACCATCATTACTCGATTGTCATCATTTAGCTTTCATCATTCATTTGTTATTGTTTGACTACCAATGACTGACCATCATCATCACCATTTATTTCTCCTCTAACATTCTCCACCAAATTTATAGGAGCTCAAGACAACAAATACATGCTTTGTAATTCTATTTTTTATAATTACAAAGAAATGAAAACTTTTATAATCCATATTTGTATAGTGGATTGTTTCATCTAGGCCAACACCCATTATTTTTGCCCTTATTGTGATTTTTACATAAAAATTTTGGTATCCCTTATGAGCTTCTCTTATCTATGTAAATGCAAATCTGTATACAATGCTAAGAAATATAATATTTACTCTACTAATATAAGTTTTTAACTAGATAATAATTTGGTGTAGTTTATTGGAAGAATTCTTGACATTCTAAAAATAATTTTCCAATGATTTATAGGAGTAATGCCTATTTCATAGGAGTATCATCATAACATTATGGAGTTCATCTATCATAATGTCATAAGCCAGAGTAGGTCAATTTAAGGGCACTCATGCATGGCCTTCTCACCATCACACTAAAGTGAATCCCCCACCACAATCTCACCCTAATCTCCTTAATATTACAAGTTCAGCACATCTTCTCATGCTGCCCAACCCAATCTGGCTTTATTGATGCCTCTTGTGATGTTATGGGAGAAGAACATTGACACATTGAGGAACTAATTTTGATCCTTACGAGCACATCAACAACTATAACACTATAATATATCTTCAATAAGTTTCTAATGCATTCTTTTTCTAGGTATACCCTAACACACTCAAAGATCAAACTTGAACTTGGTTTTATTTCTTTATAGAAGGGATTATCTAGATCATTATTGACCTCATTAAACTTTTTACTATGCAATTTATCATAAATTGAAGGATTATTAATTAATCTGGTATAGTGAAATTTTCTTTAACCATTGAGCTAGAGTTTAATGAATATCACTTGACGAGGAATTCAATATAATAAGTATAAGTAGGCTCTTAGATAGCTACCATAGTGAAGATAAAACATTTAGAATTTAGAATTTGAAAGAGTGATTTTAGAGTGCCCTAATACGGATGATGTTTGAAAGTTGAGTTATATTTGTTTTGTAAATAGTGTCCTCCTCAATCTTAATAAATATAATATAATTTTTACTAAGATATTTAGGTACTCATGGGATAAGGTGTAACACCTGCCAAATTCATATAAGTTACACCTGTTCTAACATGACCTGATAAGGTAGTTCACTAAATTTAGGTGATTGAATCCTTTTACATGAGTCTAGGAATATTTTGTATGCATATGAGTGCCTGAATATGGTCTAAAGTAGGTCTCAGAGGGTCTGTGTGCATGATTTAAAAATATGAAATTTTCTCTTAGGGCACCACAACGTTGGGTCTGACAGCACCATAGCTTTGAGCTCTATATTTTTTGTCAAAATAATTAGAGTGTTGCAGCGTGGAGCTCCTATAAGGGGAGCGCTATCACGCACAAGTTTGGGCATCATAGTGCCAAGCTCAAATTTAATATTAAAATATCCATTTCCACATTTCCAAAAACCATTTCTCTAATTAGGGTAGTTGGTTAGAGAGAGAGAGAGAGATAAGATTTCTAGAGAGAGAAAGCTAGGGTTTGGGTGACTTTAGTAAAATTTTTATTGTCGACCCAGTTTTGAAATTTTTTTGGATCGAGATAGGTTATATTTAACCTATCTCAATTTTCAAAACTACGATAGTTTTGAGATTTTTCTGATTTAATTTATAATTTTATTGGTAAAAAAACTAGGATAAATTTAAACCTATAAAACTTTCACTATATAACTTTTTGTATGTTATAGATATAACAAATCTGGATATTTAGCTATCTTTTAGGAAATTTTCATCGGGTGAATTAGAAAATATAGGATTTCTAGCAAATTAGAAATTAATTTTGGTTCTAAAAAATAAGGTTGTTGTATATTCAAAGCTTTAAAATAATATTCTGAATAATCTTTGGTAATTTAGTAATATTCTAAAATTATGAAAATTCAGCTTAATAAATAATTTTGTTGCTTATTGTTGAGGCGTATGTGAAATTTTGCAATCTATTTAATTATATTTTTTTATTGCAATGTAATGATATATGCTTATTTACTTGAGTTGTATGATTTTGAGGAGATCTAATATGTGGTGAATGTTCTATTTTAGTGCTAAATATACAGGGTGTTATAATGGTCTGAATTTTTGAATATCTAATATGTGTTGGGCATTGAGAGTTATAAGGGTATATTTTCTGATATAACAACATGAGAGTTATAAGGGCCAATTTCTAATGGAAGGTATAAGGTCCTAAAGGAAATTTATTATTTTCTGCTCTGATATATGAAGTATTTATTTATTTACTTTCAATACACAGTCTACTTCATTTCAGCCATTTGTAATTAATATTATGCTTAATCCAATATATTTCTTGTAAACTATTTATACATTCAGTTAAATGTAAAATAAATGAATTGTTGAAAATTCAAATTGATAGGTGTGACCTATTGATCTATGTTGGCTTACACCAATTTTTCCTTCTATTTCAGGTTAGGGGAAGATGAAAGAGCTAGTTGAGTAGCTGAGCGTTAAGGATCTAATTTATCTGAGTCAGTATAAGTATTCTCAAGGTTTTAATACAGTCATGGGTTTTTATTTTATTTCTCTATTTTGGGTATGTATAGTCATATATTGTATTGTAAATATTGTGTATACATTTTGATGAAATTAAAGAAAATTTTTGGATGATTTTAGTTTATTTTATTTATTAAAGTTAATTAGAAGCTTTGTAGCCTGTGTAAATTTATAGAAGATATCTAATTAGTCCCCCAAAACATAGATTTTTAGCTTAGCCTATCCCAATTCAATATGGTATGACCTGTCTGGTTGTGGGTATATCAGGTTGGGTTGTGGCAGAGGGTATCATGAGAGTGAATACTAAAAGGACTAAATAGAAAAATGGTGTATTATGATATCACTATCTTGAAGAAGAATGACCCAACCCAGTGCACCATAATTAGATTTATCATATTATTACAATACTTGCTTATAAAGTTGGTCATCCTAGAGTTTCAAAAGAGAAATCTAAGTTATTTGGGGAGAGAGTGCTGATAAAGTTTGAAAGTACGAATATGTTGTTAGACCTATTAATTATGTCCCTAGGCTAACCAAAAGGGGGGTGAATTGGTACTTTAAAAAATCACTTGGATTTAATGAAACCGATTTCACAATAAAAATTGATTTTAGAAAATAATTTTTCAACCATAGAAAAATTAAAAGTGCAGAAAATAAAAATTTGGTAAACAGTAAATGATATGAAGAACACCGAATTTTATAGTGGTTCGATCCAACAAGACCTACGTCTACTCCCTGGAGACTCCTTATCTAGGTATTGCACTATAGTCAAGTGACTCTCCTTTTGCCCCCATAACAAGGTGGAGAAGCCTTTACAATTTTCTTCTCTTCCACCAAACCCCAGTGTGACAAAGAACTATCATCCTTTTTCACCCTCCTAGTGATGGAAGAGAACCAAGCATCCTTTCTCACCCTCCTGATAATGGCAAAGAATCAAGCATCCTTTTTCACCCACTTGGTAACGGTAGAGAACTGGACTCTCCTTCAAAGATCTTCTCTCAAGAGTCTTCAAAGTTATAGAAGATATCTAATTAGCCCTCTAAAACATAAATTTTTAGCTTGGCCTGTCCCAATTCAATATGGTATGACCTGTCTGGTTGTGGATATATCAGGTTGGGTTGTGGCATAGGGTATCATGAGAGTGAATACTAAAAGGACTAAATAGGAAAATGGTGTATTATGATATCACTATCTTGAAGTAGAATGACCCAACCCAGTGCACCATAATTAGATTTATCATATTATTAAAATACTTGCTTATAAAGTTGGTCATCCTAAAGTTTCAAAAGAGAAGTCTAAGTTATTTAGGGGGAGAGTGCTGATAAAGTTTGAAAGTTCGAATAGGTTGTTAGACCTATTAATTATGTCCCTAGGCTAACCAAGAAGGGGGGGGGGGGTGAATTTATACTTTAAAAAATCACTTGGATTTAATGAAACCGATTTCAAAATAAAAATTGATTTTTAGAAAATAAATTTTCAACCATAGAAAAATTAAAAGTGCAGAAAATAAAAATCTAGTAAACAGTAAAAGAAATGAAGAGCATCAAATTTTATAGTGGTTCGATCCAACAAGACATACTTCTACTCCCTGGAGAGTCCTTCTTTAGGTATTGCACTATACTCAAGTGACTCTCCT
This sequence comes from Dendrobium chrysotoxum, assembly GCA_019925795.1. Classification (NCBI taxonomy): domain Eukaryota; kingdom Viridiplantae; phylum Streptophyta; class Magnoliopsida; order Asparagales; family Orchidaceae; genus Dendrobium; species Dendrobium chrysotoxum. The sequence goes on along the minus strand of CM034303.1, from coordinate 9,323,197 downwards.
TTACCCCCACAGTAAGGTGGAGAAGCCTTTATAATTTTCTTCTCTTCCACAAAACCTCAGTGCGACAAAGAACTGTCATCCTTTTTCACCCTCCTAGTGATGGCAGAGAACCAAGCATCCTTTCTCACCCTCCTAATAATGGCAGAGAACCAAGCATCATTTTTCACCCTCTTGGTGACGGTAGAGAATCGGACTCTCCTTCAAAGATCTTCTCTCAAGAGTCTTCAAAGAGATAGGGCAGAGACTTGAAGTACAAACAATGAGATCCTCACCTTTGGGCAACCTTGAGAATCCCCTCACAAATTCCTCTTCAAAGATCTCACCACATTCACACCCAAACACTCTCCCAAATTACTCTTCATTCTACTCTCAAGAAGAAATTCATTGAAGATTAGTTGGACAATCAATTTTTAGGACCCTTATATATAAAGGACAAGAAAAGCAGTCCAAAAATAAAAAATTTCAAGTTTGACGGAGTACGATCGTACCGTATGATTGCACTTCGTACGTACGAACAGTTCAAAAAGATGAACAGTTCATCCCATATGATGCTGTACAAACCTATAAGACCCAGATTTCATACTCTGGAGATGATATACAAAAATATTTTGTATTGTACAAACAGTTCAAAAAATTGAATATTTCATCCCTATGATCCTGTGAAACCTAGTTTTCATACTCTGGAGATGATGTACGAAAATATTTCATAGTGTACGAAGAGTTTAAAAAATTAAATGGTTCGTCCCATACGATTTTGTACGAGCCTGTGAAACCCATTTTTCATACTCTGGAGATGATGTATAAAAACATTTCGTACTGTACGATTTATACTTAGAAAAATTTTTAAATTGTAAACTAGGCAGGTTCGTTCTAGAGGAGAAATTGCACAAATCATCCCATATGATTAAACAATACTATAGTACTATTAGTTTTAAAAAAATTAAGTTTTCTCTCACTCCCCCAGTGTGTGTGTGCATGGTTACCCAATTTACAATCACACTCTCTCAGACTTAAGAAAAGAATAAAAAGTATATATTCCTAAACTAATAAACTCTAACCAATTAACTTGAAGTCTTCCACTATCTGGAATATGATTTTCCTGAAAAATATGTTAGTACACATAACAACAAAATTTTTGAGCATATATTTGGAGAAATAATAATCAAACAATAAGATTTTATTATCATAAAAAACTCACATCATTATAAAGATAAAGTCTTGAAAAACTAATTTGTAATAATGTCAACAATCTTTTCCTTTTTGATGATGGTAAAATAATTATTATTTGAGTTAACAAAAAGCATAAATTTTCTCCTTAGCTCCCCCTAAATGCCTAAAAGTAAGCTCCCCCTAAATGAATGATCAATTTACAATAAGGGGTACCAATGAAGATCAAAAAATGCACACTCATACAAAACACACATATACACATAACACATACTCATACAAAACACACAAATACATAACACATACACATACATTTATTTCATAATGCATCAAATATTACATCAAATATCATCCTACATTAAACAGTCAAACAATATCTGACTTCCCCTTTTGACAACAACAAAAAGGGAAGAATACTAATCAAAAATAGCTGATGATGAATAAAATGTTATAGGAATTATAAATATAATATTAAAATTAGATGCAAAAGAAAAAAAACCTAAAAGTTAAATCACATAATAACAAGGATAAGAAAAGTTGATCTATGTTAGTATTGAAATAGATAGATTATATAACCACAGCTATTGCAGAAATGATGAAATAGAATTAATCAATTTCTAATTCAATAGTGTTTGTATGATCGAGAAATTGATAAAGAAAAGAGTAATTGGCGACATTACACATCTTTTCAATTTTTATGTCACACTTTGTGCATCTTGTCAATTTGGGCTAATTTTGTCTCTTTATAATTTGGTGAATATTGCGCATCTTTTCGTATATGTAGCACACTTTTGTATGTCTTTTAGTATTGGGCTAATTTTGTGTCTCTTTTTAAATTTTTATCTTTCCAAAATCTCTAACTCTTAACACAAATTCATTAAAGAATACTTTGAAATAGAAATAAGAGTAAAAGAAATGACATCAAATTTGTAACAATTACAGCTAAGTAATACATTTCTATATAAAGAATATAAAATTGATCTTCTAATCTTCACCCAGTCATTAAGTAATCAAAACATTTTGAGATATTTAAAATTTTGTACAGAAATTAATGTTGTAATGTAAATTCAACAAACATTCTATAATTGCAATCAACTACATTTGGTTGTTAAATTTGAATATTTCAGATCACAAAAATATTCACATGTCAATATGCATAAAACATAACTTTTTCTTTTCATACATATGCAATCAAATTACATCCATATTATCACTCATACAGAATAGCATCAAGAACCATCCAGGTAATATCCAAGTATAATAACCCATATCTCAAACTTCCACAGAAGAACAAATACATCAAAACTTAAAAGATAATCATCACATCATCTGCACAATAGAACAACATCGACACATCGTAAGTAAAAACCAAAAATAGAAGATCATCACTAGTAATCAGGAGGAGTCTGATCAGGAGGTGGTGGAGGAGTAGTGAACATAGCAAAATAGCTGTTGATTGTAGCAATATTAGTGTTCACTGAATCAAATTGGTCTCGGATCCACCCACTGTCTTCATTATAGCTATCATCCTATATCTTTAAGTGAGCCTCCACATCATCAAACCTTTGATCAAGATGATCAAAATGCTGGACCATATCTTGATAAAAGTTCTGGTCAGGTCCAGGTGTAGGTGCAGGAGCTCCCCCTTCTTCCTTAGAATCATCTTCCCCTGAATCTTGATGAAATAGTGCTCGAAAGGAAGCATTGGTGAAGAAAATAGGAAATTCAGTGGGAGGTTCAGGATGTATTATATTGTATTTCTTCTCCAGAATGTAGGTGATCAAATATCCTAACGCCGCATTTTTCTTTCTTTTATTACTGGGATGCCAAATATCAGAAAGGTTATAAATGTTGTCCATAATGAGTTGGGCTTCATCAAAAGGTTTTTCAGTCAATATAAGGTAGGTGACAGTGGACAAAAGTAGGGTCATATTGATACGATCACCAGCTTTAGGAATGATGGAGGATCTTAAAACATGCTGAATGATCCTAGCATTCTGATTTAGGGTATATACTCGAGGTAAATGACTGACTTGACAGACTCCTCTAAGAGATTGTTTCACTTCACTCCAGTCATAATCAGCTCTAGAAGTTAGAGTATGTTCCCTAATCTCTTGGGTTCTAAGATGAAGAAAAGTTCCCAAGTCTTCTTTTGTGATTTGGACTCATTGTTTAAAGACATAGGAATTTATTCTAGAATGATCCTCATTGAATCTCATGTTGGCTAAGAATACTTGAAAGGTTTCCTTGTTGTGGGCATGGATCAAGGTTAAAATGAAGGATAACTGGGTTGTAGCAAATAGGGGTATGATAGAGAAATTCAAATCAGCTTGAATGAGGACTCTAGAGGCAGTAATTTTTATAGCACAATACCTATTGAAGGCTTCTTCATTTTTCCTAGATAAGAAATCATCATCTCTCTCAGCTCTAGATGAAGAACCCCTTGACCCTCGTACACGCTTACTGCTGCTAGCCATTCCTAAGAGTCGAAGGTAAAAAGGTTTGGAGAAGATGTGAAGAAAATGATAGCCAAACCTATCCAATTTAAAGAAGAATGGTCGATCGTACAATACGAATCAATGACCATACGTAAAATCATGAGATCATACGAGATAAAACCAATTTCATACAAACGAATGCAAACAGACAAAAATTGAAACGACTTTCATAAATTGCCATTCTCGAGGCATCCTTTCGTATGTGTATTTACACCCTGGGATCGTATAGATGAACATCTATTCATCCTGGACGATCAGAAAATGAATGGTCGTCCAGAAATGGTTGGGTTCATCCACGTGAAATAATGACAACATGATTGTACAGACGAAGTTTTACTTCGTACATATGAACAACAATTATAATTGACATTAAGGTGCACAACCTTCCCCATTCGTACAGGAGAAATTATACCAATCGTCCCGTATGATGACATCATTGTACAATATGAAAAGACTATGAAAACACAGTTTTATCTCCTCAACCCAGAAATTATCATGCACAAGATACAGAAATCATACAGGACGAAAGAATTTTCGTACAGTACGATTAAAACACAAACACAACATGATAATTAGAAAATCTCTCAAAGCCAAATTTTTACTTAACAAGTGACATACTTCATAATAAAATAAAAACAAAAATAATAATACACAATAAATCATAGAAAATAATCAGAATAACCAAAATATCATACAGAACCTAATTCAACAGTCACATATATACAACACATCAAGTTTGTAAAAATTTCAAGTTAAGCTTTAAGATCAATCACACCTAGTCTTATCCTTAAAATACTAAATGTATCAAAGGCTAGTGATTTTATGAAAATATCTATAAGTTGATCTTTAGTAGCGATATAAAGTAATTCAATTTCCCCTTTTGCTACATGATCTCTAATAAAATGATGTCTTATATCAATATGCTTGGTTCTAGAATGCTGAATAGGATTCTTTGAAATGCATATGGCACTAGTGTTATCATAAAAGATTATAATTGTGCCAAAAGAAAATTCTAAATCAATCAATTGCTATTTTAACCAAAGCACTTATGCAACACAACTTCCTAAGGCAATGTATTCAGCTTCTGCAGTTGAAAGGGTACTGAGTTATATTTTCTACTAGACTAAGAAACTAAGGAGTTTCCTATAAATTGATAAGTTCCAAAAGTACTTTTATGATCAACCCTACAATCAACAAAGTCTAAATCATAGTATCTAATAATTTTAAATGCAGTGTTATTCTTAGGATATCAAATTCCTAAATTTTGAGTCCCTAAAAGATATCTCATTATTCTTTTAACTGTAGTCAGTTATGATTTCTTTGGATCAACTTGAAATCTAGCACACAAATAAATACTAAATATGATATCCGCTCTGCTAGCTGTCAAGTAAAGCAAAGATCCAATCATTCCTCTAAACCTATTTTGATCAACTAATTTTCTCTTGGGGTCCTTATCTAACTGCATTGAGGAACTCATGGGAGTATTCATTAATTTAGCATTATCCATTTCATACTTCTCGAGAATGTCTTTAACATATTTTGACTGACTAATAAATATTTCATCCTCATCCTGCTTAATGCTAAACCCCAAAAAGTAACTCAAATCCCCTATCAGGCTCATCTCAAATTCCTTACTCATTATTTTTAAAAAGTAATCACATAAATTTTTATCGATAGATCCAAATAAGATATCATCCATATAGATTTGAATAATGAGTATTTTATTTCTTATATTTTTTATAAATAGAGTAGTATCCACACTCCTTTTTATAAAAGATCATTCAAGTAGGAATGTGATTAGCCTTTCATACCATGCTCTAGGTGCCTGTTTTAATCCATATAATACCTTTTTTAATTTAAAAATATGATTAGAAAATTATGTATTTTTAAAACCTGGAGGTTGCTCAACATAAACATCATCTTTTATCATCCCATTTAAAAAGGTACTCTTTATGTCCATTTGAAATAACTTAAAACATTTAAAATAGGCATAGGCTAAAAGCACTCTAACTGCCTCAAGTTTGTCTACCGGGACAAAGGACTCCTCAAAATCGATTCCTTAAATCTAATTATACCCCTTAGCCACTAACCTCGCTTTGTTTTTAACAATCACTCCAGAATCATTCATCTTATTTTTAAATACCCACTTGGTTCCAACAACACTTTTATCTTTTAGTCTTTTTACCAATTCCCAAACATCATTTCTAGCAAATTGATTCAACTCCTCATGCATAGGTAGAATCCAAAATTCATCTAAAAGTGCTTAATTTACAGTAGTGGGTTCAATCATTGAAATAAAAGCGGTGTGATTTACTTCTTTTCTCAAACCATGTCTTGTCCTAACTCCTTCACTTAGGTCTCCTAAAATCAACTCATTAGGATAACTCTTAGTAAATTTTTACTCCTTAGACAATTGGTTTTCTTCCACATTTTCAATCCTCTCTTTAACTTTTTCATTTTCAAGTCCTTGGGTGATTTCCTCAACTTCATCTTCATCTAACCTAGGCCCTCTTGAATTATCCTATTCATCAAAAATAATATGAGTGGTCTCCTCAACTACCAATGTCCTTTTATTAAAAACTCCCTAGGATTTTCCAACACTTGAGTATCCTAAAAAATTTCATTCATCAGATTTATGATCAAATTTTCATAAGAGAGTTTTTTCGTTATAATGTATGAACACTTTACATCCAAAAATATATAGGTGTAAGAGGTTGGGAATTCTACCTTTAAGAAGTTCATAGGGTGTCTTATTTAATTTTGATCTAATATTTACCCTATTTAATATATAACATGCAGTACTAACTACTTCTACCCAAAAATATCTTGGAAGTTAATATTCTGCCAATATGGCTCTAGCAGCTTCAATCAATGTCTTGTTCTTTCTCTCAACTACTCCATTTTACTGAGGTATCCTAGAAGCTGAGAAATTATGATCTATTCCAAGAGTTCTGTAAAACTCATCAAATAATTCATTTTTAAATTCTCCCCCATGATCACTTTAGATTGTAATAATTTCAAACCCTAGTTTCCTCTGAATCTAAGTGGCAAAGTCTCTAAACTCCTCAAATGATTCACTCTTATGATTTAAAAATCTAATACATGTAAATCTTGAGTAATCATCCATAATTACATACCCAAATCTTTTTTCTCCTAGACTTATAGTACTAACAGGTCCAAAGAGATCCATGTGAAGAATATCTAAGGGTTTATTAGTTCTAAGATTCTTGATTGAATTGAAGGAGGATTTGACTTATTTTCCTAGTTGGCATGCATCACACAAGTGATCCTTAGTAAGGCTAATTTGGGTATCCCTCAAACTAAATCTTTTTGGGTGATTTTTTTAAGATTTCTCATACTTGCATGACAAAGTCTTCTATGCCATAACCATGATTCATTAGAAATAATTTTTAAATAAAAAGTAGTAGTAGATTTTATAGAATTTAAATTAAGCATGTATATATTATTTACTCTATCACCATATAACACATCAACACCACTTTATCTTATCACACAGCTTGTAGGCAAAAATTTAATATGATATTCTTTATCGCACAATTGACTAATGCTCAACTAATTATATTTCAAACCGTCTACCAACAGAATATTTTCTACCAAAAAATTCTTTAAATTTCCAATCATACCTGTACCTACCACGCTCTTGGTGGTATTATCTCCAAGTGTAACCTTGACTCCATTCCTAGCTTCCAGCGATAAGAATTGAGTCATATCTCCATTCATGTGCTTCTAACATTCACTGTCCAGGTACCAAATGCTCTCACGAGGTCTTGTGTGAGAGCATCCCTATAAGATCATCAAATGTTAGACTTGGGAACCCAAATTAATAAGTTTGGGTTCTCCTCTTGGCAATGGTAAACCAGATGCATGAATGATATGCTGCGTTTTATGCATCTTTGGTCTCCACACTAGATATGTTCTATTATGAATGTTGTAAGTGTGAGAGATGTGTCTTAGCATACCACATGTAAAACATCTTACACTTGGAAAGGAATTTCTTAATCTATATGAGTTATAATTTCTCTTCCTAAGTGTTAAACTCATATTCTTTTATTTAGACCTATAGAATTGTTAAAGTGTGGGTGTTGGTCTATTTTCTTTAATACATTTTATCTCCAATTCAAGATATGAGTTTCTATTCTCCAATATAGAAATATCTATTTTCAAGTCAATTTCTCTATGTTTAGATTCTTCTAAAAAGACTTTATAATCATTTTCAAGTTCTATGTGAGATGATTTCAATAGATCATGTTGTTTGTTCAAATCATCATATTCATCCAATAAAGTCATGTGGTTGCTATCAATTAATGCGTGATCTTTCCTAAGTATTTCATGCTCTTTTTGTAATTCTAAAAATTGTATGTTTAATCTAGCATGCAATTTTTTGAGTTTCCTATATGCAGTATACATTTTTTTAGAAACTTCAAATAACTCATCATAGGTTATATCACATACCTATTCTTGATCTGAGTGATATAGATTATCTGCCATTAAGCACAAGTTTTTAACCTCCTCTTCTACTTCTATTTCTGAGGTGACCAAAGCTAAATCCGCCCAAAATACTTTCTGAAGTCTCTTCTTGCCCTTCTTCATATTGGTTTTCTCCTCAACCTTCTTCTTGTTAGGATTAGCTTTGAGATTTGGGCAATCAGTCTTGATGTGTCCAGGCTTCCTACATTCATAGAAAATTACTTCACTAGAAGCCTTAATATTTTTATGGAACTTACCTTTGTTCCATTGCTAACGTCTCATTTGCTTCCTCCTTAGAAAATTTTTAAATTGTCTCATCATGAGAGCAATGTCTTCCTCATCCTTAGGTAGTGACAGATCACTATCTGAATCATCCACCTTCAATGCTATGTTCTTCTCCTTTCGCTTGTCACCTGCATCAATCTGTCTTTAAGTCACTCCATACTCATAGGCAATTAGTGATCCAAGAAGATTATCAATTGAATACACATTTAAGTCTTTAGACTTTGTAATGGCAGTTATCTTTACATCATAGTTAGTAGGCAAACAACATAAAATTTTATTTACTTTCTTCGAATTAGTTAGTTCCCTACCTAAAGAATGTAATGAGCTAACTATTTGAGTAAAACGTATGTACATGTCAGAGATTGATTCATTCAGTTTCATACGAAAAAGTTCGTAGTCATGCAATAGAATGTTCAATTTAGATTGTTTGACATCATTGGTTCCTTCATACGTAATGCAACATCTATCCCAATTTGTTTTTCCTGATTTACAAATTGAAACACACATATAATCTTCAGATTTAATAACAAGCATTTTGCATTTAATTATGCTAAGTCCCTTTCCTCTACAGTCCAGTCAATAAATGGTGTTTCAACTCTAATGTCATCAACTAGTCTAGTAGGTATAGTATAACCATCATGTACTAACATTCACATGTGATAGTCAAGTGATTGCAGAAAAGTAGACATGCAAGTTTTCCAGAAATCAAACGGAATGTTATCAAACAACGGTGGTCTAGTTATAAAATATCGTTTAGGAGTATTGTGATTTCCAAAATTAGCCATGATCTAATTTTTAAAAAATAATTTAAATAGTAATTTTTAAAATAGGCTCTGATACTACTTGAAAGTATGAATAGGTTGTTAGACCTATGAATTATATCCCTAGGTTAACTAAGAGGGGGGTAAATTGGTACTTTAAAAAATCTCTTGGATTTAATGAAACTAATTTTACAATAAAATTTGATTTTTAGAAAATAATTTTTCAACCACAAAAAAATTAAAAGTGTAGAAAATAAAAATGCGGTAAACAGTAAAAGAAACGAAGAACATCGAATTTTATAGTGGTTCGGTCCAACAAGACCTACGTCCACTCCCAGAAGACTCCTTCTCCAAGTATTGCACTATACTCAAGTGACTCTCCTTTTGCCCCCACAATAAGGCGGAGAAGCCTTTGCAATTTCTTTCTCTTCCACCAAACCCCAGTGCGGTAGAGAACTGTCATCCTTTTTCACCCTCCTAGTGATGACAGAGAACCAAGCGTCCTTTCTCATCCTCCTAGTGATGACAGAGAACCAAGAATCCTTTTTCACCCTCCTGGTGATGGCAAAGAACCGGACTTTCCTTTAAAGATCTTCTCTCAAGAGTCTTCAAAGAGATAGGGCAGAGACTTGAAGTACAAACAAAGAGATCCTCATCTTTGGGCAATCTTATGAATCCCCTCATAATTTTCTCTTCAAATATCTCACCACACTCACTCCCAAACACTCTCCCAAATTACTCTTCCTTCCACTCTCAAGAAGAAATTTGTAGAAGATTAGTTGAACAATCAGTTTTTAGGACCCTTATATATAAAGGACAAGAAAAATTATCTAAAAATTAAAATTTTCAAATTTGATAGAGTATGATCGCACTTTGTACGTATGAACAGTTCAAAAAGATGAACGGTTTGTCCCGTATGATGCTGTATGAATCTATAAGACCTAGATTTCATACTTTGGAGATGATGTACGAAAATATTTTGTACTATACAAACAGTTCAAAAAATTAAATGTTTCATCTTGTACGATCCTGTACGAACCAGTGAAACTCGGTTTTTGTACTCTGGAGATGATGTACGAAAACATTTTGTACTATATGAACAGTTCAAAAAATTGAATGGTTCATCTCGTACGATCCTGTAAGAACATGTGAAACCCATTTTTTGTACTCTGGAGATGATGTACGAAAAAATTTCATACTATATGATTTATACTTAGAAAAAAATTTAAATCGTAAACCAGGCAGGTTCGTTCTAGAGGAGAAACTGTACAAATCGTCCCATATGATTAGACATCACATAGTACGATTAGTTTTTAAAAAATTAAGTTTTCTCTCACTCCCCCAATGTGTGTGTGCACGGTTACCCAATTTACAATCACACTCTTTCAGACTCAAGAAAAAAATAAAAAGTATAGACTCCAAAGCTAATAAACTCTAACAAATTAACTTGAAGTCTTCCACTGTCTGGAATGTGATTTTCTTGAAAAACATGTTAGTACACACAACAAAAAAATTTTCCAGCATATGTTAGGAGAAATAATAGTCAAACAATAAGATTTTATTGTCATCAAAAACTCACATGATTATAAAGATAAAGCCTTGAAAAATTAATTTACAACAATCTCAACAAAGTTAAGTTGGAAGAGCAAAAAGATGCCCATGAGTACATATGTCTTACTAGTATTGATAGATAAAGATGTCAGTGCTTTCAGTTATTGCAAATATTTCTTATTCCTCTTAAATGATTTTTCATCCTAAAAAAGATTATAGAGTGAATGAGGAAGATTTCTGTAAGTTCATTATAAATGCTCCTACTAAGTATATTACAAGTAGAGTTATAAATATGAATGCTAGCACCCAAAAATTTGAGGAAAAAATAGGGGTATATCAAAAGCATTATCAATTATAGTTGGTCCATGCCTTTTATGAAGGGTTGAAGTAAATTTTTATCATTATACATGAGTTAAAAATTATTCAGAATACTTTAGAGAATATTCAAATAAGGTTAGAGTATAAATTTGATGCCCTAAGCAATCTTTTTCATAGTTTTATATGTAGGAAGGAACATGAAATGAAGGAGAAGAGGGAGGTGATACCTACTACTCACTCAGTTATTCGGTTGCTTGAGTTTGGGCATAAAAGTAGAAGAAGCGGGACATAAAGTAAGAGTTGTAGAAGGAGGAGGATATAGGGAATCAGTCTCTTGTCATTATATGTATAAAAGAGGAGGGCAAGAAGGAAGAGAAGTCATCCCATCTTTTGTAATTATACATAAAAGTGATATATAATTATTAGGGTTTAGAAGAATGATGTAAATAAGTAAAAGAGTAAAAAGTATTTGGGTGGAAGGTTCACATATTCAATATGAAAATGACATAAGCCTATAGATCCATGAGCTAGTGATTCCCTCCACCCAATTAAAGATGAGCAATTATCTTTGATGCAAAATATCAAAAAGATCAAGCACATTATTTTGAGAGTCGTATAGGAGATATGGAGGAAGCCAATAAAAAAACCTTGAAAAAAAAAACTATGAAGAAAGCCCAAAGAAAATTTGAAAGACCTTGGTCAGGATCTCAAATGAGGCCCTACCCAAATTATTGCCATAACAGATGTTTAACTCTTAGCCTATATTTTGAATTTTAAAAAATAGATATATTTTTTGAAATTATATAAGCATGTGTGAGTTGTAAAGAGGTCTCTAGAAGGAGAGTAGAAGTTGTGACTATGCATTGATGGAATGGATTTTAATATAAATGCTTGATATCCATCTTTTTCCTCATTAGCAACTTCCACCTCTACAAGAATACCCCTCCAAAATCATTTGAATTTTGAATAGATTGTATTAGCTATAAATACAAGTATGAATGAACAAATTATCAGTTTTGGATGCTTGCAAAAATGTTGAAGTTTGAGAACTTTTTATGCTTGGTATTCCCTCTCTCTTGGAGCATCTTGGTAAAAATTCTAATCTTCACCCTCCTCCATCATGAATCTCTTTACTCAGTCATAAGTGAACTTCTTTGTGATTCCAACATTCCTAATAGCACTCTTAGCCTTCCTATAAGCCCCAACCTTGAATGCAAGTAGCTTGGAAGCCTCCCCATAACTAACAATACTAACTTCTCTCTCTTCATCTAATCTTTGTAATTTGTCCTCTTAACCCATAGCCCACTCCAAATAAGCTTATTCACTTAAGATGATATCTTCATATATTTAACTAACCCATTACATCCATTTCCTTCCATTTAGCCTTCATTAAACCCATTTGTTAAAGTACTAAACCAAATCAATCCAAACTAGCCAAAATCTAGCTAGTCTTTGAACTTCCACCACCACACCCCTCTAAAGGCATCACCTTTCCACCATAAACTCCAAATTAACCATCCACCACCTTAAATAATTCAATAATATTAAATAGTAAAAAAAAGATATTTTCTTAACCCACTTCCAATTCTATTCAACTTTGATTAGCTTCATTGCTTGCAGGGTCTCCAAACTAGCTTTATATTTTGCATGCAATACTAACTCTAAGTCAATTTCTTGCACCACTATTTCACCACCTTCCCAATAATATTTGAGAGGATAAGAAGTTCTCCACATCAGTGGGCAACATCACTTGTGGTCCACACTCTTCCAATTCTTCTTCAAGTCTTAGATGTTAGGGCTAGTTGATAACTCCAAGGAGAAGGAGATAGGAGGACATAGTAGAAGTAGAATGTGATTCCAATTGTTGAATAATCCCAACTTGGTTAGATCTTAAGATGATAAATTATTTATTTTGAAAAAAGTATAGTTCCAATATTTGAATACACTTTATACTAACTTTAATTTCTATTTTTGCAACACATTGATTCTTTATGTTTCTTATAAAGGGAGATAATCTTGCACTATCCAAGAATTTGTGAATATGGTATTTTTATTTTAGATGAATTATTTGATCAATATTTCATGTTAGTAAACTCTACTTATAACAAGCTCAAGATAAATGTCTCCTTCAAGTGGCTTGAAGAGGCAATCATGTATGTATGTCATTAGAGATGAGAAAATTTTAAGAAGTCATGGGTTGATATAGAACTCAAATGTTTGCTAATGAACTAGTATACAGTGTATTTTATGATATGTGAGTTCTCACTTCTTATAAAGGTTATGAGTTTATATGACTTAGACTCTCTTGCACCTCAGCGCAAACCTTATTGATAATAGTGAGTTCATTCTAAAGCATTTTCCTAAGTTGCTTGAGATGTTAGGGTCATTTGGCAACATACATGAACTTTTCATCCAAATGTCCTTGGAATTAACCACAGATGAGGTTCTAAGGTCTATAATTAGGCAAGCCATTTAAAATTTTAGCAAAACTTTGAGTAAATATTACACATGTAGTTTGATTGGTGTTTTAAATCTTATTTATAGTAAAGACTGTAGAGTTTATGCAATATAATATATTATATACACGATTTAAAGAAAAAAATTTAGAAGTTACTCTCATTCACGCATAATTTTATTAAGATAGTTTATGTGTAAATTTATTTCAAACAATATAAATCTACATATACATTCAGGTATATATTGCTTTTCTCTATTAAAAATATTATATATGTCTTATTCTTCTTCTTCTTCTCTCTCTCTCCCCCAGCGTATTTCTCATGTTTTCTTTGTTGCAGTTCATGTAGTTACTCTGACATTAGGAGCTCTTAATATGACTTTCATTTGCTCCCTCTCTCCCTCTCTCTTCTCTCTATCTCTATCTCTCTCTCTTCATTTTTCTTTGCTAAGAGAGACCAACCTGTAATGAGAGAGAGAAGCAATGGAGTAGTTCCGCAAGCTCTAGTCCTCGAAAATGCAATGGCTGTTCAGTTCCGCAAAGAGCTCCACTTTCATCTATACGTTTTTCTTTTTAGAAAATATTTTTGTATTCACATTTGCTTATGCAATGAGGTATACTTTGCAAAAATATTTTCAAATTATTTTAATTTTTAATAAAAACATTTTTTAAACATTAGTTATTTTATGAATTTAATGACCATCACTTAAATTTTAGTGATTTTAAATTGAGATTTATTAGATTAGTTTAATGATTATAAAATAAATTTTAATCATACATACAAAAATTCAATCATAAAAATATTTTTCTATTCCTATATGCATATGAAATTTTTTGATGGATATGAAATTAAATAAGAGATTTATAAATTTTAAATTTATGTATGCATCTCGCCCTCAAACGGAGACCGCCCGGTAATAAGACGACAAACCGAATTATTTTAGTTTAGCCCCCCCCCCCCCTTAAAAAAAAAAAAAAGAAAATTTCTAGCTCCATCACTAGTCAAAAGCTATATCAAATAAAACCTAAGTAAACTATATTCGAATCTTGTTATAATCTTACTCAAATTTTCTTCAAACTATATTTGAATCTTACCCAAATTTTATTTGAATCATATTTAATTATATTTAAATTTTATTCCAACCTTATTCTAGCCAAATTTTTCATATTTGAACTCTCTCAAATAAGGGCCAAATTTTAGAAGAGAACATGTTATTTGCTAAAATTAATTAAAGGAGTGTATTTAAAACAAATTTTTAAAAGGAGCAAAATAGCCAAATGATTTGGCGTATTCTAAATAAGCTAAATGATTTGGCATATTATGAATACGCTATATCATTTGGCATATTCAATTTAAACTAAAAAATGTCAGATGACATTGAGAGAGAGAATGAGAGAGAGAGATGAATATGCCAAAGTCTTTGGCGTATTCAGTTAAAAAGCATGAGTGTGGAAGGAGAGAGGGATTGGGAGAGAGAAAGAGAGATAGAGAGAGAGATTTAAATATTTTTTATATTCAAAATAAAATTTAACTAATATTCATATAATATAATATAAAATAATCTTTAAAAAACATTAAATAAAAAAAGTAAAAAAAATATAAATTATATTATATCATTAAATTTTTATTCTATAAAAATAATTAAAACTATTTTTTTACTGTCATGAATATTTAAATTTGAAAAATAAATTTTATAATAAATATCATATATGTATATTTTTATAATTATATAATATAATAAATATACGCCTTTTTATTATGTATATTTTTAATTTTATTATGTATATTTTAAAAATTATAAATAAATATGTAAAAAAATTCAATCGGCCACTACAAATGCATAAAAATATACATAATAAATATCAAAATTATAAGTTCTAATTTCTTTTTGTTTGAATTTTAAATTTAGTTAAATTTAATTACTATATATTTATAACTATTTTTTTATTTTATAAAATTTTATTTAAACGTTTTTCTTAAATTATAAAAAGAAAAAAAGCAAAAAAATAAAAATAAAATAGTGTTAATTATTTTTATAATTTTTAAAATTTTTTTATATAATATGTTTAAAGATTGTTTTATATTATATTATATAAATATTAGTAAAAAATTATTTTGAATATAAAAAATTTATTTAAATCTCTCTCACAGGTCTCTCTTTCTCCCTCCCCATTCGTCTTATTTTTTCTCTCTCTCCTTTCTCTCTCTTACTTTAAGGGAATACCCCAAATAATTTGACGTATTCTAAATATGCTATATCATTTAGCTATTTTGCTCATTTTAATTTTTTTTTGAAATTTGACATGCTCCATTTTAAAATTTGGCCCTCAAATATTGCTCCAGTATCTATTTGAATGAGAGATTATTACGTGCGGAGACCGGACATAGAAAACCGTTCGATTTTATCTCTGTGAATAATAAATGCTCAATAAAAATATAGTTATTGTTTAACACTACACTTTTATTATTTACAGAGAAAACCTAATTGTTCTTCGTATCGATCTTAGGATTCGAACGTAAATCTTTGGAGATAGATAGGCTTTAATTAAGTAATCCATCGTTTAAAAAAAAAACGTACACTTATTGATCCAAGCAAAATTTTGAACACACGCTACATATTTCTGCAATTATATGGCCATGGCTGCTTGAAAAATATAGGACCGACGGAGATACAGAGATGTCGAGTGAAATCACACTTAGCTGCTGTCAGTCCAGCGGCCTGAGATAGGGAGATGTCAAGTGTGGTGGTCCTTGATAATGGCGGCGGTCTTATCAAGGCCGGCTTCGGAGGTGACCGCGACCCGGTCGCCGTCGTCCCCAACTGCCTCGGCCGCCCCACCTCATCCAAGAAATGGCTTGTTGCGGACCAACTTCTTGCCGCGGAGTCGGACATTACTTCCGTCTCCATCCGCCGACCCTTCGACCGCGGCTACCTCATCAATCCTGATTTGCAGAAGGAGATCTGGGATCGCGTAATCCGCACTCTTCTACGCGCCGACCCCTCAACTTCCTCGCTCCTTCTCGTTGAACCCCTGTTCAACCCCCCTTCCATCCAGCGCGCCACCGATGAGGTCGTCTTCGAGGACTTGGGTTTTCAATCTCTCTTCGTCGCCGACACCCCTTCGCTTGTACACCTGTACGAGGCAAGCCGACGGCCGGTGGATGGGTTGGCAGCGATGGCGCAGTGCAGTTTGGTGGTTGATTGCGGCTTCTCGTTCACCCACGCCGCTCCTGTGGTGCAAAATTTCACCTTGAACTACGGTGTGAAGAGGCTAGACCTCGGAGGGAAGGCACTTACGAATTACCTCAAGGAGCTCGTTTCCTATCGTTCTATCAATCTTATGGATGAAACCCTGATCATAGATGACGCCAAGGAGAAGCTGTGCTTCGTATCCCTTGACGTCCTGAACGACCTCCAACTTGCCAGGTAAGAAGTTGATATGCTTTTTCTGTTTCGGATTACTGTAGTATCTCAGCGTAAGGTTTCCAATTATTTTCATTTATTTTCTAATTTGTTTAGAGGAAATTATAAAATTGTGGGCTTTTGGCAACCGATCATTGAAAATTGCCCCGGCTGGGAAGATATTTGCATTAATTTGTTGGAAGGATTCACAATTGCATTATGCTTCTCTTTCTATTTCATGTTATAGACATACAGTTTTCTGATCCATAATACAGTTCTTACTTCTTTAATGACTAGTTAGATTGGTTAAAGGAGAAAGATGAGGTTCTTCTTTAATTTTTGGCTTGCAAGCATTGAATTGATATATTATTTTGCACATCTTACCCCCCATCCGTCTTCCTCTGTTCATAGCTCGCTTATGTGACTATCTCCGGTTTAATCTTGTTAAGGAAACCAGGGAAGGACAATCCTTTCAGATGCACTTATGTTCTCCCCGATGGCATTACACATACAAGGGGTTTTGTTAAAGACATAGATGAAGCACAAAGGTTTCTCTCACTACCTGATGGATGCTCTACTACGCTAGGAATGCCGGTAGTTGATAGTCGAGCAGATACAGAGAAAACGGAGGATAGGAAGAGAATGGACATGAATAAAAGCGTAGGATCTAAACACGTTTAAGACAAAGAATGGGCGTTTTTCCTATTAGAAATGCTAATGCACTTCTCTTTGATGCAGGAATTCAACCTTACAAATGAACGTTTTCTTGTTCCTGAGATGATGTTCTGTCCAGCTGATTTGGGTTAGTCCTGATGACGAATTCTAAATAAATGTGGATGGGCTGTTGTAGAACATATGCACCGTAAATTTACTGGTTCAGTTATATTTTTTACTGTTATTTACTTACAAAGTTGGACAAATGCAATCTGATGGTTGCTAGGTTATTTGAGAGTGTTTAAGGGGGAGGGGGTATGGTAATTTGGGCTAACTATATTTGTGGTCAGCCTATTTACAATTCAAAAACTTAAGTTTATGGATGAAGGTCAACTGCTTAATATTTTATGCCAATATATTTCTCATCTCTTCAATCCAATCTGACACAATTACCATATACAACTTGTCATCTTTAGAGCTTCACAAGCAACAACCTCGAGTTGGCTTCATGCACTTGTCAATTTTGAGTCTTGAAGTTTGTTGTAAATGCTTCTAATGCAACAATACATACCTAAGGTATAAACTCCGGCACTAACTATTTATTTGAATTCAACTAAATTGTGGATAGGTTTCATTCATTGATACAGGATAGGTTTAATTCGTTGATACATCCCACTGTAGAAGCAACTTCTATCATCCTAAGATTAAAAAACTTTCGAAGTAGATATACCTTTATCACCATCGAAGGCTTCTTGTATATATATGGTAAAACATTCATCACTCTAATTGTGGTCTTCTTGTGTAGTGTATTGAAGGTGTTATTCTAAGTGTCAAGCTCATGACTCCCAATGCCTTTCTATCCGGGAGATCCTAATCTTCTTGCTCTTGGTTATTAACTTCGTTTCCAAGAGAGGTAAATGTAGATTTTATTGGTTCAAGTAATTCTCAATCTACGTCTTCAGGTATTTGAAATCTTAGCCTTATCGGTCTTCACATGTCCATCATCAATGGCCAACTCTTACTTTTCCTTTAAGACCTCAAAACTTAGCTCTAATATCAGTTGTTGGGGAAAAGTGTGTTCATGATGGTATGGATAAAGAATGAGTACGAAAATAATAATAATAATAATAATCTATAGAAAACACCTAAAAAAAGGAACAATACAATTTACATTTTTCAATGAAGTTTCGCTTACATGCACTACACTAGTTTCAATGATGGGTACAATAATACAAATATTTACCACAAAATATTCTCTTTTTCTTTTATCTAACTTATTCTCTGTCCATTTTATTTTTTCCCTCATGATTTCACTTTCTCAAAAATGTATATATATATATATATATATATATATATATATATATATATATATATATATATATATATTAACAAGAATAATGGCAAGAACAAGGATGAAAATAGTAGTAACTATACAAAACACCTGAAAATGAGAGGCAACAAATTTACATTGTTAATCGATGTTTTGCTCACATGCACTACAACATAGAAACTTTCTCCTGGTTTCAAAGATGGATACATCAATATAAATATTTACCTCCCTGTATTTTTTTCTCTTCCTTTTATCTCTCTAATTCCTCTCCATCCATTTCGTATTTTTCTTGTCATTTCTCTCTCTAAGACCTCTTATTTGAAAAATTAAACCAACCTAAAAGTAACAAGCAAAGATATATATAATATCATCTTCAATTTACGTTGTTTTGTGAAATCAATGACCAGGAATGAGGATAAAAATAGCATAATCAATTCCTGAAAGATTTACTTAAATCAATTGTCGCACAAAATGACTATGCCACTAGTTTTAGAGTTGGTACAAGAATACAAATATTTGCCTTTAAATATTGTCTTCCTTTAAATCTCTCGTCCTCTATCTATTCATTTTGAATTGTCCCCCTTGATTTCCCTTTTCAAACCTCTTTCTTTCCAGCTCAACTAGACCTTGGTCGAGACTTACAACACCCCAAACCTCCTTTTTCTCCCGTCGTAGTCCTCGATGCCTCATACTTGATGAAACCAACACTAGCCTCGACTTTGGAATCAACATTGTTGATTACTCTTGAACTTTGCTTCACCTAGGTAACAATTCTCATGGGAACCATAAACCGTACAAAGAACTTAATCTTATCCGAATTGACAACTTTGATATTACTCGTGAGTTGGAACAAAAAGGAGGTTGGGTTTGGTGCACCGGTGGTCAAACCAAAAAGTTAAGTTTATGGGTGCTGGGCAATCATTTGATATTTATACACCATCATACTTTTTCACGTATCCAATATGCTATAACACCAATTTCATATTTCAATTCATGCAAATATATTTTGCTTATATTGTTAGGATTTATTCTTTTCTGTATACACTACATAGAACAGGTTTTGAAGTTCATGCTAAAGGAACCTGCTTCAAGAATGACAGTGTTGATTTATTTTGGTTTATTTTCCTATGTTTTTTGGTCTTTTTCATTTTATATTATTCTTCTGATATCTTTTGACCTGTGAAAATTCCGTTGAGCATGGGCAATTAATTATTAAGATTATTAGCATTTTTGGTTGTTATTGGATTCATGTTGTAATTTAGGTAAAGTTTTTAAAAATGATCAGAGAAAGAGGTCCTGATTTAAATATTTGCTGACAGATATTATTCATGGTGTTTTATTGTATGCCAATCAAAAGCTTTAGCTACTTACCAATGCGGTGAAACAGTACATGACCTGAACTTTGGGGTATCAGATATATATTTTAATGTTTGAGTTACATGTTCCTTCTATGCGATCTCTCGGGGACAGAATGAATTATCCAATTGAGACCTCACGTCCACCTATGAGACCTTGTGGGGTTCTTTTACTAGCCCAACTCCACCTCACTCATTTCTTCCATAGCCATTCTCTGCTTGCTGAGCACACTGTTAGACCAGTCCAATTGGACCGGTCCAGCCGGTCCACACAGGACCGGCCCAGGCAGAATCGAGGCGGACTTCCGCCTCGTTATCGCACGATCCGCGCGATCCATCGCCCAGCCAGCGCCCGTTAGGAAAGATTTTGAAGGGAGTTTAGGAGGGAAATTGAATGTAGGGACTGTTTAGGGAATTCTTTTTGATTTGTATGCATTAAATAGTTTGTTTTCCTAGGGTTAGGGCATCTTGAATTTGGCTGAAATTTGAGATCTCTTAGGTCTTTTGGGCTCTAGCGGCGTCTAGAGATTTGGGAGAGAAAGATCCTCCTCTCGAATAGAGGATCAATTGTATCTTGCAGTTTTCCGTTCCCTTTCATCAAATAATACAAATTATCTACTATTTTCGTGTGGCTTTTGGTGGAGATTTCTCGCTGTTTTTTCAAAGATCGATAGGAATTACTTGAGATCTTCAAGTATTTCCTATCAAATTGGTATCAGAGCATTGTCTTGGGACCATCAGCGGCTGAAATTATAAAATTTTAGCGGTGAAATCTCATCCGGAAGAAGATCTTCTCGTGGTTCTTGGGAAGAAATATGGCCGGGAAGAAGGTTGAAGTTTTGGAAGGAGAAATTGCGCAACTTAAATCAGAGTTGGAGGAAAAATGGTCTGATTTTCAAAATCAGATTTCATCCAATAATAAAAGGATGGAAGAGATGTTGAAGAAATTGCTTGAAGCCAAAATCAAACCAGTGACATCGGAAGCAAAGGAAACTATCGGCGGCCATGGAAGAGATGGGAACCCTAACACGTTTAGGGGAAGGAAAAATCCAGAAGTGGAGATCCTGGAGGGAGAAGATGGAATGCCTCATATAGAACCACTTTCTAGAGAGGAGAGGAGCAGTGACAACGCAAGAAGGGGTGCTGAATTTGAAAGGAGAGGGGATAATTTTGATCGTCGGGGTGCTGATTTTGAAAAAAGAAGAGGGGATTTTGATGAAGGGTTTGGTTATGATCACCGGAGGGAAGATCGTGACAATTGGGGAGCACCTCCTCTTCAAGGAATGGGAGGTTATGGAGGATTGAGGGGAAATTGGTGTGACCCGAGGGTGAGGAAACTGAAGATGCCAATCTTTGAGGGGGAGGATGCGCACGGGTGGATCTACAAGGTAGAAAGATATTTTGCCATCAATGGGTTGACAGAAGAGGAGAGACTGACGGAGGCGGGCCTATGTTTGGAAGGGAAGGCTTTGTCTTGGTATCAGTGGAGGGACATGCGACGACCCATACGGAGTTGGAGAGAGTTCAAGGATTGTTTGGTAGAACGTTTTCGAACTGGCAGGGGAGGAGACTTCTACGAGCAGTTCTTCGCCTTGACACAGGAGGGTTCAGTGACGGAGTACCGGGAGAGATTCGAGTACCTTGCTAGCCGATTGGACCGCCTTCCTAAGACAGTGCTCGAGGGAAATTTCATGATGGGGCTGACACCAGAGATCCGGGAAGCGGTTAGAGTAATGAGGCCTCGTGACTTGGGAGAGGCTATGGAACTAGCTCAGTTGGTGGAGGATCAGAGACACCTGGAGAAAGGGGTGGAAGGCAACAGCTCAAGAGGCACGTACAAGATGGCCACCACCTTTTTGACACCTAAGGAGCCGACACCGGGTACCTTTCGGGAGACTCCGAAGGAGAAGACTGCCGGCGGAAGACCTGGGGACAACTTCAAGAAGCTCACAGAAACAGAATTACAGGAGAAGCGGGCGAAGGGGATCTGTTTCAGATGTGACGAGAGGTATACGCCGGGGCACAGATGTAAGGACCGAACTCTTCAGGTTCTTGTTGTTTGTGATGAAGAAGAATGGGAGGATGGTGTCGTCTTTCCACCTTGTGGACAAGGTGGATCTTTGGGAGGGGAGTATTGTTAGACCGGTCCAGCCGGTCCACACAGGATCGGCCCAGGCAGAATCGAGGCGGACTTCCGCCTCGTTATCGCGCGATCCATTGCCCAGCCAGCGCCCGTTAGGAAAGATTTTGAAGGGAGTTTAGGAGGGAAATTGAATGTAGGGACTGTTTAGGGAATTCCTTTTGATTTGTATGCATTAAATAGTTTGTTTTCCTAGGGTTAGGGCATCTTGAATTTGGCTGAAATTTGAGATCTCTTAGGTCTTTTGGGCTCTAGCGGCGTCTAGGGATTTGGGAGAGAAAGATCCTCCTCTCGAATAGAGGATCAATTGTATCTTGCAGTTTTCCGTTCCCTTTCATCAAATAATACAAATTATCTACTGTTTTCTTGTTTTCGTGTGGCTTTTGGTGGAGATTTCTCGCTGTTTTTTCAAAGATCGATAGGAATTACTTGAGATCTTCAAGTGTTTCCTATCACACACTTTCCCCAGGGAGCACGTCACAGCATTAAAGTTTATCACAGAAAACTGTGACCCACAAGTGCATGGAAAACCTGTGTAATATCCTAGCTCCTTGTTTTTGGTATTGGCAGAATTTGATACATTTTGTACGATTTGTTGGGATTAACTTAGCTAATTAATTTGAATGATTGAATACTTCATATGTTAGCATATGAGAATTACCCTTCTGTGTCTGCTTCTTCAAGATGACTATAAAAGAATTGATCTATCATCTTAAATTGCATGATCTAATGAGCAGTGCCTTCTATCCTTCTCCACAGGTATGAATCAAGCTGGACTAGCTGAATGTATCGTCAGGTCTGTTCATGCATGCCATCCATATCTTCATCCTGTACTCTTTGAGAGGTAATGCTTATTGTCTATTGATGTCAATTTCAGAATGCCTTCTCTTCTTGTTATTTTTCTTTGAATAACTTAAATCTTTTTTGCAGCATTGTCCTGACTGGTGGAAGCACATTGTTTCCTCGATTTGCAGCAAGGCTGTAAGATGATTAGCATTGTAATTTGTCTGTTCAGTACACATGAATGCAGCATGGTTTAAAACTCTTTTATGAAATCTTGTAGAGAGAGGGAGTTGCGACCACTGGTACGAGATGACTATCGAGTGAAGATAACTAGTCAGGAAGAGTGAGCTTGCAGACTTCTCACGCTTAACCTTCTCTTTTTTCTCTTTAGTAGGTAGTTATCCATCCTGATTTTTTCTTGCAGTCCCATTAAAGGCGTGTGGAGAGGTGGATCATTATTAGCATCTAGCCCTGATTTTGAATCAATGTGTATATCCAAGTCGGAATATGAAGAGCTCGGGTCTACACGTTGCCGGCGTCGGTTCTTCCACTAATCTATAGGACAAATACTGGTATTGAATAGCTCTGGTTTGAATCTCATGCACCAGAATGCAGAAACTCTTTCCAGGTAATGTGCTTGTACTCTTTTTGGCAATCAGTTTATTGTATAACCTGATGGCTTCAGTAGATGTATACACAAAATTATAATTTGTAGCTCAAACCTTTTAATATTTCTACATTCTATTATCAGGCTGAGGAAGTCAGGGAGTTTTTGAGCTAAAATCCGTTTTCCCGATCTAAATCGAATAATTTTTACATGAAAAAGATTTTTTTTAGCATGCTCTATTCGAGGCTGGTAATATGCTTTTTAAAGAAGCTGGTTTAGAAAGTTAAAAAATTTTTGTACTAAAAAGTTGCTATAAAAAATCATAAGAAGGTTGTATCAAATGAAGCCTAAGAGCACAATTTGCTCTTAAGAATTAATTAAAAAATTGAATGATCTCGAATCGATAATGATTGAGAAATGATGATGATTTTGAAGTGAACTTATTTGCATCGCAATCATTTTCTATAAGGCATTCATCTTAACCTCATTTGTGTGTAGTTCTTTTTTATGACTTGCATTGTGATCTTACTTGCATTACAACTGTCTTTTTTATGGCTTATGTTGCAAACCCATATTTCTTGCATTCATACCCCTTATGACTTGCATCACAATTTCTCTTGTGAACCTTCTCTTTCAAAACCCACATTGTAATTTTGATGGTCATATTAGGCTTCGTTTGTGATAGTTTTTTTATTTTTTCTAAAATAACTTTTAAGTACAATTTTTTTTTTTGTTTAAGAAATTTTTATACTAAAAAGATGCTTTAAAAATAATAACAAAGTTGTACTAAACAAAGTCTTAGGTTTCATTTGGGATGGCTTTTTTACTGTTTCTTAAAGTAGCTTTTGTATTATAAAGCTTCTTTAAGAAGCAATAAAAAAACCGTTTCAAACGAAGTCTTAGGCTTTTTATTGCTTTTTAAAACAGCTTTTTAATACAAAATTAAAATTTTTAAAATTTTTATACTAAAAAGCTGCTTTAAGAAGCGTGAGAAAGCCGTCTCAAATAAAACCTTAGGCTTTGTTTGGGACAGCTTTCTCATTGCTTTCTAAAACAACTTTTTAGTATAAAAAATTCTAATTCAAGAAATTTTTTAACTAAAACATTGTTTTAGAAAACATGAAGAAAGTTGTCCCAAACGAACTCTTAGTTTTCGTCTAAAAATTTCCTCTCTTTAGCCACAGTGATCTCTTTTAAAATTTGTCTCGATCTCATTTATGTTGCAACTATCTCTTTCAAGGCATGCAACACAACCTTCTTCACACCATCGCCATCTCTTTCAAAACCTACGTAAATTGCAGTCATCTTCTTCATGATATGTATCCCCAAGTTTATTTGTGTTGTAATGGTTTCCATCAAGATGTGCATTATGATCTCATTTGCGTAACAGCTTTCTAATTTTCCATCTCATTCAAGAGTATAAGCATCAAATGGAGGAGATTATAACAGATTTGATAGTACAATATCAAAAGATACAAATGATCAAATGCCTTTATGTTGATGACTCCTTTTCCCTATTTCTCTACCTCAATGATACCCTTACAACAGCATTTTCTGTTGACTCGGAAGATGGTGGGGAGCTACCATACCCACTCCGACAGGAGCACCCTAAACCTAAAACCGAAACTGCAATAGAAATCCCTGCAACACTTTCTTCCCTCTCTCCACCTCCTGACTCAACCTCTACCTACACCTGTTACACCCTTGAAGATCACCTTACGGAACTCGAGTATCCCAAATTACGAAAAATGGCTGCCCGAGCTGAAGACCTTTATGCTTCAGTCTCTTCTTCATATCTTCCTCCTCAGGAACCTGTTATGGGACCAGTTGCTTATCCACCAGCAACCTCTGGGTCCGGGATACAATCTACTGAGCCAGCATATCCATTTCAATACTATAAGCCCAAATCCACTTACTTCAAGAAGTCATTTCAGCAAAATATGTGGACTCTTCCATCAGCCCATAATGTCCAGGGTGTGCTCCTCATCCTCCCAGATGACTTCTCATTATATGACGATGTCATATCCCGATGGGAAACTATTACTCTTAACTTGGTCAGCGAAAAACAGTTCGCCGACAACAAAGCAAAAGTTCTATTCATTGAAAACCTTCTGGGCGAAGTAGAGAGGAAGGTGTGGATCCAATGGCGCATGGCATATGAGGATGAATTTGAAGCATTGGTCAACATAGCTGACGATCCACAAAATGTCATTTCACAAATCAGAAGGATCATTACGCTAGAAGACCCCTATCAGGGTTCAACTGATGAACAAAATCGAGCTTACCTCGATCTAGAAAGACTATCTTGCCAAGAAATCAAGCATATGTTTGATTATATGAACGATTACAAGGTGCTTGCGGCCAAATCTGGCCGAATGTACATTAGTCCTGAATTATCAGATAAAATTTTCAAAAAGATGCCGCCAATCATCGGTGAAGAAGTGGAAAAAGTCTTTAAGATCAAGCACCCTGGTAATACCATCGGCGTCCTCCCACGGATACGTTTCACGTATCAGTACTTGGCAGATTTATGCAAGAAAGCGGCTATACAACGCGGAATCAAAGATCTATCAATCTGCCGCAAAATACCCATCCCTGGTTTCTACAACAACCAGAAAAGGTATGGCCTGCGCAAATCTAAAAACTATAAAGAGAAGCCACACGACACGCATGTTCGTGTCGTCAAAAATAAGAATAAACCGCGATCTTCTAAATGTCGCTGCTACATTTGCGGTGATGAAGGACATTTTGCCAGAGAATGCAAAAACAAGCGCGGTAATATGGCAAGGGCGGCCATATTAAACAACTTAGAACTTCCCGACGACTACGACGTCCTATCGGTCAACCTAAATGAAGAGCCTTCTGATGCAATCTGCAGCATCTCTGAAGGAGAAGGGGCAAACACATTAGCCCATATTCGCTCGGCGCTCGAAAACATCCCAGACGAATTTGGGATGATGATGAAAGAGGACATGGGCTGGCGATATGCAATTGAGCTCCCAGAAAAACAAAAGAACTGTTCCCACCACTGGGAATATAACAAACCTGTTTCAGGAACATTCTCCAGATGTACTTTCTGCGCCATCCTTACTAATATCAAAATGCGCATACACTGTATCATCTGCAACATTATCGCATGTCCAATGTGCGCATCCTTCTACTTATCGATAACAATCCAGAAGGACCTTATTTTGCAGCCCTATAAATCCAGCGATAATTTGGTCCAAGAATTAATTCGTTACTCGGATCATTTAGCAGAAGAAAATCGCCGGCTGAAGGATCAAATTCAAAAATTCCTGGAGAAAGAATTGGAAGACTCAAGGAAGGAGCTGCTACTACATGACAGAGGAAAGGAAAAAATAGAAGAAGATGAAATTGATGAAGCTGACGAACCCTGCATGAAAATCTTGAATGAAACACTTAAAGAGCAAGCAGAAAAGCCTGCAAGAAAAGTGCTGAATAAGTTATTCAACTTATTCATCAGCTTTGAGATACCGGGACTCTCGGAGTTCAAGATCCGAGCTATCTTTGACACAGGAGCCTCATCATGTTGTGTTAACACGCATGATATCCCAGAAGCCGCTCGAAAACCATTAAATTACCTAGCAACATTTAATGGTGTAAATTCTATCACTCAATCCAGACAGAAAGTCAAAGATGAGAAGATGGTGATCGGGGACAATAGATTCCGCATTCCCCTCATATACTGCTTAGACATGGATGTCAAAGATGGCATCTAGATGCTCCTAGGCTGCAATTTTCTACGCAGCCTTAGTGGAGGAGTTCGCATAGAAGGTGACACTATCACCTTCTACAAAGAAATTACACCGATCAACACAACGCTTGACTTGGAAATATCGGCAAAACAGATTGCGGAGCTAGAAATCGACTATGATTTCTACACAACTCTGCAACCAGAATGGATCTATTCAAATAGATTGGAGCAAAATCCATTTCTACAAAAATTCAAGCCCTTCTACAACGGCTAAAAAACCAAGGATTCATTGGTGAAGATCCATTAAAACACTAGAGTTGCAATATGATCATATGCAAAATTGAAATAATCAATCTCGACTTGACTATTCAAGATAAGCCATTAAAGCACGTCACGCCTTTAATGCAGGAGCAGTTCAGGCGACACATTGACGGACTTCTAGCATTGAACGTCATCAGACCAAGCAAAAGCCGCCATAGAACCATGGCGATGATCGTGAACTCCGGAACCTCTATTGATTCAATATCAGGAAAAGAGGTAAAGGTAAAGAACGAATGGTTTTTAATTACAGATCCTTAAATGATAATACATACAAAGATCAATACTCACTCCCAGGGATCAATACTTTATTAAAAAGAATTGGGAATAGTCAAATCTATTCCAAATTCGATCTAAAAAGCGGATTCCATCAGGTAGCAATGCATCCTGACTCTATTGAATGGACCGCTTTCATCAGCCCTACTGGACTGTACGAATGGCTCGTAATACCGTTCGGACTGAAAAATGCCCCAGCAATATTCCAGAGAAAAATGGATAATTGCTTTGAGAATTATTCAAAATTCCTTGTTGTATACATTGATGACGTGCTAGTATTCAGTAATACAGAACAAGAACACAAGAAACACCTGGAGATATTCTTACAGATTGTAGAGCAAGAAGGGCTGGTCTTGTCGGCTAACAAAATGAAAGTAGGAGTTCCACAAGTAGAATTCCTCGGGGTAGTTATTGGAAACCAGAAAATCAAGCTACAACCTCATATTATCAAGAAAATCACAGATTTTCCTGATGAAAAGCTGAGAGAAAAACAAGGGTTGCGATCATGGTTGGGGATACTGAATTATGCAAGGTCATATATACCCAACCTAGGAACACTACTTGGGCCACTGTATCAAAAACATCACCTCATGGCGATAAATGGATGAAAGAGCATGATTGGAAGCTCGTCAGAAAAATCAAAGAATTGGTTCAAAATCTGCCCGACCTTCAGATTCCACCAGAAAACGCCTATATTATCCTAGAGACAGACGGCTGCATGGAGGGCTGGGGCGGAGTATGCAAGTGGAAGAACAAAAAGAATGATCCAAAGAATACTAAAAGAATATGTGCGTATGCCAGTGGGAAATTTTCAAATGTCAAATCAACCATAGATGCAGAAATCCACGCATGTATGGAGACATTAAGCGCCCTCAAAATCCATTACTTGGATAAAAAGGAAATTACGCTCCGCACTGATTGTCAGGCCATTATATCCTTTTACAATAAAACCGCACAAAATAAACCCTCCCGAGTCCGGTGGCTTTCATTCACCGACTATATAAATGGCCTTGGGATCACACTGAACTTCGAACACATTGATGGGAAAAATAATGTGTTGGCAGACCATTTATCTCGACTAACGTATGTTTTATGTGCAGGTAAACTTTCAGACGAATTTTGTGATAATCTCTTATAGGAATGGAGGGTTCTGGAAAGCAATCCAGCAAAGAAAAATCAATTCTCATCCCTGCTGCAAA
Source organism: Dendrobium chrysotoxum (assembly GCA_019925795.1). Taxonomy (NCBI): domain Eukaryota; kingdom Viridiplantae; phylum Streptophyta; class Magnoliopsida; order Asparagales; family Orchidaceae; genus Dendrobium; species Dendrobium chrysotoxum. The sequence goes on along the minus strand of CM034303.1, from coordinate 9,293,893 downwards.
GGCTTCACAGCAACAATGGCGACCAAAGGGTAAAGGAATCATCATACATGATCAAATTATCCAGCAAACTTATAAAGAGTACGCCAAGGAAACAGATTCAAGCCCACCAAAAGGAAGACTCAGTCCAATGGATGAACCAGACGCAGAGGCTTTCGCCAGATGTTTCCAGACTAGCCCAAAAGGAGAAGGAAGAGAACCAACAACTTTCTAGAAATATCAAGCAACGATTGAGGTAATGTCAGCCTCGCGTATCCAAATGGACAAATTCACCGCGTTACGATCACAAGCTCGGGCCATTGAACGATACCAAGCCTTCTTGGTCATTAAAATCCTGTGTACACTGCAACGAATTTACAAATGTAAATTCGACTACTGCAGGAAGATCGGAGGAGGGTGCGACAATATCTGGAGTGACATATGCCCTAGCCTCCTCCAGCATGAACAGGAGATCACAGCAATTCTTGAATGAGTCGGTAACCTCACCCAACAGTTGGATGGAGATGCGATCTGAGGCACAGTAACTGAGTGGAGCATAGTGGGCCCCACCAATAATAGCACTAAATAAGTATTGTACCTGAACCGAAAACTTTCGATGCGTCGTTTTGTAAAAAAGGCACCTGTGGCTGCGCTGGCAAAGACCCACATGTACCAAAATCACTTCAAAAACCATTGGCCGCCCATGGTATTTGAAGGAGGTTTCAGATCTAAATATGCCTATAAAAGGCAGTGTGTGTAAGAGTTGAAAACACACGGAGCAATCTTCCGAAGTTTTCTTCTCTAGTTGTAATCCTTTGTAAGTCATTTAATATATGTGTTGTTTTCATAAACATTTGTTCTAGTTCTTGTTTATGCTATTGTTTTTGTGGTAAAAGGTCTGTGTGTCCCCAAACCACCGATCCAAAAACCAGACCTATCTTCTTGGTATCAGATCCATGTTGGGCTACAAGCTTAATTGATTCTAGGCTAATTTGAGTATGTAATGGGGTAATCGTCGACAATGTTTTATTAAGAACGACGGGAAACTACAATAATTATGTTTATTGTCTGGAAACTTCTCGCTGACTTTATGGGGTGGAGAAATCCAAGCTAGGAAACTAGCAACCTTTGTCACAGAGAATAATGCCACGAACTAATTAAACAGAAGGTTTAAATTTATATTAAGACGCGGTATCTTGAGCATCAGTTAGTAACCCGTGTGACCTCTGGAGATCGCCGAGAACAGTAGGCACAGGTCTTAGGTGAAAAGGATGATCAAGATAATACTGGAACTTAATATAAATCCAAAACTTTTCTAAGTAGATCCCTTAGTTTTTAGTAAAACATAATGACACCAGTTATTTCCATTCACAGAAAAGAGAAAGCCTAGGATCTCTTCTTCACATCTGGTATTTCCATAGTTAATGTTCGACTGGCGGTTAGAATCTCTAAATTCTGATTATAAGCTCATCTTAAAGGCCACTGAATCCATTGATCCACCTGCTGCTGGTTTTGTGAAACCAACTGAGGAGTGTCCAAATAGTACTATGGCCTTACACACCCTTGTAAAACAGAACAATTCTATCATACATCTCCTGCTTAAAGCAACCGAAAGAATTCGAGATCTTGAAGAGAAGGTTGATCGAATCTTAGCTGTTCTTAAAACACCTTCAGAATCCTTTGAAAATTCCTTATCAAATCTACAGGATCAGTTGCAAAACCTTTCTTTGGGAGAACCAAACCAGAGAAAGAGTACTAGACCTAAGAGCCAATTGTTTGTATTCAAAGATCCTAGAAAAATCTTTGAAGAAGAACTAAAAAGGTCTAAGCAATGAATACTACCAGACCCTCAGTTTCCTCCACAACTCTTTTATCCTCGCAACCACCACTCCCTGACCAAACTACAACTACCCAAACTGTTGAAGATCAAATCCGAGGATATCGGATGAGATCTCGAATTGCATACTCATTACAAAGGAGGCTATCTAGATGGCCACCTTTCCAACCCACATTAGAGAGTCAGATAAATCCTGATGAAGAGTTGCACCTCTCTCAACAACGGAGGGCTAATTTAGTCCCCGCTGAAACACTGTATGAGGATGGCTGGACAGCACAAAGACATCGTGTCTACCAGCATTATTCGGAGGAACGCATACTAGTAGTAGATACGACTCAAGTCAATTTACCGTTTATCCGAAGGGCTTCTTGTGACCAACTCATCCATGAAGGAATGCAGCACATACATCTTTGTCTGATTATAATCAGGATACAAACCCTGCACAAACGGGATGCAGGAACTATAGCCCTAATCGTATTACGAGATACAAGGTGGCGCTCTGACGTATCCATCATTGGAACAATGGAGGTCGACCTCTCAGTTGGAATCCAATTGGTCTATATCGCTCCAGATCTTATGATCTCGATTCATGATTTCCTTAACCATATTGAACTAGTTATAATGACTCATGGGTACGACGCATGGCAAGGAGGAGAAAGCAACATGCTAATTTCTTGAGCATTAGTTGGTAGGCTAACCAACACTAGCCATGCTGGATTCCGATACAACATTACTGGGACGACCAACTATTTAGCCTCTCATGGTATATCTGCTATACCTGGGCGAAGGCATTCTATATTTGAACTCCAAGGGTGAGCCTGGAATCGACAACCAGCTTCTCCAGTCACCTTGCAAATCCCCCATTCCCTTCATACTCACCAAAGGCTCGATGGTACTCTCCGTCTCTCTTTCTCTAGCTACACTCCACACTCGCCTGCAATTCTTACAGCCTCTTCCGAGGATACTGAACCAGATGAGTATGCATTAATGGCATATTCCGACTCTGACGCTCCCGTTTGGGACATCATTGATCCCTCTACTCATGAGGCTGAAGATGATGACTCCTTTTCCCTATTTCTCTACATCAATGATACCCTTACAACATCATTTTCTGTTGACTCGGAAGATGGTGGGGAGCTGCCATACCCACTCCGACAGGAGCACCCTAAACCCTTGTAGAGAGAGGGAGTTGCGACCACTGGTACGAGATGACTATCGAGTGAAGATAACTAGTCAGGAAGAGTGAGCTTGCATACTTCTCACGCTTAACCTTCACTTTTTTCTCTTTAGTAGGTAGTTATCCATCCTGATTTTTTTTGCAGTCCCATTAAAGGCGTGTGGAGAGGTGGATCATTATTAGCATCTAGCCCTGATTTTGAATCAATGTGTATATCCAAGTCGGAATATGAAGAGCTCGGGTCTACACGTTGCCGGCGTCGGTTCTTCCACTAATCTATAGGACAAATACTGGTACTGAATAGCTCTGGTTTGAATCTCATGCACCAGAATGCAGAAAATCTTTCCAGGTAATATGCTTGTACTCTTTTTGGCAATCAGTTTATTGTATAACTGATGGCTTCAGTAGATGTATACACAAAAGTGTAATTTGTAGCTCAAACCTTTAATATTTCTACATTCTATAATCAAGCTGAGGAAGTCAGGGAGTTTTTGAGCTAAAATCCATTTTCCCGATCTAAATCGAACAGTTTTTACATGATGAAGATTTTTTTCAGCATGCTCTATTCGAGAAAGGTAATATGCTTTCTAAAGAAGCTGGTTTAGAAAGTCAAAAAAAATTTGTACTAAAAAGCTGCTATAAAAAATCATAAGAAGATTGTACCAAATGAAGCCTAAGAGCACAATTTGCTCTTAAGAATTAATTAAAAAATTGAATGATCTCGAATCGATAATGATTGAGAAATGATGATGATTTTGAAGTGAACTTATTTGCATCGCAATCATTTTCTATAAGGCATTCATCTTAACCTCATTTGTGTGTAGTTCTCTTTTATGACTTGCATTGTGATCTTACTTGCATTACAACTGTCGTTTGGGACATCACTGATCCCTCTACTCATGAGGCTGAAGATGATGACTCCTTTTCCCTATTTCTCTACATCAATGATACCCTTACAACATCATTTTCTGTTGACTCGGAAGATGGTGGGGAGCTGCCATACCCACTCCGACAGGAGCACCCTAAACCCTTGTAGAGAGAGGGAGTTGCGACCACTGGTACGAGATGACTATCGAGTGAAGATAACTAGTCAGGAAGAGTGAGCTTGCAGACTTCTCACGCTTAACCTTCACTTTTTTCTCTTTAGTAGGTAGTTATCCATCCTGATTTTTTTTGCAGTCCCATTAAAGGCGTGTGGAGAGGTGGATCATTATTAGCATCTAGCCCTGATTTTGAATCAATGTGTATATCCAAGTCGGAATATGAAGAGCTCGGGTCTACACGTTGCCGGCGTCGGTTCTTCCACTAATCTATAGGACAAATACTGGTACTGAATAGCTCTGGTTTGAATCTCATGCACCAGAATGCAGAAAATCTTTCCAGGTAATATGCTTGTACTCTTTTTGGCAATCAGTTTATTGTATAACTGATGGCTTCAGTAGATGTATACACAAAAGTGTAATTTGTGACTCAAACCTTTAATATTTCTACATTCTATAATCAGGCTGAGGAAGTCAGGGAGTTTTTGAGCTAAAATCCATTTTTCCAATCTAAATCGAACAGTTTTTACATGAAGAAGATTTTTTTCAGCATGCTCTATTCGAGACTGGTAATAAGCTTTTTAAAGTAGCTGGTTTAGAAAGTCGAAAATTTTTTGTACTAAAAAGCTGCTATAAAAAATCATAAGAAGGTTGTACCAAATGAAGCCTAAGAGCACAATTTGCTCTTAAGAATTAATTAAAAAATTGAATGATCTCGAATCGATAATGATTGAGAAATGATGATGATTTTGAAGTGAACTTATTTGCACCGCAATCATTTTCTATAAGGCATTCATCTTAACCTCATTTGTGTTTAGTTCTCTTTTATGGCTTACATTGTGATCTTACTTGCATTACAACTGTCTTTTTTACGGCTTATGTTGCAAACCCATATTTCTTGCATTCATCCCCCTTATGACTTGCATCACAATTTCTCTTGTGCTCTAACCTTCTCTTTCAAAACCCACATTGTAATTTTGATGAATGAAGCTTTAGGTTTTGTTTGAGACGGCTTTTTTACTGCTTCTTAAAGTAACTTTTGTACTAAAAAGCTTCTTTAAGAATCAATAAAAAAGCTGTTTCAAACGAAGCCTTAGGCTTTTTATTGCTTTTTAATATAAAAATTAAAATTTTTATACTAAAAAGCCGCTTTATAAAAAGCAGTAAGAAAGCCGTCCTAAATAAAGCCTTAGTTGTCATCTAAAAATTTCCTCTCTTTATCAACAATAATCTCTTTTAAAATTTGTCTTGATCTCATTTATGTCGCAACAATCTCTTTCTAGGCATGCATCACAACGTTCTTCACACCATTGCCATCTCTTCCAAAACCTACGTCTTAACATAAATTGCAGTCATCTTCTTCATGATATGTATCTCCAAGTTTATTTGTGTTTTAATGATTTCCATCAAGATGTGCGTTATGATCTCATTTGCGTAACAGCTTTCTAATTTTCCATCTCGTTTGGAGGAGATTATAACAGATTTGATAGTACAATATCAAAAGATAGAAATGATCATTGGCCTTTATGCCCGAACATAATAATTAATGGAAGGTCGACTGAAGCTGACCTTATGAGCCTAAGAGAGCTTGGTATTTTAATGATAATAAAGAATGATGATTTCAATTGAGTTTGCACATGATATATATATATATAATCAAAACACTCTAAGTGCATGAAGAACGAGTTTTAAAATAGGAAAATTTGTTATGTCAAATATGTGATACCAAGGCAAGCAAGCATGGGTGAGATTATTTTAAGGTTTCATTTGGGACGGCTTTTTTACTGTTTTTTAAAGTAGTTTTTTAATACAAAATTGTTGAAATCTTTTAACTAAAAAATTGCTTTAGAAAGTTGTGAGAAAGTTGTCTCAAACGAAACCTAAATAGTCTAACTAAGTATTATACTATGCAAATATTATTAAAACATTTATTGTCAAAGCTAAAATTCTTCAAAATATTATTAGAGGTTTTATTATTAAAAATTAACCTTAGTTATTTTGTGGCCTTCATAAAGTTAATGGTTGGTTGAAAATTTTAGTATTCACTCTTGTAAAGATACAAAGGTTTGAGATAAGGGTGTAAATGAGTCGAGTTAAGTCCAGTTTTTGCCTAATCGAGCTAAGCTTGTTTAGTTGTTACTGTGCTCGAGCTCGAGCTCAACTCAAGCTCATTTACTAAGCTCGAGCTCGACTTATTAAAAAACTCATAAGCTCGAGTTCATTTAGAAAGCTCGAGTTCGACTAATTTGTTGAGCTCGATTTCTTAATTTTAAATTAAAAAATTCAGCTTTTTAAGGATTTTTATTTTTAATATTGAATTAATTTAAAATTATTAAAATATATTATATAATGCTAATTTAAATTAATTATTAAATATATTTTAATTTAATCGAGCGGCTCAATGAGCTTTTGAGTTGAGTCAGGCTTGAGCTCGAGCTTAAGCTTTTTTAATATATGAGCTCGAGTATAGGCTTGAGCTCGAACTCATTGTTGGATAAGCTCGACTCGTGAGCCGGCTCAGCCCACTTACACCCCTAGATTGAGATATTGAAAAATTAGTTATTGTAATCCTTCGAGATCTTGTGTTGGCCAGGCCACAAAGTATTTGAGGGTGTACAAAAAGTATAATGTGCCTTAGTTAAAAATTGATTTTGGTAGTAAATAATGTCACATATGTAGTTATTTGAAGCTAAATCAAGTTTATAAAATTGGCAATTTTAAACATTAATAGTTGGGCAAAATATGGTATTTCAATATTAAACAATTTTTAATATTTATTTTGAAACCCTAGCACCTTAGTATATGTATCCTATTTTGTGTTTAATCTAAGGCAAATATTTTCATCATATCTTGGAGCCACCATCTCAAATTAAATCACTAAGCCCTATTCCCTTGTGAAAACCCTTTGTGATTTCAGTATCCTCTGGAGAGGAAATAATCACTTACCTTGCTATAAAAAAGATCTTAGATATTTTTTGATGCTAATGAGCTTCATCTTTCCACCCAAAAGTGAATCTATATGTAAGATTGCTCTTATTTGTATTTTATTTTATTTTTATAGATTTTACTTATACTTTTGTTAAGTGTTTTGGAGGATATCACCTAGAAGTGATGCATGTGCCCATAACAAGGTGAAAGGGAGATTGTTTTAGAGAGAGAGTTAGTGTAAATGCTTCTTTGCCTAATGAAGGGGCAATGTGTTTTTTAGTGTAGATTATGTATAAAATCTTAAGTGTGATGTGCATCTAGGAATGGATGGATGTTGGTTGCTGTTGAATCACATAAAAATTATGTGTTTTAATGATTGATTATCATTGCTTATTTTTTTCTCAATATTTTTATTAATTTTTAAACTATTGATTTTCATTACGTTAACTTATCCTATGAAAAACCTATAGAAATTTTTAAAAGCCTAATTCATCTACCCTCTTAGGCTTCGTTTGGGGCAGCTTTCTCACTATAATCATAATTTTTATTTGGCCATTATTTTTTCACTATTTTCAATAAATTTTTATACTAAGAAGCTGCTTTTTTCACAACAGTTTTACAATCACCTTGCTAAAAAGTTGAAGCCATCTCAAACGGATCCTTAGGCATACATAAAATCTATTGTTAGTATCAAAGGCATGGTATCATTTGGCTTTCCATCTAAGAGTAATCTTTAGGGTTTACACATTTTTCAAAAATGTCTTTAGATCATATTGAGGATAAGATTAATGAAGGGTACTCCATAGCCTGACCAAATTTTTTTGATGGAAAATTCTTTGACTTTTAAAAATTAGAATGGTGATGTATCTTCAATCATGTTATATGAGGATTTGGAATCTAATCTTGAAAGGGTGTAAGGCCGCCTACAATAACCATAGATTGGAAAGAGATTTCAAAACCAATAAAAGAGTGGACATCCATGGAGTTAGAATTAGGACTTCTTAATGGTATGGGAGTTAATGCCTTAAACTATCCTATAAAGTGTGATGATTATATAAGAATATGTAACTTGAGAAAGAGAAAAGAGATGGGACAAGTTGGCCATCACATATATAGGGAAGAACAAGGTAAGAAAAATAAAGATTAACATTTTAATGCAGGAATACAAGCTATTCATGATAATACTTGGAGAGATCATCACAAAAATGTTTGGAAGGTTTATGAAGATCATTAATGGACTCAGTGCAATTGGTAAAGATCACACAAATGGTGAATAGGTAAATAGGATCTATATTCTTTTAAGATAAGAGTGGGATCCAAAGGTAATAACAATTTCTATGGCTAACAATTTCAATTCTTATACTATTGATTATTTGCATGATTCTCTAATAGCGCATAAGCAGAAAGTTAGCTCATGAGAAGACGAGGAAAATAATATGATGAAGAAGATGCAGATTGTGGCTCTCAAATATTGTGATTTAAATGATATTGATTCATCACCTTAAGAGAGTGACACTGATATCATGGCATTGCAATTATGAAAGCTTAGAAGGATGCTCAAGAAAATTTTGTATAAGAACAAAATTAAGAAAAATAGTCCTAAATTTTAAAATAAATAAAAGATTGATTTTGTAGGTGAAAAGACAATCCCTAACATACTTCTATTGCAACAAGCCTAGCTATTCAATGTTTGAGTGCCCCCTAAATAAAATAGGAAACAAACACACAAAAAAGAAGTGCAATAAAGCATTAAAAGTTACTTGGGAAAACTATCAATGGCACAAACCATAGAGTCTTTTAATTAAGAGGAGGCAAAACTATGTTTGATGGCTATCAACAATTCCTTCCAAAAAGGTAAATGAAGATATGACTTATGATGAATTACATGATACATTTTTTGAGTAAAATAAACTCTAATTACCTTGAAGAAGAGATATCATGTATTAAAAAAAACTATGCTAATTTAGTACATTTTATTGAACTTCTAAATGCGTTAAAATGCGCTAGAAAAAAATGAATGTTTATCAACAAAAGTATATTTAATTGATAAATTGTCTAGAGAGAATCTTAGTTTCTCAGGTTGAATACTTGCAGTGGTTGACTCAAAAAACCTAGTGTATATGCATCTCATGTTTCACCTAACACTAGAAGAGTTTCACATTCTAGATCATATGCACATAGATATGTTAGGTGCATGACTTGTAGTAGCTTATGACACATTTCTAAAAATTATAAAATTAAAGTTATACATAAACATTTCCATATATTTGGATTTCTAAGCTCACATATGAATAGGTTTTGTGTTTCCATCTTGCACAATTTATTCATTCATTCCATTTATCTCATTGGTAAAGCAATTTGGTTCCCAAGCTAACAAAATGAATTTTTATATATGTATGCCTTCACGTTAGGACTAATAAAGGTAGATGATACTTATATTGTGGATGCTTGAGATACATGATGGGAGGGCATAAATTATTTGCTTCGCTGGAACCAAAGGATGGTTGTTATATGTCATCAATATATAATACCAAAAAGAAAGATATTTAGCACAATTAGCTATGACGACTCCACCATTGAGAAGATACTATTAGTTGATGGATTGATGTATAATCTAATTAATATCAGTGAGTTATGCAATAGATGGTATAATGTTTAGTCTTCTTCTATTTAGTGTTTGGTTAAGTTAAATGTTGAAGTATTTTTTATAGTTTATACATATAATAACATATATTTTCTTAAAATGAGTAGTTTGTTTGTGATTAGCGTAAAATGTTTAAAAGTATGTTGTGATGTTCCTTGGCTTTGGCATCGATGATTTTTCCTTACGAGCATGCACACTTCAACTAAATAATTTAGACATGATTTTTGGTACAAGGATTGCTTAGGATGGCTTACCCTAAGGGCTACCTTTGTGTTGATTATCATTTTGGTAAGTAGACTTGCATATGATTTAAGCTCAAGAATCAAACTATTACCTATAGATTATTAGATTTATTGCATATATGAATTTTTTGGACCAGTTGCACCTATTAGTCTAGGAGGAAAGAAGTTTGGGTATGTGATAGTTGAGCATTATTTGAGATTTACCTTGATTATATTATTGGCAAAAAAAAAGTGACACTACATTAAAATTTATAAATTTTTTGAAGTGGATTCATAATGAAAAATAATTGGCTATAACTTGTGTTAGAAGTGATCATGGAGGAGAATTTATAAATAATAGATTTTAAGTTTTCTTTGATGAGTTTGGGATTAGATATAATTTTTAGCACTGAAGAATTTACAATAGAATACAATAGGAGAAAGAGAGAAAATGACATTATTATACATGGCTAGAAAAGTGGTAAATGAATTTATCTTATCCAAATATTTTTGGTTTGATGTAATAAATATAGCTAGTTATATGAGTAATATTAAGAAAATACCATATGAGATTTGGAAATAACATAGGCCTAATGCATCTCACTTCCATATTTTTGAATGTGTTTTATATTGAAATTGAAAAGTAAAGTTGGATTGAATTTGATACTCAATTAGATGGTGTATTCTTGTGAAATTCATAGCATAGTAAGACATATAGTGTATTCGATAAGAGATCATTGGTTAAATAGGAATCTATCCAGGTGACATTTGATTAATATACTTAGAGACTACTTTGGATGAGAGACTTAGATGATGGGGAGATTGATAGGGGTGTTAAGACTAGGAGTTCATTTAGAGAGAAGATAGATCATTTTACTTTTCAATCTCATAATTAGCCTTTTATTATACATGAAGCATTGGAGGATGGGGGTTGGGTTATTGTAATGCAAGAGGAACTGTATTAATTCATTAGGAACTAATGGGTCTATAAGAATAATGCGAATGATTAAAGCGCTATAGTTAGAAATAAGGCTAGGTTAATAACTCAAAGTTATAACTAGATTGAAGGGATAGAATTTAAATAATCCTATACCCTTATAACTAGATTAGAATCTATTAGGTTATTGTTAGTATTGTTAAAGGATTCAAATTATATCATATGGATGTAATAAGTGCATTTGAAAATGGTGCAAAAAACAAATATGTTATGAAGAGTTGCTACCAGGATTTACATAGCATTCTTATGTGTTTAAATTGAAAAAGGAACAATATAAATTGAAACAAACTCTTAGAGCTTGGTATGAGAGATTGAGTATCTTTTTGGTTAGTTTGGTATTTAGTAAATAAAAAGTTGACTCTTATTTATTAAGAGAATTGGAGTTGGGATGATTGTGACTTAGATATATGTAGTTGATATTCTATTTGAAAGCTATAAATGACTCATTATATCATGATTTTGTCATGATAATGAGTAGAGAGTTAGAGATGAGTTTAATGGGATAACTTGTTTTCTTTCTTTGATTATGAGTGGAATAAAAGGATGATAGAATCTTTATATCTCAAAAATAGTGTATTCATGATGTGGTCATTAAATTCAATCTAAAGAGATTTAGATTAATTAGCACCCCCATGAGCCCTACAATTAATCTAGATAAAAATGCAAGAGAAAATTTAATGGGCTAAATATTCTATAGAGGGAAGATATGATCTCTACTTTTCCTAATAACTAAAATACATGATATTATTTTTACTGGAGGTTATGTGCAAGATTTTAGTTAGATCCTAAGGAGTCACTTATCAACTATAAAGATAATTTTTAGATATATCCTATGCACCAAACCAATAATTATGGTATCCTAAGAATAAAATTTCATTTGAGCTTGTAGATTAATCCAACACTTACTATTTAGGTTGTGCAATCAATTGGAAGGGCACCTCAAGTAATTATCAGTCCTTTGGACTCTTCTTAGTATCTTAATTTTGTAAGAAGTAGAACTTCATTACTTCATACACTATAAATGGTGTGTATGTCACTAGAGATAATTGTTAGCATAAATACTTTACATTAAAAAACAATGAAAGGACCATGGACATAATTTATCATATTCTAGTTAGATGTGGCAACACTAGTGCAATTAATTTAACAAAAAATCTAGTGTTTCTACTTAAAGAATGAAAACACTTAGATTCGTTATCACTTTATTTGGGATCATGTAACCGTGGTGATGGGGTTGTGAAGTATGTCATCATAGACCACCATCTTAGATAATTATTTATAAAATCTTTGGATGAAGATCATTTTTGTTCTCTCAAATGACTTTTAGGTATGTTATATCCTTTAGTATATATATTTTTATGTAGTTTACCAAGTTAGGACAAGTCATCTTTATGTCATATTTCAATTCAGACTAGAAAAACACCAATATTAGTAATTTACCATTTTGTTGTTGCAAAGAGGAAGAAAGTAGTATAGGGGAGAGATAGTTTTGTATGAGAGAGAGTAGAAGATCATGCACTATGCTTGTATCATACTTTATTTTATTAATGATTGTTATTATCTAATCCTAGTAGTCATCACAAATATTAATATTCATTATCTTGCAAATTTTTTGTTATACTTTTGATGTCTTTTTAGTCTTGATTATTTTTTTTAAGTGTAAAATTTTCATCACTACAAGCTTATCTTTAGGGGGAGGGTTCATCACCTAAACCTCCTTACATATTAAAAATTTTTAATATATATTTTTTATTATTAAAATGGGAGAGAGATTGTTTACCATATAAGCCTAAGAGTAATCAAGATTTTGATGATGACAAATGTACTAAGAAAATTTGGATTGATGATTTCAATTGAGCTTGTGCAGAAAACATGAATATCATTAGGAAACTCCAAGACAATATATAATTATTAAACTAGAAATTTTATTGCGCTAATCATGTATAAGAGATACACAAAATAAAATATCAAAAGTTTATAAGGCTAGCAAGCAAGTGAGGGTGAACTTAGTCTAAATAGTTGTATTATATAAACCACACTATACATCTTATTATAATATTTATTGTTAAAGCCAAAATATTTTCAAAATATTCCATTCTTTCTATCTTTTCTTTTTATCAGTAAAGAGGTACCTCAAGCTCTTTTCCAAGGGGTAGATGTTATTGAGAGGTAGGTATAGAAGGAAGGAAAGGCATAGTTAGTTAGCTTGAGTCATTGCATCCTATATGAGCTGGATGTAGTGACTTTCTATCTAGTTAGGACAAAGAAGAACTAATTAGAGAGGTTAGTCGTCTTCTTTCTCTTTGTAGTTGAAACAACAGGCAGAATTCGAGGAAGCAGAAATAGATAGGCTAGGATTAGATGTGGCTTCTAGATGAGGAGCTAAGGATATAGATTGAACCTCTTCCCTTTATGACTTCTCTTAAGATTTTCCTTCTTGCAGTGGGGACTTTTCAGTTTCTTGGTTGATAGTTCGATGTAATTGCATGACTTTTTGTATGTTTCACCCTGAGGGATATAGCTAAGTAAGGTAGTCTGAATGCTAGATAAGAGCAGAGGATAAGGGAATATTCTTCCTTGCCTCTCAGATAGGCATTTGAAGTTCTCTACTTATCTTCTTTTTGAATCACTCTAAGCATAAGAAGTTAAATTATCTCTATCTTATCTCTATGGATAAATCAATATGGAATGCATTAAAAGAGGATGTAATCCTTTCCATATTATACTTGTAGTTGATTAAAGAAAGATTTTATTATAGTTTTCACTAGTATCCAAAATGTTTGGCTGTTAGCTCCTTAATATTTTAAAAAGAATCCTACTTGTAGGAGTGAGTGGATGTAGTTGAACAGTGTAAGCAAAAAAAAATAAAAAAATCAAGTGTTATGGTTTGATGAATGAACTGTTTTTGGCTCTTTTGTCATGGCCACCAAGCTAACAAAAAGATGGCTAAGCTTATTTTCCCCATAAATATATGCCACATTTAGTCCAGGAGAGAAGCCTCTCTCCCACCAGAACTATGCCTATTCCTACTTATGAATTGTTAAGCCGATACCATGGCTATTGCCATGTGAAGGGGTTTACTTGGAGAAATAGAAGGAACATGTATGACTCATGAAAAATATGTAAATGTGTTGCATGAATATTCTATGACAATGGATATTGAAGAATCAATACATGAGATTTTAAGAAACTTAAAAGATTTTGTATTGAGAAGTAATCTCTATGGGGTTAGGGATGAATCCAATATTTGCAACAAAGATCCCAAATACATAACAGCTTAAGATATTATATCACATTTTATGAGGTGATTAAAATTAGGGATAGTCCTATCGGTGAGAGTACTAAGTGTGGGCTTAAACCTTGCGAGTGGTGGGAAGACCTGACAGAGGAGTGTATTAAAATCTTACTAGATATGCATAATGGTCCTATGGTGATTGAAATATTTGTAAGGACTTAAGACTAATGATAACAATCTATAATAGGCATTTTGAACCCCATTGAAATATGATGATAGAAAATTACATTAATTAAGTGTGAAGACTCCAAAAAATTATATTGGGGAGTCATAAATTCTTATACCTCAAAGGAAATTTTTAACAAGTTATGGTAACTCAGCTAGTATGATATCACGATGGGTGTCCGTGAGACAATAGTGTTAACTCAACTATGGCAATTGGGGGATTATGGTTTTTCATGGCAATGCCAAAAGTATGAGTGAAATTAGTTGTATCGAGGAGATTTGTAGTAGGTTGTGGTGCAAGAGGAATTTAAATATGGTGATAAGGGGTTTTTGAATAGGCATGTTTAATTGATCAACCATGCTCTATTGTTGACAATGTGGTAGGTAGACTCCTCTATGTTGTGAATATATTCTCTATTGGCTAAATTCTTGTATGTGTTGATAGATTTAAGCATGATGCACCAAGAGCAAGCCTTGGAGTGCTTCTCCTATTAACTTATGACATCCTTTCTTGAGAGACTAATCCTTAGATTTAATGAGAAATGGGTAAGAAGCTTTATTATCATGGGCATTATGCCTGTTAACCATTAGATGAGTATTAGTAAAATGCTTCAAAGAGTTTCCCACATATAGCACCAAATAATTATGTACTAGAATATTTGTGGTAATATAAGTGGTTTCACATCTAAGCTTTATATGAATATGCCATGCATACATAACTAAAATCAATTCAATAGTGGTACCAAAGTTTCTATATGGAAAACCCATTAAAAAAAAATCCATGGGACTTGGCTCAATATAAATAGTTATAGAAGCACGCTCTTCTTCTAAATTGGAGAAGATGGGAGAACACTAGCTTGACCTCCCATGGCTATTGTAAAGAATACTAAAGCAATAAAAGGTGATGATGGTGATTAAGACATGAAGTTTGAATGATGACTATGATGATTGGGTGATGAAGGTTGAACAATGGTTATTAGGTAATGATGGTCGAGCAACAATGGTTGGGTAATGATGACAATTAAGTAATGATAATTGATAATGATGATTATTAGTATCGATTATTGGACATGCCTTTATTGTTCTTTAGATTTTGTAACTATTTAAATTCAACTCTGTTTATGTGAACAATAGGAGTCTAATTTTTCATAGTGAAATTTTAATAATTTTAGTCAAAATCCCCAAATTCTCTATCGAATGGTCAATATTGATTATCTTGATCATAGACTATTCTTTAGCATTTAATTATTCTATTAACATCAAAATTGAGTGATCTTAGTCTCCTTTGATTCATCTCATCAAGACGCCAATTTTAACTAGAGCACATGAGATTCAAAGTTTGTTTGGTCTTGCAAATAATATCATAAAAAATTTAACTAAACTTTAAGAACTTGATTTAGAAAATTTTTACTATAATTATAACACATGAATGTTCTTAGGTTTGTCCATACGAGCATTTAATTCAATTATAAATTTATTAAAATGGGAGTTTGAATGGCCCAAAGTCAATTCTATATGTTACATCAAGATCTGTGCTCAATTGATGAAATTTTTAATGATTTATCAACTATTATTATTATTATTATTATTATTATTCATTTATAATAAAAAAATATTTATTTATTTATTTTAAATAAAGTGATAGTCACGCACGACATTCATTTCTTGATTAAGAGAACATTACATTCATGATTACATCAAAGCTATATAAAAGAAAGAGAACTAAGATTTACAATCAAAGAGATAGGATGATGACTATAAAGTAAGGGTTCATTTGGGACAGCTTTTAAATACTACTTTTTTGCTAATTTCAAAACAATTATACTAAAAAATTGTTATAGAAAGCAGTAAGAAAATTGTCCCAAATGAACCCTAAATCTAACAAAATAAAAGGGCTCAAGAACCCACTTTGAGAAAGCAGCAAAATTTAGCTTTAGTGAAATTGCCCTCCGAGGTGGCAAAAAATCTACATAGTACCTGATAAGGAGCTAGAGAAGTGTTCTCATAATAGAAAGCCAAACACCCAATTACGATGTAACACTAATAAGAGGGGGTCAAATAGCAAGCCAATGTTTCCCAAAATTAGAAATATTCTCATTGACCAAACCTATCTACTAGAACCAAAAATATTGATCTCATATATGAACATACAAACATCCACAAAAAGAAAACCAAGATCCAAACTTTCGCCATGTAGTATGAAATACTGAAAAACCAAAATTATATCCCAAATACAACAGCCACCAAAAAACCAAAAATAGTCGTCATACCCATAAAATAAATTAGCAGTAACTAGCACCATTAGTCCAGAGGTACACATAGCAATAAGGTGCAAAAAAGTTCAAATGATCTCAATAAGATACTAGTATATATTATCTCCCAAAATCGAAGGAACATGCTCCACAAGTCTAGAAGTAAAGGTGCCATATCAAACACACAGACGCACATACACAAACAAAAAGAACTAGGAAAAAGCATAAAGAACTAATTAGGAGAAATAAAGAAGTTGAAGGCGTATTGACAATCTATCATCAAAATGCCATCTTTTACTTTTCAATCTAATAACAAATTAGATTTTGTCAATGATAATGTTAGACGAAGTGGTAGCATTTCAAAAATTTTTTGTTATTTCTCTCTTGTCAAATGTAATGAGCAGTGTGATCTAAATGGCCAAGAGATTTTTTTTATATTTGATGTTTTTAAGGAAATATTATCAGTGGCTTAAGAAAATATGTTGCATGAACTAACAAAAAGGAAGAAGTCACCATAGGGTATGATATATTTGAGGACATGGTGAGAAAGAGAACAATTAAAGAAAATATGAGAGTGACGTTTCTTGAAGTAAGCGCATAAGGAGCAAATATCATTGACCATAATATCTCTCTTGATGAGAGCATCAATAGTTTTTAGACCTTCCTTTAAAATTCTCCAAGCCAAAAATGCATGATTTATAGCCATCCCTTTCCCTTGAACCAAATATATTTATGCCAAGCCACCTTAGGGATATCTTGATGAAGGTTGAGATAAAGAAGCTTATTGGGAAAAACGTTTTATTTCCAACCACCAACAAGCCCTATTGTGATCTTAATTATTGATCTCAAGTATATCAGAACTAAGTTGCTAGTTGGAATAGAGAGGAAGGATGCAATTTCCACAGTAACACAGTCCTCTACAATAGAGTGAGAAGGGAAACTATAACTATTAAAGATACTAATCCCAAACTTTCACCAAAGATTTACCATTTAGCCAATGGTCAAAAAAGAAGAATTGTTGACCGTTTTGGGTAACCTTAAAATTCATCAAGTGTTTTAATTTGAGAGCAAAGCCAAGTAGTTTCTTCCAAAAAGGAGTGGAGTTGTAAGGGGACTTACACCAAATAAAGCCATAAGCTTTATTACACCAATCAAAGAGGGATGATTTCATCTTGTATAATCTCCAAATGACCTTAGATCTAGATAATGCATGAAGATTGTCAATTGAAGGCAATCCATGATAACCTTTATCTCTATGGAGAGCAATGGAGGCTAAGGATTAATATCATTCCCTTATAAGAAATTGTTAATAATTGTGGTGATTCTTTTATTGGCTTCTTGGTGAAGGATATGGATCTCACCTAGTAGAAAATAAAATTCCAAAAAATAGAACTAATGAGTTGGAATCTGTCATCAAATGTAAGTAATTTTTATTTCCATCCTGCTAGCCAACCTAAGATTTTATCCATAATTACATAACACTTGGAGTAATTGGTCTTAGTAACCATATTAGAGATACCCAAATAATTCCAGGGAAGGGGTTTTAGACAAAAACCTAGAATATTTTGTAGTTGAACATGTAAGGGAAAATTGAGTTATAAAAACAAAGAGAAAACTTTTGTGGGTTAGCCACTAGCCCATTTAACCTCTCATATATTTCTAAGGAAGAGTGAAGTTGAGAGATGGAGAGGTCATTAGCTCTTCCAAACACCTGTACGTCATTAGGATATATGAGATGTGAGAGGAGGGCATTTTTTGTGTATAGGATTAAAGGAGCCCTTAAGATTGACATCATCCATAATTTTGGAGAAAAAATCCATAATGAAGGTAAAAAAATGGGCAGAGAGGGCTTCCTTGTCTCTAGACATTATTAGAATTGAAATAACCTTTCATTTCTCCATTTATCATTACAAAGAAAGGAACCTACTATAAGGACCACTAGAGTATTAATCAAAATAACCTGATGACCTAAACTACTCTATTAAGTTTAGCATGCTCAAATTCTATATTTTTTATAATTATGTTAAAGTTTTGTATTATTTTCTATCTGAAGTTAGTTATAAGGGTTTTTGTGTGTGAAAATCTGTGTGAAAATCCCTTGGGAGTGCTGTGGCACTACTTTTTGGGCGCTGCGGTACTATCTTCTCTTTTATTGAGTAGCATAAGAGATTTTTAGGGAGCTCTGTGGTGCTAAATTTTGGGCACAACAACATTGGGTTCTCTATGTTGGAGTGTTGAGGCACTAGTTATGGGCATTGTGATGCAGTGTATTTTATATTCTAAATTAGTATAAGGTTTTCTAGGAGAGATACAGCTCTGGGCTTTTAGGAACTGCGATGTCGTGTTATGAATTTTTATAAATATCAAAATTAATATGCTTCTTATAAAAATTTGAAAACCTAATTAAGTCAGCTTGCAATTTCAGTCAGTAGTTGACCTTTTGGATATTTACCTAACAATACTGAAGTTAACCTTAAAAAAAAAAGAAAAACATCTTAGTGGAAGTCATTTGAATAATGAAAATAATGTTCCCCAACCAAATTGGAAAATCTAGGTAAGTCTGGCTTAAGACTATAAACATAGCACTATGTGGGTGGCAACCTAGAATTAGGTTGAGTATTTTATTAAGTATGGCTGAAGACTATAAACTTAGCGCTTTAAGGAAGGTAACCCAGCTTTTAGTTTAGATGTATTAGGTAAGATTATTAGTAATCATTAGAGTTTGCTTAAAAAACATGAGAGAAGGAGCGCCACAGCACTGAGTTTAGTGTCATAGAGCTAGGCTGAGATGCATTTGTTTTAAATTAGCTTAGAATCTGACTACAATCTTATACTAAAATTCATAAAGGACAAGATGGAAAAACTAATACAAATAAGGGAGAACTAATAAAAATTCAATTTTAACTACAAATATATCTAAATCTTTAATCTATATTATTCAATTAAAAATTCAATAGTTAATGATTATCTTCATAACAAGTAACTTCTAATTAAGCAATGAGAAGAATGACTAGTCGGATGATTATTAATATTTTCCAAATTAGAATTATAACTTTATTCATTTCCACTACTTCTAGACTATAATGTATTATCTTATATTTTAGTAATTTTAAATTATTATTTTTTACATTGGTTATTTAATTAAGCAGAATAGCAAAATCTTTATTTTCTTGAGGACAAACAAGAGTTTAAGTTGGAGAGAATTTAATAAGTATAAATTATATATATATATATATATATATATATATATATATATATATATATATATATATATATATATATATATATATATATATATATATATATATATTTATCAGTTTAAATGTGTTATTTTAATTATTTATGTTTAAAAAAAACTAAAAAATGGCAGAAAATCTAATGTAGCGGTGGTGTCTAACAATTCTACGCCATAGCGCCATCTTCTACACAGCCGAGGTCCATACTTAGACATAGTAGCGCCGTGTTCATTGTCTTCAAGCAACATCGTGCAATTTGTGTTCTCTGACTTTAAGTGTCACGGCGGCACAATATATCACGCCTTGGTGCCAAATCATCCATCAAGCACCACTGTATTCAAAAGTTATCAGCACCATGGCGTAGCAATTATAACTTCCAAGGGACACAATGTGTAAGTGAAGCGATGCAAATGTTCACTAAGTAACCGTTCCACATCATTAAGCACAGCGGTAGTGCAAAAGTTCTAGCACTGGAGCATTAATTCATTTCAAGGGGCCCACGACACCACTCTTTCAAGCATCGCAGCGCCACCTGCTATTTCTGTGTTATCTTGTAAATAGTAGTGATATTATATTTGTAAGAGTCCAGTCACTTATCTAATTTTAGTACTTTTCAGAGTACTTATTTCGATCACTCTTAGAGTCAATTCTAAGGGAGACTAGAAAAGTGTTAGATACAATCATTAGAGTATTTAGTTAGTATTTTTTTGAGCAATTCTATACATTAAGAAAATAGTGTAGAGGAGATACATTGATCCTTCCTAGTGATATCACTTGTATTTTTTGTTCTTCCATGATGTTAATGAAAATAAGTATTCTTATTTTCTTTCATATCTGGCTAATTCTCTAATTTTGGATTGATGATGTAGAGAACATATTAAGTACTAATGAGGATTCTTGTACTATAAAGTTAAATGATGTTTTTAATATTTTATCGCTCTTTATTTAATGTACATAGTGGTCATGTGTATAGTTAAATAAAGTGTAATGTATAGCCTCGACGGGGGAATGCAAGAACAACTAGGAATATTGAATTAGTATGTTTGTATAGGATGTAAAATATGTTAGGTTCTTAAGTAGATGATATAACTATAGGAGGTCAGCAGATATTCTTTTCACCCCTATAAGCTCGATAGAGATCTAGGAATGTATATGCTCCGAATCATATTTACAAATAAGAGTTTTATTAGAAAAGATATATAATTTACACTCATCAATTCAAAATATTTTATATAAATATTATATCCATTATTTTTACTGTTTTTATTTAGTGCTTGAATCTCCATAATAAATATTTTTATTTCATTAGGATAATTTTATAATTATAGTAAACGGTAATAGTTGATTACTAGAAAGCATACTTTCTCATAGGTTCAACACTCAACTCTATCACTTTATTACTTAATTCAGCACATATACTTACATATACTAAGTAGAGTTTGTTATTTTTTTATATATCAAAGAAAATCTAAGTATTATTTAGGGGAGATAGAGTCTTAAACCTTTTAACAATTCAAAAGTGCACTCCACAACCCCCTATCAACTTCTCCATGGGATTTATAAGGTTTAGATAGGGTTATAAAGCAGTTTGGGTCATGGTTGACTGATTAACAAAGTCAGTATATTTTCTTTCAATAAGGCAAACTGATTCCATAAAAAAGTTAGCACATATTTATGTATGTGAGATTGTTAGATTACATAGGTTATCGAAGGTAGTTGTTTCCGATAGCAACAATAGATTTACTTTGAGATTATGGAGAGGTATCTAGGAAGAACTAGGAACTAGATTGAATTTAAGTATTTATTTTCTTTCACAAATAGATAGTAATTATGAAAGGACTATTCAGGTACTGGAAGAATGTGTGTACTTAGTTTTGGTGGAAGCCGAGAAGATTACATCCATTTATTTAATTTTCTTATCATAATAACTTCTAATCTAGCCACAGAATGGCACTGTATAAGGCTTTGTATGGCCATAAGTGTAGGACACCATTATTATGGATAAAGGTGGGAGAGAGAAATCTATTATGAATAATTTTGTAGATGATGCTACTGCAAAGATAAAGAAAAATTCAAGATATATTTAAATCAGTATAGGATAGACAAAGAAAATGTTATAATATAAAGCATTAATTTGTAGAATTTCAAATTGGTGATTTTGTGCATGTGAAAGTCAATCCTATGAAGAGTGTGAATAGATTTGGTAGAGAAGGAAAGTAAAGTCTAAGGTAGATTAGACCTTTTAAGATAACAAAGAGAGATGAAAATTTTGTTATCATTTATTATTGACAAGTCATATGTCTAATATACATAATTTATTTCATATTTCTTCTCTAAGGAAATGGGCCATCCATTTTGAAAATAGAGTTTCAATAATCTAACTTATAGGGAATAATCTGATTGTATTCTAGCTTAATATGTTAAGCAGTAAAGAAATAAAAGAATTCTAAGGTAAATATATGATGGATGCATAGATTTGATATAGGAGCTACTTAGAAGAATGAATCTAAATTGAGGCATCTTTATCTTGATATGTTTAACTGTGTGTATTGAAATGTTGTTGATGATGATATTCTTCTGAGGATGGGAGATTGTAGGGACCACTGTAGTAGTAATCAAAATAACATGTGATAACTTGAACTGATCTGGTAAGATTGGCTTGCTTGAAATTCTGCATTTTTTGCATTTCTATGAAAGTTCTGTATTATTATTTTTCTTGAAGTTAGCCCTAAGGGGTTCTTCAGTAAATGAAGTTAGAGAGGCTTTATAAAAAATGAAGTGTGGAAAAGCTATTGGACTTGATGATATTCCAATATAGGTGTAAAAATTCTTAGGAGATGAAGGAATTTCTTGGCTTACTAGACTTTTTAATATTATTTTGAAGACTAAAAAGCTATTAGATGAGTGGAGAATGAGTGTATTGATTACTATTTTTAAGAATAAAGGTGATGCACAAGATTGTGTGAATTATAGAGGAATTAAGTTAATGTTTCATACTTTAAAACTATGGGAGAGAGTTATGGAGCATAGGTTGTGGCATGATAATAATATTTCTCAAAATCAATTTGGATTCATGCTGGGTAGGTGTACTATGGAAGCTATACATTTATTGAGAGGTTTGATGGAGAAGTATAGAGAGAATAAAGAGGATCTACATATGATATTTATTGATTTAAAGAAAACATATGATAAAGTTCCTAGAGAAGTTCTATGGAGTGTTCTAGAAAAGAAAGGGGTTAATAATGCTTATATTCAAGTCATTAAGGATATATATGTAGGAGTTGTTACTTGTGTTCAAATATAAGGTGGATCAACCATATCTTTTTTGCTTTAATCATGGATGTTCTCACTAGACATTTGCAAGAGGTTGTACCCTGGGGTATGCTTTTTGATGATGATATTCTTCTTATTAATAAGACTAGAGAGGGAGTTGAAGGTAAACTTCAATTATGGAGGTCATCCTTAGATTCTAAAGGATTTTATTTGAGTATATCTAAAATTAAATGGAGTGTAATTTTAGTAATAATAGATCTAGTGGGGGGATTGTGACTTTGAGTGATCAAGTCATTAATAAGAGCACACATTTTTTATATCTTGGGTCTATTGTTCATAGTGATGGTGAAATAGATGGGGATATAATTAGTAGAATTCAAGTTGGATGGCTGAAGTGAAGGAATGCATCAGGCTTGTTATGTGATAAAAAAGTCCCTCTCAAAGTTAAGGGAAAATTATATAAGATCTATGGTGTAGAATGTTGGCCATTAAAAAGGAAGCATAATATTAAGTTAAGTGTTACAGAGATGAGGATGCTCAGGTGGATGAGTGGTTTTACTCTTAGAGACATGATAGAAAATGAGCATATACGTGAAATGGTTGGAGTAACTCCAATGGAAGATAAGATTAGAGAGATTCATCTTAAATGATTTGGTCACATAAAACAACAGCTTTCTGATGATCCAGTTAGAAAAGTAGATGTATTTGATTTGACTTATGTTAAGAAAGGTAGAGGATGACCTAAAAAGACTTGGTTAGAAAATATTGAAATGACTTTTCTTTATTACATTTAAATGAGAATTTGACTCTTGATAGGACACATTGGAGGAAAAATATTCATGTAGCTGACCCACATAGTGGGATAAAGGCTTTATGTTGTTGTTATCCTAAGGGGTTATACGTGTGAAAATCTCTTGGGAGCACTACAGTGCTGTAGCATTAGGTTTTGGGTACTTTGGTGATGGGTTCTCTATGTTAGAGCACTACGGTGCTGATTTTAGGTGTTGTAGCATTATGTTCTCTATATTCTGAATATGATTTGGGGTTTTATAGGGGTGATAATATTTGACATGACCTGAAAACATGACCTAAACCTGACTCAAAAATTTTGGGTTCGGGTCAACCCGGGTCGAGTTTGGGTTAGGGATTTTGACACGTTTGTAAAATTGGGTCGGGTTGAGATTGACCCAAAAACCCGAAAACCCAAAAATAACCCGGGTGACCCAGGAAATTATGGTCGTTCGGTCCGCTCGCCATTTGTTTGCTGTCTGCATCGCCACAAAACCGCGTGAGGTGAAATGTCAAAATTGTGGTAGTCGCCGCCTGAAGCCAATGTGATTCAATTCCGTCGTCCTGCTGTAGACCTCTCTTCATCGCTATCTCTTCCTCGCTGCCATCCCGTTGTCCCACCACCGAAGTCCAAACCCTAGCCTTAACCCTTGCTTCGGGCTAATAAGCGACAACACAGATTTATGGGATTTGGTTGAATAATAGTTACGGGTCGGGTCAGTTCGAATCTGAAAATATGTCCCATTTTAAAAAATGGGTCGGGTTTTGGTTGACTCGAATAGTGCCGGGTTAGTTTCAGGCTGAACCTGAACCCGACGAGTGACCCAATTTTAACAACCTTAGGGTTTTCTAGGAGCATTACGGTGTTGGGCCTTCAGACAACTTGGCACTATGTTATGAATTTTTATAATATCCAAATTCACTAAAATTTCACTATTCAAATTCATTCTCATTCGTTGGATCTGCTGGCTAGAGGAAGAAAGAGTGGAGGAGTTTTAGAGAGAGAAATTTTGATTTGGGGTTCTCCATAATGTTTTTACCCATCAAGAAAGTCGGGAAAGTTGTCTACATCTAGGAAAGTTATATTATCCTATCTTTATTTTTAGTATTATAGGTTTTTATGAAATTTCTAACTTTTTAATTGCATAAATGGCACAAAAGTGGGGATATTCTAGTATCTAGGGAATTTTCATTGTGTAACTTTTAGTATATTATTATTATTATTGTTATCTTACATATTTTAATATATTTATTCTAAATTTTTATTGGGTATTTTTTATTATACAGAGTTTTGAGTATTTTGATGTGTGTTTGGATTCTAATAGTTGCTATAGAAGGATAAAAGCTTTGAAATACTTCTCTGAATGTTATATGTGAATGATTTTATGATCGACAACTATTGAAGTGTGTGTGTAAATTTACACCAAAATTTTGACTCTCTACCATAAGTGTGAAATTCTATATAATTCTATGATATATCTAATTCTATTTATATTTGTTAAAATTGTTGATAATTCTAAATTTTTGTGATTGAAATTATGTGAAAGAAGGAATATTGGCGATTATTTATTGATGTTCATATGCATCCAAGTTGATGTAAAAGAGTCTAATTAAAAATGAACAAATAGTGTTATTGTGATGCCCCAAAATCTAATTTGAAAGAATTATTCATTTATCTTTTAATAAACAACAATGAGAGCTATCTACTATCATATATCAGTAATAAACAATAAAATAGATTCTATAATTTAAAATATCAATGTACACATCTATATTCATTCCCAAAAATCATATACAATATTTAGGATCTATACAATTATATTATAACTATTCTGTCCTGAGTATAAAAGAAAAACAAACAGAAATAGAATTTGAAGAATCATGACTAGCCTCACACTCCTGCTCTCCTGCCTTGACCTGAAATCATTTAACCACATATAATAAGATTAAAAAGCCTATCAAGTCACCAAAACCTACAACTAAATTCAAAGCACGGAAAAAGAGCAATATGCATGTCTACAGTCAAATCATGACAGTTGCATCCATATGATCATTAAATTAATGCAGAAATAATAAAATTCACTTGCAGCAGTAGTATAATCTATAAATAGTAAAACACTACGATACAGAAGCCAATAAAGAAAAAAATCAGTATGAGTATCAAATCTATAAAACAATCATTATATCTGTCATACTAATAAGTATAAAAATCGTATAAAGCATCAAATCAAAATATTAATAAAGACTATTGAAATCATATAAATGTGATAAAATCATATAAGAATGTACATATGCTATCCAAGTATTCTATATCACGTGCTCATAATATCACATGCTTAGTATCAGTATAGTGAATTAGTAATATCAAATAGTGTCAATATCAATGTTAGTAACAATTCAGTGGCAGGAGCAATAGAATAATGCAATAATAGTAAATATATGCAGTACTAATAAATCCATATAATAATAAGAATAATGCCTCAAAAATATGTATTTTAGTAGTCATACTAAACAAGTAAAAAATCCTAGCTATCATGATATTTTTCAGTGTTAGTATCAGTGTTAGTAAACCGTTTGCTCAATAAATAGAGTCGTCACTCTTTGCCCGTTGGCGCAGTAATAATCTCCTTATAACTTCTAACCAGTATATCATGTGAATTATTAGAGGATAACACCAAATTACTTTATTTAAAAGAAAGCCCGTCGGCCCACTATCATGTAAAGGTCAATCAGTCTCTAACCAACGGGACAATTAGTCTTTACTTGTCTTTTACACGACACGCACATTATTATCACAATATTATAATATTAATAGCGACTAGCTATTACTTAAGCATATATTCACATTCATTTATAATATATTATAGCAAATAAAGTATAACTGAGCATAATGCAGAAAATGCCAAAATGTACTAACGATAGATAATAAAAATCATACTGAGCAAAATTTCACATTTTTAAAATTTGACCAAATTACTAAATATTGTATAAAATAATATTCTGAAGTTTTTGTTGAACTAAATTATTATTTTTAGACATCAAAATAAATTTTTGAGTAGACAATAATCGTTCTATTTTTAAAATCACCCGTTGAAAAATCTCAAATAAATACTCAAAATGCTTATAATCATTATCTCTATAACATACAAAAAGTTACTTGGTGGAAGTTTTACCAATATAAAATTATTCATATTTTTTGGTAATGAAAATATAAATTTGATCAGAAAAATATAAAAAACACAAAATCTTTGAAATTAAAAATAAGGTAAAGGTTCCTTACAGCGAGACGAGCAATTTTCCCAACAGGCTCGACGGACAAAATCACATTGCGACATCCAAATCTAAGTTTCCTTTTTCTCTCTCTTCTCTTTTTCTCTCAAATTCTCATTTTATTTTTGTTTTCTATTTCAGTCGAATTGTAAAAAAAAGGCTTTTTAAATCCTTTAGTGACTTAGGATATTTTAGAATATAATAATAATTTAATATTATATTATTAATTTAATTAATTTCTTTTATTATAAATTTAAATAAATTATTTTAGATCTTCAAAAATTATAGAAAAATATTCATGAAATAAATTATTTTATTTAAAAAATATTGGTGAAATTGATTTACAAAACGGACACTTGACGGTCATAAAATTCTCACTTATACTGATAGGTGTCAATTTCTTAAGGATTTGCACCGTTGTCCAAAAATTACAAAAAAATTTGTGCAAGTAAAATACGATTATAATAATAATATTATGCCAAAGATGGTTTGCGATTTGGAGTTATATTACTCCAAAAAAAATTACTAAAGTCAAAATACGGGCTATTACAATCTGCCCACTTAAAAAAATATCGTCCCCGATATTTTTCTTAAGGATCCGGGCACAAAATCAATATAAACCAAATCCATCCAATCAAAACTCAAATCAAATCAAGATTAAGTCAAAATTCATTAAAAATCATATAGTCATGTAGTTTATTCTATCACATGTCATTCAACTATGTATGCAAACTAATGCACCTTAAACTACGAATCCTACCTAACTCTCAATCAAATCCTTCAACTCTGGTAACAATAAATTCTTCTAACAATTATACTCTGATTCCAATTATGATGCCCCATAATCTAATTTGAAAGATACATTTATTTATCTTTTAATAAACGATAACGAGAGCTATCTAATATCGTCTATCAGTAATAAATAATAAAATAGATTCTATAATTTAAAATATTAATATACACATCTATATTTATTCCCAGAAGTTATATATAACACTCAAGATCTATATAATCATATCATAACTATTCTATCTTATGTATAAAACAAAAACGAACAAAAATAGAACCTGAAGAATCCTAACAAGTCTCACACTCCTACTCTCCTGCCTTAATCTAAAATTATTTAACCACATATAATGAGCTTAAAAAACCCAGCAGGTCACCAAAACTTATAACTGAATTCAAAGTATGATAAAAGAGCAATATGCATGTCAAAAGTCAAATCATAGCAATTGCATCCATATGATTATTGAATGAGTGAAAAATAGTAAAATTCACATGCAGCAGTAGTAGAATCTATAAATAGTAAAATACTATGGTACAGAAGCCAATAAAGAAAGAAACTAGTACGAGTATCAAATCTATAAAACAATCATCGTATTTGACATACCAATCAGTATAGAAATCGTATAAAACATCAAATCAAAATATCAGTAAAGACTGTCAAAATCATGTCAATGTAGTAAAATCATATAAGAATGCACATATGTTATCTAGGTATTCTATATTACGTACTTAGAATACTACATACATAGTATCAGTATAGTGAATCAATAGTATCAAATAGTATCAATATCAATGTTAGTAACAAGTCAGCGGCGGGAGCAGTAGAATAATACAATAACGATAAATTCGTGCAGTACTAATAAATCTATATAATAATAAGAATAATACCTCAAAAATATACATTTCAATAGTCACACTAAATAAATAAGAATTCCTGGCTATTACAGTATTTTTCAGTGTTAGTAAACTGTTAGCTCAGTAAATAGAGTTGTCACTCTTTGCCCGTCGGCACAATAATAATCTCCTTATAACTCCCAACGATTATATCACATGAATTAGTAGAGGATAACACCAAACCACTTTATTTAAAGGAAAGCCCGTCGGCCCACTATCCTATACAGGTCAATCAGTCTTTAACCAACGGATCAACCAGTCTTTACTTATCTTTTACACGACACGTACATTATTATCATAATATTATAACAGTAATAGCAACTGGCTATTACTTAAGCATATATCCACATTCATTTATAATATATTATAATAAATAAAGTATAATTGAACATAATACAGAAAATGTCAAAATGTACTAATGGTAGACAAAAAAATCAGACTGAGCAAAAATTTATATTTTCAGAATTTGATCAAATTACCAAAAATTGCATAAAATAACATTCTGAAGCTTTTATTGAACTAAATCATTATTTTTAGACATCAAAAAAAAAATTTAAGTAGACAAAAATCACTATTTTTTCAAAATCACATGGTAAAAAATCTTAAATAAATACTCAAAATTTTCATAATCATGATCTCTATAACATACCAAAAGTTATATGGTGAAAATTTTACTAATATAAAATTATTCACATTTTTCAGTAATAAAAACACAAATTTGATCAAAAAAATATAAAATCTTTAAAATCAAAAATAGGGTAAAGGTTCCTTAGAGTAATTTTCCTAACAGGCTCGACGGATAAAAATTGCACCGCAGCCTCCAAATCTAAGTTTCCTTTTTCTCTCTCTTCTCTTTTTCTCTCAAATTCTCATTTTTTTCTATTTTATGTTTCAGCCGAATTGTAAAGGAAAAGGATTTTTAAATCCTTTAGTGACTTAGGATATTTTAGAATATAATAATAATTTAATATTATATTATTGATTTAATCAATTTCTTTTAGTATAAATTTAAATAAATCATTTAGAACTTCAAAAATTACAGAAAAATATCCATAAAATAAATCATTTTATTTAAAAAATATTGGTGAAATCGATTTGCAAAACATACACCTGACAGTCCCAAAATCCTCACTTGTACCGACATGTGTCAATTTCTTAAGGATTTTCATCGTTGCCCAAAATTACGAAAAAATTCGTGCAAGTAAAATACTATAATATCAACATTGTGGTGAAGACGGTTTGCGATTTGAAGTTATATGACTCCAAAAAAATTAACAAAGTCAAAATATGAGCTATTACAATTATGCACTGGAAGTCATAAGGGTCTAATATTATTTTGTCATGCACTAAGAGTAATAAGGCTCTGATTGTATTATGTCATGTACTAAGAGTGATAAGGGTTCGATACTAATGTGTTATGTATAGGGAGTAAAAGGGTTGAATTATGTATTTGTGAAATGTTTAGGAGGTATAAAGGCTTGAGGGGAAAATTAACATGTTTTGACCATTACAGGAAAGGAAGGCTAGCTATACTAACAAAATTTTTTTCTTGGTGGTTAAGTGTCCTGATAAATTTTTTGTCAAAATTTTACTTAATTTTTTATGAAAAAAATCCACCAGAAATTCCACTATAGAAGGTTGTATTTCATCCATGACAATCTCTCTCTTCCATTTAACATATTTGCTTGCATAAAGAAGTCCTTGGCAAAGAGCCCACTGTATTGGAGTTGCATGCTGGCACACAACAGCACCAGGAGGATCACTAGTGGGTTGATCAAATATCAAGGAAAGTTTATGTGAGTTTTAAAATTTGTATACTACTTACATGTACATGTTACATCTATAAGAGTTTATATATATATTTCATATGTCACAGGAGGATTATGTACGAATTCGTGAGAGCCAAGTTTTAGCTGGTGAATGATCCTATTCAAGATCTACATAGTGCTCCAAGTATAACACATGATCACAGGCATTGGGAGGCATGCACAAGGGGACAATATACTATTTAGGTTCACAAGCCTACATTTATGAGTCATAGTCATCCAGCTCAGCAACCTACGGGGATAGCAACATTTAGGAGATAGTCAACTGGAGGTGGCTATTCTGATCGAGGAAATAGAGTGATTGCGACAAGTTCAAGTTGATATACTCGCACAACAAAATCAAATGCATGCGGAGCTGCAGACAGTCAGTGAACAACAATGTCAAAAGAAGGTTCAAGAGGCTGAGGAGAGTGAGGAGACTGAGGAAGATTAGATTTTCTTTATATTGTGATCATTTTGATAAACTGGATCATTTTTTTCATACAAATTTAGAGTATATGCTTTTTTTAAATATTTGCGTAATGACTAGTTTTAAGAATAATTATTAGTTTTGAGTTATATTTGTATGATATAATGTGTTGATTTTATATGGTGTGATTTATTCTTACTATCACTAATAAAATAAATTGAAGAGATTTTTTTTTTAAATCTTTGCTACAGGTTTCCTTTAGATTTTTAATAGATTATTCATTGAAAAAGTTTGATATGGTAACGACATAAATTACAACAAACAAATCCATCAAAATTTCTGAAGGATTTCATCGTTGAAATTTTGGTCAATTTTTTTTGTTACTGATGGATATTGGTTGTCAATGATTTTAATATTTTTTTCATCAAAATTTTGCTAGAAATTTATAGAAAATATTTTGGATGAATATATATTGCCCTGAAATGTTGTTTCCTACATGCGTGTTACCGCCGGTAATACGCCAAACACAAAAAATTTTAAGTAAAATTCTTTAATTTTTTACTTATTTTTTTCTTTCAAATCAAATATTTTCCTGTAGTCGACTAGAGACTAATCTGATGTAAATGCTGACTAATATAATGTTTTATTTCTGTTACCTATGACTCTGTATTATTTCAGCTATTTAATTTAATTGTTGTGTTAACACTAAACTAAAAATATTTAAACATCTAATATGTGAGACACTATAGTTAGTGACACAATTTTGAACCTTTAGTTAAATGTTTCTATATGGATAGTATTTTGCACTATTTCTATAATGGTAGAATTATCAATTTATTTGATATTTTATTTATTATTAAGAATTTAGGTAATTTCTGTATAGCCTACTGAGCTATGGTTTGCTTATACCTGCTCTTTCTACATGTGTTAATTTTGTGATATTGAAAGGGAAAGGGGCAGGTCGAGTACATAAATGTAGCAAATTTAATGTGTTGGGTATACTTTTATGTTAATAGATTCTTTCTAACAATCATGATGTATCTCTGATGATTATATGATGATTATGTACCATGATTGTTATCACTACAGGAAATTCGCTGTTTACCGGCGATTTGATCGTCGCTATAAACCGGCGGTTTAACCGCCGGTATTTAATACCAAACCGCCGAAAATGCTGACGGTAAACTAACCGCCAGATAGATATACCGCTGGTTTTTTTCTGCAGGCGTCGACTGTTGCCGGCGGTTTGGCGTCCGATTTTAAGTAATTTTTTTCTGACTGTCCAAAACGTAGGAAAACCACCAAAAATTACCCTAAAATTGGCCGCCCCAACCCTTCCTCCTCATTTCTTCGCGTTATTGATTTTAATCTAGACGCAGGCTCTCACCCTCGCTGAAGTGCATCCATAGGACTCCATCTGTTTGTGGATTTCATATATTATGTTGATTGTGGAACATATGCATTCTTCTTTATTTAAAGAACTGTTTCTGCTTATTATGGATTGTACAAATATATTTGTTGATTGTGTTTTATTATTTCATATGAACTGTTCTGTTGATTTTGAATTCTATTTTTGTGAGTTGTGTATTGTGGGTTGCTGCCCTTAAATTTTTTATTTTATATATGTTTTGAATTCTGTGTAGGTATTGTGAAAATTGGTGTAAATAGAAGGGAGCTATCTTTTTTTTTTTGCAAATGCTATAGGTTTCCGTCGGCTAACCGGCCGTTTAGCCACCAAAAACTACGATACCGGATGGCTTGTTTTAGCCGCCAGTTTTTTTTATTACTGGTGGCTAAATGGTGGCTTGGCCGTCAGATATACCGGTAGTTTCTGGCGGTTTAACAGCCAGAATTTATCAGCTCTTATAGCCGCCGAAAACATTAGCCGCCAGAAAATAGCCGTTGGTTTTCCTTTCCTATGCGGTTTATTCCGACGGTTTGCAAACTGCCAGAAAACCGCTGGAAAATTTACAAACCACTGGAAAATATATCTTAACCACTGGTAATTGGCAATTTTCTGTAGTGTATGTATATGAATATTTTGACATTATAGCTTTCTCTGATGAATGAAAAATTGATGAGTTATTTTTTGCATTTTAAATTTGATGTTTAGTGGCTTCGTGTATTTGTTAAAGAGTGAAATGATAGAAATTCCTTCCAAATAGATCTTGGGTATTCTCCTGTCATGATCCGACATGACATGACCAGTTCAGTGTATGGATTATGTTGGGTTGGGTGATGACACCTGTGAGTACAAGCCTTAATTCAATTCATAAGAGTATGGTGAAAGTTAAGAGCTAACATAGTATTATAAAGGAATTCCCTATCCTCATTATCAAAGGCATTTTTTAACTAAATCTTAGCATAGAAATATTGAGGTGCTGATCTCATATTAAAAGCCCTTGTAATCTCATTAGCAAGTATGGAGTTATCAGCTATATATCTTCCATTGATATAAGTAGCTTGAGCTCGATGTATCCAAAAAGGTAGAAAATTCCTTAAATGACTAGTCAAAAGCCTGGCAATGATCATGTAAGTAATACTGCATAAGGAGATGGGTCTAAAATCTAGCATAGAAGAAGCTTGAAGTTTTTTGGGGATTAAGGTCATGGTGGATTGTGTGATTCTAGTAGGCATTTTGATAGTGTGGAAGAAGTATTTAATAACCTCAATAATGGAAGAAGCAATGATATACCGGGCTTCTTCAAAAAATTTTGTAGAAAAACCATATGTGCCAAGAGTTTTATCATTGCCAATGTCAAAAGGAGCTACCTTAATTTCTTCATAGGAGAACTCCATGAGCTCATGATCAACACGAGAGAGCTTAGGACCGATATGGATAGTGAAATTAATGGAATGGGACATCTTTTCCTTGTTGAAGAGATTGTAGAAGTAGTTTATTGCTTCATGATAAATACCACTCAAAGAATAAATACGACCATTCTCCCCATATATTTTCTTGATCAAGTTTGTGTTGGTTCTTCTTTTAATCTTTTGATAGAGGAACTTAAGATCATCTTCCCCACTAGATAGCCACAAACATTTAGCTATTTGTTTGACCCGACTATTCTCACATTTAGATCCTCAATAAGCTCTTTTTGATTGGTAAGGACATTTGCTAAAAGGTTGTTGTCTAAAGGAGTCTCCTTAAGGTTGTTAAAAATTATATTTTGATTGCTTTTAAGCCCTTTAATTTGTCTATGCAGATTTGAGGTGGAGTACCATTGGACATTCTAAAGAAAATTCTTCAACTTTTTAAAACTATTATAAAGGTTAAATATAGGGTCACCTTAAGCATGCATATTCTAGGCCTATTGATCAGTATCAGAGAAGTTTGAACTATGAGACCAGTAATTCATGTACATAAATCAGTCGATAAAAGAGACTGGGAAATCTATATGAAGACAAATAGGTGAGTGATCCCAGGATTCAGGATTAAAATCTCGTTATAAGAGAGAGGAAAGGAACTCAACCAAGCATTATTATAGAAGGCCTTTTCTAAGAGACATCTGATGGGGCTATGAATTTGATTATTATACCAACAATAGGATAAATCATAGTATTGTAGTTCAATCAATCCTGAGTTG
Source organism: Dendrobium chrysotoxum (assembly GCA_019925795.1). Classification (NCBI taxonomy): domain Eukaryota; kingdom Viridiplantae; phylum Streptophyta; class Magnoliopsida; order Asparagales; family Orchidaceae; genus Dendrobium; species Dendrobium chrysotoxum. Next base: position 9,259,291 of record CM034303.1, on the reverse strand, counting down.
AAAACATAATAATTGAAATCCTTAAACTCTGAAGGGTGAAGAGAATTCCACCAATATTTTCATGCTCTTTTATAACATAATTGAAATCTTAAAGAACCCTCCAAGGACTAGTAATATTGGTAGCTAAGGTATTCAAGTTATCTCAAAGAATTTTCCTTTCAAAAGCCCCATTTGCAACATAAATGAATGTAACCATAACATTAATAGAGGGAGAGATAACAAAAATTCCATGGACCATTTGAGTATTAGAAATAAAGAAGTAAATGAAACTGAAGAAGAGTTCCTTTTAATCCCTAATCTACCATTTAGGTGAGTGTGAAAATTATTGAAATGGCCTTCTTGATGAAATAAGCTGAATTTCCTAAGAATTAGATCACCCTCATTAGAATCCTAGTGTTGACCTCCGGATATATAACAAAATAAGAAAGAAAATATGGGAGAATATTTGCTTACTTCGTACTCATCGAATCCGTAAATCTTGCAAAAAAACCCACAAAAATCCTATTGCAGTCTGCGAACAGCGTCGTTGGCGTCGTCTCCCGAGATTCGCTCGTTCTGTAGAAGCTCCCGCTCATTTGTGTCATTAAAATGGGAGCAAGGCCTCACTTCTTCGCTTCTCCCATTCACATATGACCCGACCTTCCTCAGTTCCGAACCCAGCCAGAGATCAAACCTCCATCCGCCCCTTCCACGCTCTTCTCCAACTCACGAGCTCCACAAATCTTCTCTGTTTGAATCTCATCCACCTCCGACCTCCCTGCCGACCCGACGCCCCTGTCCAGCCCGTCTCCCATCTCCAACCAACCATCTAAGTGCCGAAACCCAAAGACTTCCTCTGACTCCTAGCCCGACACCCCATAGCCGAACAAGAGCAGCACTCCGACCTTGCCACTGTACCGATCCAGAGATCGTAAGCCCCCGACCCTTCCCTGTCTTGATCTCTCTACCTTAGACACAAGATCCACCACGCTGGAGACCCCATCAACCCCACGACCTCAAACCATTACTCAGAGAGTTTAACTCTCTGAACTCTCTAAAACAGAGAGTTAAACTCTCTGTTAACTCTGTTTCGACAAGATTCAGCTCAAATCCACCATAAATCCTGCTCAAAGCTCTGTGTAAATCCTATAAAATTATGTTATATATATACTAATTATAATCAATTACTTTTAATTATAATTAAAGATAATTATTATAATTAATTATAGATTAATTATAATTAATCATAATTAATTATTATTAATTATAAAATTAGTTATAATTAAATTAATTATTTTTTAACTATAATTAATTATTATTAATCCTAATTGATTATGATTAATTAATTATTAATCATAATCAATTATTTTTAATTATAATTAATTATTCTTAAATATAAATTAGTTATGATTAAATTTAATTATCATTAATTATTTTGATTATTATAATTAATTATTATTATTAATAATTAGTTGTAATTAATTATAAATTAATCATAATAAATTATTTTTTAATTAGAATTAATTAAATTAATTATAATTAGTTTAAAAAAAAGGAAAGAAGAAAAGGAAGACTCCTCCCTTTTCTCACCTCCACCGCTGGTCCACCTACGCGAAGGTATAACTTTCTAAACTCAAAATCCTGTCATCGATGTTCATGTCGAGCCGGGAAACCTCTTATACACGCTTTCCTAAGCATAATGGGAAGGGAACCCGGTGCGACACCTATGGCGAGGCGAGTAGGCCCTATACACGCTTTTCTTAACATCATGGGGACAACTTTAAGTACCCGTATGCGGCTCTATACCTGCGGGGAAACAACTACTCTTCTTTTTTAGGTACATTTGAAGACCCATACACGCTTTCTTAAAAGTGGTGGGGGGGGGGGGGGGGGACGAAGAAAATATGGTCACGGTTTCCGAGGACACCTACCATACACACTTTCATAAGCGTGGTGGGAAGGCCCAATTTTCCGTAGTTTTTCCTAAACAGGTGAGATGCTGGGAGGCTACCAAAATTTTATCTGAAATAAGACAAGGACCTGGACTTTATTTGGACATCAAATGAATAAAATAATGAACTCAACTTGAACTCAAATTGTACTTGGACTTGATTGAACTCAAATGACAACAGAGGACTTGTGAACTTGATGCAATTGACTTAAATAAATTCAAATCTAAGTGAATTCAAACTTAAAATGAATTTGGATTTGAATCAAACTCAAACAATCAATAAAAATAGGACTTGAACAGAATGCAGAATAATTTGCACCCCAAAGGATTTGATGTGGGCTCGAATGAAATACAACAAACTTAAACTCGAGTAAAGACTTTGAGTTGATTCAAACTTGGAACTTAAACTTATACTATGGACTTGGGTTGAACATAAATCAAACTTAAATCAAATCTGATCAAGAATGAGCTTGCTACTTGGACAACAAAACTTGAATTCAAACTCAATCAAAAGGAGCTTGAACTGAACAACACTACTTAGACTTGAAACAAATGACAACAAGTTGGATTCAGACTTGAGCTTGGTTTGGATATCAGGGAAAATTTTTTTGGACTCGAATGAACATTGGAATCAAATGAGTTTGAACATAGGAGAATGACATTGAGTCAAACAAAAAAAAGGGAGAAAGAAATGATCAATAAGGAATTTCACTTGAACAATAATATAAAATTTCCAATGGAATATTGGAATTATCATACAAATGTTTAAATCATTTGAATGTCATGCAAGCAGATGAAAAACTCTTGGTGAAATTCCCAAAGGCATTGTTGATCAATGAGAATGTGCAATCCAAGTTGCAAGTGGAGGCACAAGAATCTTTCAATGAGCATGCAAGATGATTCACCTACAAACAAAGATCAAATGATCTTTAATGAACAAAGATGATTCGTGCATGGATAGCTATAGGTCGCTTACAACGATTGTATCAAGTGACTAACAAAGTTGGGGATTCATGGTGAACAAAGATTTCATTACATAAAATTATTAATGTAATTCGACTCCAAACACTACTTGTTTGCAAATCAAAATCATAATTGTGATGCAAGTGAGCAAATATAAAATTTGTAGTAAATGCAAACATTTGCAAGTGATGATGATGGAGTTGATCATAATAAATGGTGTGATTGCAAATGAAGACCTATAAAGCAAGTTCAACATACAAGCTACAAAAATAATGAGAGACTTGTGAAGCTTGTCATAATTCATACACAAGCGAGTGATCTACAATGCATAGAAGTACCTACAAATCATTATAAGAGAGCCGCCATATATGCAACACCTAACCTACATGTAGCAAGAAAGGTTGTAGTGATTGTAAAGAATATGCAGTGAGTATGGTGATGCCCCTCTGATCCATGACAAGCTAATTCGTGGATAGATGCAATAGCTCCCTACAACTATTGAGAGGTTACAACGAGCATGGCAGTGAAGGCTACAACACTCCTACAGCTAACAACCAACCAATACAAGTCAACATGCAAGCAAGCGTATTAATCCCTTGCAAGTGAGGGAGACTAGTGTACAATGAATATGAAGATTTGATACATTCAACGAGGTGTGAAGAATATGCAATGAATGTTACAATATTCCTGCAATCAACCATATTCAACCATACAAGAAAATACAACTAGAGGGATTTGTTTAATTGAACAAATTTGCAAAGTGAATGAGCATGAAGAAATTTGGTAGTGTCCCTATCACCAACAATAGTTCAATTTCAAGAAAAGATGGATGATATGCAATGAATGCAAGTATCCTACGAGCCTCTGTAGAAGACTCCTTGTTTATACAACAGTCCACCTACAGTAGTGAACTGTTCATGAATGTTAATAAGAGTCATACGACTAGTGAGGATCTAGAATCCATCATATACACAATTCCTCATCTACAGGCAGAAGAAGAAAACTTGTAGTCTGAACATTGTAGTTTGTGAAAGGATAAGGGCAATAGGCTTTGATGAAAGTACTGGCACTGCCACTGGGTGTTATTCCACATGTGACATCAAGAGAATTGCAATGAACATAGATACTTATATTAATAAAAGGTTCATGATGAATGTTTGCAAGAGACTGTAGGAGGCTTGTTATGCATGATAGTCTACTTACGAGTGGTTGGCAGAAGATATATATTGGACAATAGATCATCCCTTACAGTCAATAACTAAGGCAATAGTAATCAAATGTACTAATCCCTTGCAAGCATAAGCGATCAGTAAGCAACAAATGCAAACGTTCACAAGCCACTATAAGGATCTTTGAACACTACGATGCTCTTTCACTCGACATTAGTTGGTTAGAAAATGAAAGCTATAGTCTTCTACAAGTATTGAAAATTAGTGTGTGATAGTGCTCGCCAATTGAAATCCGAGTAAAGTCAATGATAATCTTTGAGATAGACATGTAGGAAGAGATACTAGCACGTCTATTTGCAAGCATTAATGGAAGTCTATAATGAGCACATCAGCTTACTTGTAGATAACAACTATAGATCAGATGTGAAAGCAATGATCTCTTTGCAAATGACATCAGGCGTCTAGAAGATATAAATGACAGTTATCACAATAATTGGAAGATATGTCAGTTCCTACGGGCCACTATAGAACACCAGTTATGCACGTCACAAGCATATACAAAAGAACTGCAGTGAATTCAAGCATTCACAGGTTAAAGTAGGAGATTCGTTAGTGCACAATATGCTACCTGCAAAAAAAAACAAGTAGTGCACGACAGTCTACCTATACAAAGCAGCAAACAACTCAATCTATAAGCTGCTACAACATGCCACCGGATCCGCAACATCCATGCAAGCGGATAGAAGGCGTTTACAAATATTCCAAAAATGTCCCCCGCACGTGCACCATAATTTGTATAAACATAGGTATATAAAAAGGGGAAATATGCAATCTAAACCCGCATGGGCCCTGACGAGCATGTTGTGAGAACACACGTGACGTCTAGGGATGCTGCACGGGTCAATAAATTTGAACCTAATCCTCCTAGGCAAGTAAATAGGAGTAAATACAGTTTAATAAATATTTATAAAATGCCCCCAAACACCTGCATGGGCCCTGAAGAGCATGTTGTGAGAACACACGTGATGTCTAGGGATGCTGCGCGGGTCAATAAATTTGAACCCGATCCTCCTAACCAAGTAAATAGGAGTCGACGTGGTTCAATAAATATTTATAAAATGCCCCCAAACACCCGCATGGGCCCTGACGAGCGTGTTATCGGTACACACATGACGTCTAGGGATGCTACGCGAGTCAATAAGTGAATTCAATTTTGAGCCCGATCCTTCTGTTTAGGTAGATAGGAGTCGACACGGCTTGAACTAAATGAATATATAGCCGCAGGGTAGACTGAGATATTTATTTTATACGTTCATATTAGGCCTTCAAGGCCTATAATCAAGAGAATTCACTTACAAAGGTATAAAGCTTAAGAAATCTAATCCTCTGTCGACAGCCCGATAGAGTTGACAAGGTTCAACCCATAAATATAAATGACCCATTTACACCCCGATGATGGCCGTGTTAAATATAGATCTCAACCGGAGGGGTTCACAAATACTTTCAAATGCCATCCAAATACCCATCAAAATCCAAAACACCTGAAAAATCATCTCAAATCCAAAGATATTTAAAATTGAGATAAATTCATTAAACGCTTAAAGCATAAAATCCATCCACCCTCCGTAATAGTTTGCCGAGATGGACAAATTAAAATTTACTTCAGCTCACACAGAGTTAATGTCTAGTCGAAAATATCACTTCGATCCATTCTCAAATAATCTCCTGCCAGTAAGGACGTGGTACATGTCCTCTAACCGGCAGTTTCGCCACCAAATGGCACTACAGGTAAACGGTTATGACTCGGGGCCCTCTGAACCGAGTGGTTTTTCCGCCAAGTGGCACCACGTGATACCGGTTTTGGCCAGAGCCAATATGTATCTTATTGGCATCAAATCCTTGAGATATGAATCAATAGGATATAATCGATAAGGCACAAAGATCTCTATTAGCTAAGGTGGATTACAAATTATCCTCTTAGACAAACATTCACCCTAGGTCTACAAGGTCCCGTTGGACGACGCAACCCATGGCTGCCGACAAAGATCCTTCTGTCAGGTTGGGTCGACTACCTCCTCTAACTAACTAGACCAAAGACCACGATGGCCCGGGACGACAAAACCATGGGATCTTGATTGGGTCCATCATCCATTCCCCCACCATCCGCTTTAAGTATAAGGTAGTGAAAATTTCTATTTTAAATATCAAATCTTCAAATCTCCAAATCTTCCAATCTTCTAAATTCCCAAGTTCTCCAAATTTCAAATGCCCATTGTTGCTACTATACACCAGATAATACATATCTTCTATGTATCTGATTGACGACTAGCCTTAATCGAAAGTTCTCTCCTGTTATTAGGAGGTGTAATTAACTATAGGGGCTTGCGCCTATAGAAAACCAGAACTCAGATTATAAAGTCCTCGTAAAATGAGGGCGAAATCTCTGGGTAGTGTCTTATCTACAAACCCATCTACCTTCCAAAATTTACCCCAGAGCTTAATCCGTTAAAACTCCCCCTCGAAAAAGCAAAACGGGTGGAGGCCGGGGCCGAATTTTCGAAGCCCACACCTAGTTGAGTTTTGTCTCAATCATACTAATGATAGGCCAATTTTGAGAGATGATCAGTGTTTTGGGTTGCAAGAGAGCAACAATTTTGCAATTTAATAGAGCCTAACAGAGGAATGTGGAAAGGTCTCTGAGTGAAGAAGCAAACACTAAGAACAAGGTGGAGGTGGTCAGAGTTGGCGTTGCCAAAATCACAGTAGGGTCAGATGAGGAGGAAAGAGATTCTAAGGGAGGGCTATGTTGATCCTAGGCTAGAGTATTGGGATTTTGGGATAAAGTGGGAGGAGGTGGTCTTTTATTTAGACTTCTACCATGAGAATAGGGAGGACGGAGTGAATGCCAGTTGAAAGTTTGTTGGTAGATTTAGGGCATGATTTAGAGTCATGAGCACAAACATGTCATGTCATCTACTTGGCAATGATTTCCATTCATAAATAACTGGCAAACAAATGCCCTTACACCTAATATTAATTTGAAAATCATTAGGAAGGATTTATTTGGTGTTTATTTGGACACTCACCCTTGCAAAGATAAGTTTGGAACGATTTGCAATAAGAGAATCATCTGTTAAAAGCACACCAATTAGCAATTTTATATATGCCATTTTTGGACCAATAACAGTGGGAGATTAGGTATTTTTGCACATATTATTATAGAATAATATTAATTTGTATGATATTAATATCTTAATAATTGAATATAAAAAATAATAATACTTTTTGTTAGATTTTTTTGTCAGTGTTTTAATAAAAAAATCTGAACTTTCAGATATTTTGATCAATGGGTTTTATAGCCTCGAAAAGCGTTTTAAATATTTTTTATAATTTAACCATTTAAAGCATTACTAAAAATACAAAAATCTTATTCTTAGTTCTTACTAATAAATTTTAAAAATATTATATTAAACATAAAAATCTATATTAAGCAAATTTTTACAATCATTAATTGTTGCCCTTACTAGGAAAATTTTCTAGCTCTATCTCTCCTAGCAACTAATATTTTCTAATTTCAGTACAATCATTCATTCAGAAATCAGAACCCAAACAGAGTGTATATACAAACACTGAGTCCTGTGTTCGAGCTTGACAGACACCACTTAAAGGCATAAGACACTACTAATAGACACACAGATACAGAAATTTACTATAACATAAACAAGGATCTCCACAAGTTAATAATTGGTAAATACCAGTTGACAGGCAATGGTCTTTTCCCCTTTACACCTAGCTTATTTCTTCACTACAGCTAATTCAGTCCATCAGAGGCGCCTGAAACTTGATGTCCTTTGGTCTGGGAATACATTTCAGCAGCTCAAAGTAGGAGCCAGATGTTGCTGAGCTTCGATTCGAACAGGTTGCTTGAAGTTCTGCTGTTTCTGCTGTTCATCCTTTTCCTCAGTGCTTTTAATTTCAACATCCTCGGCGACATTCGAAGACTTCTTATCATCTCCAGTATTAGTTTGATGCTCATCAAACAAGTTAGTCACAGGCTGATGAATATTCTGCCCATCATCATAATGTTTTATGTTAGAAGTATCTGAAACTGGTTTTGCAATGTTTCCTTCATAATCATTCTCTTCGCTACCTTGCTTATCAATCTTATCAGAGACTATCCCATTATCCTGCACAGCTATTGCCTTGTCATCGGGATTCTTTTCCTTTTTTTTATATTCTGCAGGAGCACCTTCAGACATTTTTGTATCTTCAGTCTGATTAGCATCCTGAGTCTCCACGTTGTGCTTTTCCTCGAGTGCTCCATCTTTGTTCACTGGAATCTCTTCTGGAGCAGCATCAATATTTGCATTATTCTTAGTAGATCCTGATGATGATCTCCTGGATCGTTTTTTCTTAGGTTGAGGTTCTGGTGGAGAAACTGCCTTTGCCTTCTCACTGATTCTTGCGGATCTCCTAGGTGTTTCAACACTTGTGCTCCAATCAAATTCATGTAATGCAGGTGCACCAGAATGGGATTTAAGGTATTGCTCCAGTTGTTTTCTATTGATTATTTCCTCTCCAGTAGGCGCAATGAAAACAATTTCATTTTCTTTGGATCTCCCACTTTTCTTAGCAGTAAACTGCAGGTAGAAAAGTAAAAGCATGGATAAAGCAGCTTGGCTTTACACAACATATAAGTATGACTAAAAACAAAAACACAGCAATTTCCTTAGTTGTGTCATAATTTTGTAGACAGGAAACAACTATACTTAATTAGTACAATATTCTTTAATTTGGGTTTGACATATTTAAAAGCATGAAATAAAATATTAAAAAAAAATTCAATCAGAAGCACGTTAACAACATGCCGCAAATTGTAACATGCAACATATTTATCATTTAAACATATGGTAAAAAGAAGTCACAAGAAAATTACATACATCATATCATCAATGTTGCCGCAAATTCTTCATAATATTCTAATCTCTTCCCTGAACAACTTGACCATAAATGACTTATGCAACTACTAACATTTAAATTCATGCAACATAACTGAACTAATAGCAGTTTTACAAAAGGCAAGTCTCTATTTTAACCACCCAACTTCAACTCAAGTAATATCCTCTTTTCTTCTATATAATGGATCCAAGATATTTAAGCATATCACACCTAAGTATCACTTTAAATTCTAATAAAATAAATTAAAAATGATTAAAATTACATCTATTAAAATTGCAAATAATTGTTCTACTAATCAGAAATCTTTTATCTTTTAAACATATTCTCCATTATTCCAGCTTTTTTCAAAATTTAAAAGAGATCTCACCAACTAGAACAAGGCACTTCACAAAAAACCTACATCTGATTATCTTATTTTGAATATCTTTGGTATGAATATCCACAATCAATATAAAAAAAATATATGAATCAAATGTTGTTCGTTAATGTAATCCTATTATGCTTGCAAATATTTTTGTCATTTCAACTCCTAATTTAGACAAGCTCTAACATACACCTTAATAACATCAAAATATCTTTGAGACAAAATTTATTCCTTAATACACATGATTAATTCTAATGGAATTCAATCATTTGTCATCGCATGATCCATAAAAATCATATGAAGATCCTTCTTTCGATCACTATATATATATATATATATATATATATATATATATATATATATAATTGCATTCACTCAAAAATTGCCTCTATAATTGATCTTTTGGATCAGAAATTAAATTGATTATTTGATACTAGTTCAGTTTTTCCTAGTTTTAATTCCAGTAGTCTCTACCTAACTATAATGCATAACTTCTAAGTTTAAATTTAATATAATTATCACAATCTTAAGTATCTGGTTTAGTCTTAATAATTGGCACCAAAAATGCTTATTCTCCAATCTTTTGGTATCTGATAAATAATTTGTCAATCAAACTACTCTAATGTCTCGCTCATTACTATTCAAATCTCAATACATATCTAATCAAAAGCTAAAATTTTATCTTTACACGTCATTTTCAAATCTAAATCATCCTCCATTACTTGAATCAATCCACCATAGAATATTGTATTATTCAGCTCATTATCCTCTTCCAAAAATATTAATTCTACAAAATCTCATTCAATAATTTCTCAAAATAGCATTTTGGTCTCCCCTTTAACTATGATATTTTTATCAATGTGTTTAATGCATATAATTTGATCGAACTTATTAAGCTCTTATGTTTTGTCCTGGCTATTTAATATCTCTTTCTTCTTCCATGATATATAACTTATTATGTAAATCAGCAAATGCTCTTTCTTTTGATATAATATTCCCCTCTTTGCATGACCTCTAGTTACAAGTCTCGATGATATTTTTCTCCATTCCTCAAAAGCAAAACCCTTTTCCTTACAATAACTTTTTGTAACACTCTGTCCACCATTTTTCCTTAATTATGTCTGAACTATTCCAAAACTTTACTAAAAATAAATGAAAGAATATAAAAATTACATCCTCAAGATGAAAGAGACAAATCAAGTCAAATCACATCCAATTGGCAAAACTCTTATCCAACTCCACGAGATGGAAATTTCTATCAGCTGTTTTTGCCACTCCCATGCTCAAATAAAAAAGATTTGGGTTCACCTTAGGTTGAAAACAATTATTAGCCTGAACAAATATAGCTGAAATTTAGCCGTCCCTAAATATATATAGGATAAATAAAGGCTAAGATGACAGCGAAACTGATTTATTACAATCCAAAGAACAGAATGAAATCTCAAGACATAGTTGGAATTGATCCTGTCGGATGAATGACATTCATCCACATTAATAGACAGGGTAAGAAAAGCTTCCCATCATGACAAAATTGAAAATGACTAAACTTCTTGGGCATCTAATTTTCAACGGAGATCTTACCAGGCTATTCAGGATTGAAATCTAGCAGTGTAGTGTAGTAGGTTGACTAGGTTCTTTTCTGCATTAAAAAGCAAATAACTCATCGAACAACAATGGGTGTCAAGAAAGATAGAATCCTCGTGGATCTTCACGAGATCTTCACAAAGCAAAAGCCAAGAGATAGGATGAAGGCAAAAGAACGAAGAGCGTTGGCTCTCATACCATGATAGAAAATATAAAACTCTACATCTTTATCTGAATATCTAATGGCAATACAAACATGTCTATATAAAGATAAAAAAAAAAAGAATAATAAGGAAAGTACAATAAAGAAAAATATACTCCATAATGACAATATATTACAAGATTAAATACTATGAATTCTAAATAAATATTGAACATATGTGCTCTTATTAATATGGTAACCTAATAATTCTAATAATTCAAATATCATGATCCTTCTATGAATAGTAAACACTCACAGCTCAATTTGAATCTCTAACGGTTCAAAAGGACACTGCATTATCTGTATTACTCCATCTACACAAAATTCTAGTGTCCTGTTTAGTTATTTACTTATTTGATAATAAGTTCTTAAAGTGCAAAATGAAAGAGGAGAAACATAACTTATGGTGACATGCAGAAATCGGAACTGATGCATAGGACTGCCTTCTCTTTCAGCTTTAGTCCTGAAATCTGAGCATTCTCAATCAAAATTCGATAGTTGATAAGGCTAAGAATATCTATCTGATAAATTTTTTTTCTTGGATAAGGGCAAGCTGAATAAGAAAATTGAATTCCCAACAGGAAACACCAGCGTTCTCAAAACTGATCACTTAATCATTAATCTAATATTTGAAAAGGCAAAACAATCTCCATCTGATAATACTTTATCTTGGATAAGGACAAGCTGAATCAGAAAGCTGAACTCCCAAAAGGAAATAGCAGCACCTAGACTAATAGGTTCATAATCAACAGTTTAAATTAGGAAACAAATATGCTTCCCTGCAAGCAAAGACGCCCCAATGCCAAATACAAAGACAATACAAAATTAGTACGTTACTTAGGACTAGGAACATGCTCTTTTCGACTTTGATTGGTATTCTATGAGATCAATCATCAGTATTAAATACTTAGAATAGTTCTTATTTCACAATTCTAAACCTCATATCAGATATTGAAGTTCCAAGAATACACGAGTTCTCTGTATAAAAGCTTTCTTCCATGAATATGTTGGCTTTAAGATCTTCCAAGTTACGAGATCATTCCTCATAAAAACTTTTCAAGCAAGATATCATTAAAAAATATCTTAAGATAACTGACATGCACCAATCAATGTTTATCTGAGATTTGCAGTGTTTTTTTTAAATAAATAAAAAAAAAAACATGAAGCAAAAGAGAACTGGCAATTCCTCATAACCATTTACGTTCTTAGGAAATCTCCATCTCCTCTCTTCTAACACCAGACCTTTTATCCACTTCCATAAAAGTTGCCAACATACTCAACATTTTAGATTGAGTAAGCTATTTCTATTTTTCAACCATGTACTAATTAACAAAGAAATGCTTCGGCAACCCCCAGAGGCACAACATGCATTATCCATGAGGAAATGGCAGTTGTTCATAGGCCTTTACACAGCGTGCAGGCCTATAAATGGTTAGATACACCATGAGGCAGAAGCCCGCATAGGCTGTGAAAGAATTCCTCATATTGCTAACCAATTCATAAGCTTGATGGAGTCTTCTTGATGCTTAACTTGAACATGTGGAGCATAAATAGGAAGGAAAATGATGGGTCATAAAGAGAAAAAGATGAACAAGAAGCAGATAAAATTTTGATAAGCTTTTGTCATGATAAAAGAAAAATTAATGTTTCTCTCACAAACAGAGTGACAAACTGACCCTAAACCGGGAAATAAGTTTGATAAGCTTTTATCCTGGAGGCTCTGAAAACCTTCATTCAGCCTAATTGGTATTGAATTAAATAAGTAAATAAAAATGATATTTAACCATCTCATATCAAAGCAATTGGGATTCCTACAAGCTTAAATTAAGCAACGGGACCTATGGTATCAAAATAGTACCTTAATTCATGTTAAATGGGTAAAAAATACTAAGTTAACAGATTATTTTCTCTGAAACAGCAAGCCTTGTCAGGAGAATGTTTAAATGAGCAAAAACCAACTCCACAGTTCAAAATAAAAATAGAGATATTCAACACTAAATTCAAAGAATGTTCTAACCTCCACACAAAAGGAAGAGATAGAGAAAAATATTCTACCATTTAAAGAGGTTTTGGATAGCCAAACTAACTTCACAAATCTTGCAGCAAGGAGAAATTTCAGCAACAAGAAGAGAGAGAAATAGGTTTAATTTGATTTCATAGGAAAATCTAAGATCTTTGCATGCCGCTTGAAAAGTGTAGAAAATCATATCAGTTCGACAGCATGCCACATCAACATTCCTGAATCAATTTGATATCATAATATAACCATACTATGGTTTCAAGTTAATTCCGGATCAGCTTTTACAAAATTGTTTAGGTGCAAATTGTTTAGGTGAAGTTGCATTCAGCTTGACTATAATTGATAAATTGAAAGCAATGTTCTAGCATCTCATTATTACAGAGATTATTTGGATGAAATCTTTAAAAAAGGAAAGAAACCAGTTCTATGCAAACCACAGGCTATCCATGTTCAAAAAAAGAAGCACGAACTATCCTGGTCACATGTCCAACTGTAATACCAAAGTGCCAAATACATTTTTCCTTCCACATACTTCTTCAAAAACACCTATTTGTTTATAGAGCTAAGAAAATCTCATACTTCACTGATGCTGATAAAATTTGCTCTCTAACATCTATGTTTATATAGAACTCTGCTGCTAACCTACAAAGAGACAGATTGAACTTAAAGTAATCTCATCTTCTTCCCTACATCGCCAAAAAAAATAAAATGAAAAAAAGAAAAACTGCAGTAAGACGAGTATAAAAATTAGCCCATTCTTAAAATTCTGTTAAGGAAGAATGCAATTCCATTAAAAACACTCAACTACAGAACTCAAATCCATACTAAACAATCCTAAAGAGGAATATTCAATTTCATCAAGAAGGTATAAAGGTCAATTCCACGACTAATAGTTCTTTAGGGGAGCATCACAGGTTAGACTAATCATCCATAAATTACAAATCCACTTTGTATATTCAGACCATCACCCAGTCTACTGAAGATATAACATAAGAAGTAAAGCAGAAATCCTCTATATTATTAAAAAAAATTAAAAGGTAAAAACTTGCCATCCCTTGAGTTAAATGGGAATTTCCCGTCGATAAGCACAAAAAAGACCGTTGACTTAGAGGAAGAAACAAGCATCATGCGTCCCTCTTCCGATAAAATCCAGGCTTCATAAACAGAAGTAACATAATTTTCTGGTATAATAACTCGAACAACATAAACTAGCTGAAGAACAAAAAAAAAAAAAAAAAAACAGTCCTGCTGAAGAATTCTAGACAACCTTGAGGATAATCAACTTATTTAAGTAAACCTAAGCTATCAATCAGGTAATTCCAATATCAAAACCGTCAGCTACATATAATAAAAACCTTAATTGCAAAACACACTCCACTGAATCAACAAAATCGAAAAAAAAAATTAAACCAAACAAGCTACCTTAGAACCAAAAGTCAGACCGACAAGAGCAAGTTCCAAATCCAAAAATAAAGGTGCTCCAACAAATCTCTGCAACGAGAACAAAAACCAAACAGAAGAAAAAAAAATACAGAAAACAAAGAAAAGAACAGACCGTCTTCTTCCAACCCACAGGCGCCGGGAGTTCAACGGCAACAACTTCCTGCTCCCCGCATCCTTCTCCGCCGTCGCCTGAGGCCATCTTCCGATCCCGTAGAAACTCAGCTCCCGAAATGAGGAAGAGAGTGAGAAGATGATAAAGACCGAGAACAACCGACGAGCTCCCGCAATCCGAAACCACACAAGACTGAAGTAAGAATTTTCGTCGCCGAGTTCAGAAGCCGTCCGATCGACGAACATGAATATGGCGGCTTGCAATGATTGATCGCTGACATCGTTTTCCAAGTCAGTTCCTTCAATCCAACGGCTGTTCATGCGAAGTAGAATACAATCGTTCGAGATCAGGCCCTCTCTCATCCTGCTGCTAGTTGACACGGTTCAGGAATTTATTATTTATTGCCGTTAGATCTGCTTTGACAAGTGTGCTTCGATCATGCATCGGACACCTGCACGTAAGGGACCAAGACACGTCATTACATGAAAAAAAAAAAAAATATATATATATATATATATATAATTAAATTAAGATATTCTTTTTTTTAATTTTTTGTACTTATTTTTAAATGAAATTAATATCTGAAGTATTTAAAATACATTTATCTCAAAATTAATTAAATTTATTTTAATAAAAAAATTAATTAAAATACTATGACATAATTAAAAAAATAAATTGAAATATTATGTTACGAAATATAGAACGATAAAAACTAAATTAATTCAATTTATTTTAATTTTTTTATTATATAGCGCACGTATCGTACGGTCAGGATGGGCTCGGAGGAGAGTTCGGTGCGGCCACGTGGATGTAAAATTGATCGGGTATCAGAATGGAAAATCGTGGAGTGGTGGAAGCGACACTGATGCGATAATTAAAAAGGGTAAACGAGGAGCGTACGGGAAGGCGCATAAGAACAAAGCTTTATATATTAATTGAAAGCGACGTCAGCTGCGTTCGCGTTCTGAACTGGCACGGAAACGTTAACATTAATAGCAGCCACTTGCCGCACAGAGCTCAGTGGACCCTCCCTTCGCATTCAGACCTTATCCACATTCACTGTGGATTCGCTCTAAAAATGAAGAGCAAATGTCTATGCGGGATTTTACCTCTTGGAGGTCATATTAGATCAGATTATTATCCGTAGGTTAGATCCTCATTAATGGAAACAAAAAATTCTCAAAATAATCTCAAAATTATTTGTATATGATTAATTTAATTTTTATTGGAAATAAATTTTATATTTTGGGTTGACTCAAGGTTATTTGAAAAGCTCATGCTTGACTCGGGACAATAAAAAATATTTAGTATATATTTTATTATATTATTTTGAAATTAATTTTGAAATGTATTTTATTTTAAACAAATGACTCAGTTAAAGTTACTAGCTGAGCGAGGCTAAGCTCAATTATAGGCTCGAGTTCAAACTCGTGCCTCGATAAGCTGTCTTGTGTGCTCATTAATGAGTCGAGTTCAAACTAGCTTGCGAGACAACTCAGCTGACTTGCTCACTTACACCCTTAACTCAGGGTGAGTTTCAAGTATTAATTCAAATGAGTCACTAGTGAGTAGCTTTGAGACTCGAGCCAAATATTGGTGACTTAACCTTGATGACTTTAACTGATCTCAATAATGAGCCATGGTTATGCCAAGTACTAAAAGAATGCATTGTATAAGTTTGACAAATTAAACTCACTAAAGATATCAATATATCTTTCAAAAAAATTTCTTTGTGAGAAATTGATCCTCTTTAATTGGTTGGCTTTCTTTATATGAGACTTGACAAAGGCTTCATTTGGGACAGTTTTTTTATTACTTTTTAAAGCAGTTTTTTAGTAAAAAAATTTTGTACTAAAAAATTACTTTAAGAAACAGTAAGAAAGTCATTCCAAACAAAGCCTAATATATTGAGTGTACAATATTGGCATCATCTTTTTTGTATGAACAAGCTATGATTAACTCTTTGATTTAATTAAAGTATGAGCAACTTAATATTGAACATTTAAAGAGAGTCTTAAGTCATAAGAACTTAAAGTCTTCGCATTACAAAGATAGAATATAAAATTTTTTATAACCTAGAAATTATATAAATGCATATGTTGAGAAGCTCTAGAATTAGAGAAAATGAGAAAGTAATAAAAGAGGAGTTCCCTATTTCTAATAGAAATAGTATATGGTTATATATGCCAACAATTGCTTCACTAGAACAAATGTATACACCAAACCATTAAGGGTCTACACCTTGGATACACTGAATCAGTTGTATTTGTATGAATCTATTTTTCATCAAGACATTTGATTTGTTGATATCTTTTCATTATGTGGTTGAGATTAGATTGCAAGGAAAGCGGTTGTCTTTGAGAGTTGCTCATAATTGCTAAAATTTTATGGTTATCACATCCCCTCAAGTTAATTGTCGGGTCTAAGATCATAACAAATTATCTAAACAAAATACAAAGTGACTTGTAGAATGTGCATTGATGAAGACAATGGCAAGTTTATCATGAGAAAATGCTAGGTGCCATGAGCTTATTGAAAGTCAAGTGTATGCTTTAATATCACTTCAAAGATCGAGATGCGCCAAGAGTTCTAATATTTATGATTTTTCAGATTTCTTACAATAATAACTTAACTAGTCAAATGCGGAAGCTGATGATTTATTATATAAAGATGGTGATTATTCTCTAATTATCACAATAAATTAATGTTCTCAGATTTTCACCAAGCAGTTATAAAAAATAAGATGCATGAAAATAAAGTGCAGAAAATAAAATCAGAAAGAGCACACCAGATTTATAGTGGTTCGGTCAAACTATGACCTACGTCCACTCCCCGGAGCCTCCTCTCCGGGTATTGCACTATCACTATAGTGTCTCTCCTTTAGCCCCCTCAGCTAGGCGGAGAAGCCCTTACAAACTCTCTTCCACCAACCCGGTGCGGCAGAGGACCGTACTCCTTTCACAGGCAGAGAACCTTGACTTCTTTTCACCCTCCTGGTGAGGCAGAGGACCTGAACTCCTTTTCACCCTCCTGGTGAGGCAGAGAACCTTGAATCACTTTCACCTTCCCCGGTGCGGCGGAGTAGCCGGGTCTTTTGACACCAAAGAGGTCTTCTTCTTCCCAAAGCTTCCCTCAAGATAAACCTTGACTCTTGGAGGAACTCAGGTGCAAGTTCGCCGGAGCAACCGTGTGAAAACCCCCTCTCACACTCCCTTGAAGCCCACAAGGATCTTCTCCCTTTCTTACAAACTCCACCCTTTCTCTCCCTAGCCCAAAGCTCTCTCTTCAAGCTTTCTTTAGAAGAAAAACAACTCAATGAATGCCCAAAAAGACTCCTACAAAGTCTTATGAGAAAGCTTAAATAGAGGGCTTCAAAAAACCCTAAAAACCCAATTCAGCCGTCAAAGATCGTACAGTACGATCGCAGGATCGTCCAGTACAATGTGCAGAATTTGACCTGTTAGTACTGTACGATCTCAGAATCGTACAGTACGATTAGTTCAATCGAAGTGCAGTTCGTCCAGAACGAATCCTGGGACGACCAAAATCGTCTCTGATCATCGTACAGTACGATCCAGTTCGTACAGTACGATCTAAATATCAAAATTATGCAGATTCGATTGAATAATCACAGGATTAAATTAGGCAATATTTTAAGCATCGTACAGTACGATTAAGATCGTACAGTACGAATAGAACAATTTTCAAATTCAAATTTTTGCCTAATTTAATGATCGACGGGGTTTCTAATTATACCAGATCGTCCAGTACGATGTGGTGTTCGTACTGTACGATTAGTTATATTTCGAAAGAATTTTTTTTCAGAAAAATAAAATATTTTAATTAATTTCTGTAACACCAGATCGTACAGTACGATCCAGATCGTACAGTACGATGTACAGAAAAATTAAAATATTTAACATTAAATTTTCTCCCATTGTGTGTGTGTGCACGGTCACCAGGCTATCATGCACCTTTACAGGACTTGACTCAAGAAGTTAAAATAAATAAATGGAAATTACATTTTCTTTCAACATAACCTATTCTACCTAATCTTGAGCCTTGAATCTTCAAAGACCGATGCCTGTTGTATCTGAAATGTTAGTCAACACACAAATATGTATACACAACAAACACTAGGAGAAATAAAGAGCCAATCAATAATATTGTTATCATCAAAATCATAAACTCAGGAACCCGAGCATGACATTCTTAAGATATGGCCATTCTCTATTTGAGTTGTTTAATTGTTGTAGTACAAAAGGTGTGAGTGGTTAGGAGTATTTATAACATGAACGAAACAAAAAACTTGTTTAACTTGAGATAATAAATTTGCAATCTATTAACCATAGGATGTCATGGAGGAGAAGTGTAATATATCGGGATCTAAAGTGGAAGAAATTCTTTTCTTTCCTCTTTATTATCTTTTGAATTCATTCTATTGATTTTTTTTAGTTAAAAACTAATAATCATTATTTACACCAAGATCAATTTAACACTAAAATGATTAATTATGTTAAAGAAAATAAATAAATAGCACAAAAAATATAATTATATTTCTATAGTCAATATTTACATTCTATAACCCAAGTACAAAACAATATGTATAATAGCCATCATAGGCTAAAAAAGAATATACATAAAACCAAAGGCTTAAAATAAAATCAAAACTATCATCACTGCTAAGCCTCAAACCACGGGTTCCTTTTTCTTTACCTGAAATTATATAAAATCATATAATAAGCAAAAAAGGCCAGCAAATAATTAAAATCTTACAACTGAAATAAATGTAAGGTAGAAGAGAAACAATATGTTATAAATTATGTAAGGAAATCAATAAATCAATATATGTTATTTGTACTATCACCTGTATCAATTTATCGGTCTATTATATATCACATCTCAGTCTATTAATCTTGAGTTCAGATGTTATGTTACAATTATTTAATCAATCAATCAATCATTTTATCTTTATCATTCAATCAATCATATTTAATGAGTCAATCTTATCATTCATTCAATCACCTCTCTCAGTCAATTATTTGTAAAGTAATTGTATCAATATCCTTATCATGTATCAGTACAATCTATTATGTATAAGTATTCTTATCATTTATCAGATATCCAGATGAGGGTATATTGGTCATGCTCATATCGTTATGACTCATGATCATTCTCCCCTTATAACTAACCAGTGAGCTCCTTATGACTTCTAATTAGTAAATCACATGGATCAATCACATCGACTCCTTATAACTCACAATCAGTCTCCAACTCCTTATGACTTCCATTAATGAATTAGTGGATCTTGAGGGTATCACGTGGGGTTATAATATTTTATATTTGATACTAATTAGTACATCATACTATGTTTCATATCATCCTTCCGCCTTCCTAATTCTAATATATATTTCTCTATCTTATCCCTCTCTCACTCCCTCTCCCCTTCTCTTCCTCCCTTCCCAGCCAAGCCACACAAAATGAAGAGACTAATGGGATGATTGCAGGGATATTTATAATAAAATATATTTAAAAAATATTTTAGTGCCTAACACCATGATGCTCTAACCTAGTGCTATAGTGCTGCATGCGTATTCTAGACTTACTTTAGAACAGAGGTGTTAATGCCGCATTGGTGATTTCTAGCACTACTATGCTCTCAAGCCTAGCGCCGCAACACTCTTAAGCACAACACTGAAGCGCTTTAGTTCAAATAACCATTCAAATTTTTATTTTTAAATAATTTTTATATTTTGGGTTGTTATAATCAAACCACCTTAGAAAAATATCATCCTCGACATTTTCATATCAGTTTGAAAGAGAGTATACTTAAAATAAAAATTAATCTATATATGCTAAATCAAATTTGATTTGAAGATCAAAAATCTATATCAGATATAAATTAAATATTAAATATATGAAATCATTAGAAAACTCAACTTATAGGAATAAAATGAATCATACCAATCATATCCTTCACTAACTCCAACTCTCTACTTCCAATCTGAACATATCCATGATAATGTCCAGGCAATGTGCATTTTGCCATTACGTGCCTATAATTACCACACCTAGAATATTATCTTGTCACCCTATAGAGGGATCCCACATGTCTCCTCCCATACCAAATGCATTACAGAGTGATATGTGCTTTAACAATCTTGTCAGTCATTTTCTTACTGCTTTCTCCTATTTTTTTATAACTCTGTCGAGACTATTTAGCCAGTTTATCACTTAAAATTTGAACAATCATGTTGGCAAACTTTTTCAAGTTCTTAGATGTCACCTAAAACACTTTAGTAGCAGTTCAGACTTCTCCCCTTTTGGGTCAATGTATCTGATTAATAAATAAATCTTAAATACAAAATAAATCCTTCAAAATAAAATAAAAAAATATAAAATAAATCCTTCAAAATAAAATAAATAAATATAAAATAAATTCTTTAAAATAGAACAAATCTATAACCACATTTAGTCAATAAATAATGCAATCATTAATGTAACTCTAGTTACAAGCAAATTCTTCTACTAGACATTACTCTGATACCAATTTGTAGCACTGCCGAGTTGAAAGTGGTAACTTTTTTTTTCTTTTCTCTTTATTATCTTTTGAATTTATTTTAGCTTTTTCAATTAACAACTAATAATCATTCATTTAAATCCAAATTAATTTAACATCTAGAGCTGATTAATTATATTAAAAAACTAAATAATAGGAAAAAATATAATTGTATTTGTATAGTCAATATTTACATTCTATAATTAGAGTAAAAAATAATATGTGCAATAGCTTTCAAAAGCTAATATATATATATAACCAAAGAACTTAAAATAAAATCGAAACTAATATTACTGCTAAGCCTCAAACTGTAGGTTCCTTACCTTTATTTAAAATCATATAAAATCATGTAATGAGCATAAAGGTATAGCAAATAACTAAAATCTTAAACTGAAATTAATGCAAAATAAAAGTAAAATAATATGCTATAAATCATATAAAAAAATTAATAAATTAATGTATATTATTTGTACTATCACATATATTTATTTATCAACCTATTATATATCACATCTCAGTCTATCAATCTTCAGTCTTGATGTTGAGTTACTATTATTAAATCAATCAATTAGAAAATCTATCTTTTTCATTCAATTAGTCATATTCAATCAATCAATCTTATCATTCATTCAATCACCTCAATCAGTTAGTTATCTGTAAAGTGATTGTATCAATATTCTTATAATATATTAGTATTATTTATTATATAATCATTTATCAGATATTAAGATGATGGAATCTTAATCTTGCTCCTACCCTTATGACTCCTGATTAATCTCCCATAATAACTCACAATTAGTGAGGTCCTTATAACTCCCAATCAGTAAATCACTTGGATCAGTCGCCCTAACTCCTTATATCTCACAATTAGTGTCAAACATCTTATGAATCCCATCAGTAAATCAGTGGATCTTGAGGGTATCACTTGAGGTTATCATAATATATATAAATATATATATATATATATATATATATATATATATATATATATATATATATATATATAAGTGTTTCATATCAGCCTTCCATCTTCCCAATTCTAACATATATACTAAATATAATGTTATGTTACATTCTAGTACATATCAATCATTTTAGTACATATCACATTTCAATATTATCATATCAAAATCACAACACATCACTTTTTAACCTATTTCCAGTATATGTTTTTTTACTCATTTTATATAGAAATTCTTATATACATATTGAACTAATAAAAATATAATAAAATCATATCAAATCATTCAAAATGGTCAAATTTGTAACATATCAAAAGTTACACATTAAAAGCTTATGAAATCAGGAGATAATACATTTTTGATAAATTTAAAGGAGATAAAATTCATAGAAATTAAAACCATAAAAAATAGAAATAAAATAATAGCTACTTATAATAAGCAGAATAATTTTCATAATTGAAATATTAAATAAAAAGACCTGAAAAGCATACTCTCTCTTCTTATCTCTCCTCTCCCTCTCCTCTTATCTTCCTCCCTTCCCTTTCCTTCCTGACCAAGTCACACAAAATGAAGAGGGTAATGGGTGATGGCAAGGATAGTTATAATAAAATACATTAAAAAAATTATTTTTAGTGCCTAGCGCCATGGAACTCTGACCTGCCATTGTAGCACAACATACACATTCTAGAGTTATTGTAGAACAGAGGTGTTAATACCATAATAGTGATTTATGGCACTTCTGTGCTCTCAAGCCTAGCATAACAATGCTCTCTAGCGGAGTGCTAAAGCATTCTAGTTGATGTGTTAATACCCCGCAGCCCGTAGTAGCCATCCTAAAAACTTCATCTTTAGAGTGGTTATTATGTATTAAAAGGTTGGTTGATGGATTTTATTAATCATATTAAAAATTTTTGGAATTTTGATTGATTATTGAATTTTCTAATTTTTTTATTATTTTAATTATTAAATTAATGGGTCAAATTTTAACTTTTAGATTAAAGATGATTTTGGAAAATTTAGTATTTTTATTAAATATTATACCCTATGATGAGCAATTAGACTATAAGTTTGATGGATTTGGATTTTTCTACATTTAGTTATGAATTTTTAAAGTTTTAGTTAAAATTTAAATTAAAAGTTGACTTGGAAGTTCACTTTTTATTTTAAGTGATTTTTCATAGTTTGATATTTTTAATAAATATCAGGCCTTATATGGAGTACAATGCCTTTGAGTTTACTGAATTTGGAGCTTTCTACAATAAGTTATAAATCTTTGAAATTTTGACCTAATTTTGTACTATGGTTAACTAAAAAGTTGACTTTTTGACTTTGACATATATCTATTAGTTTGTTATTTTTATAAAATACTAGAGCTCAAATGGAGATGAATGACACTAAGTTTGGTTATTCTGGATTTTTCTAGAATTAGTTATAATTTTTTAATATTTAGTTAATTAATTAAAATTTTAAATTACTTAATTATGAAGATTTTGATTATTTTGATCCAAACTTATTCTAAACTGTATGGAATCACTCTCAAATGTCAAGGATAACCTATGGGAGCATTTTTTAGGAGTTTAGAATTTATTTAAAATTTTTAATAATTTTTAGTTATTTTGTTTAATTAATTATTATTTTTTATTAAAAATTAAGTAAAAGTTAAATTAGAAGTCCAATGATGGGGATTTTCTTTTTCCTAAATAGAGGACAAAATTTTGATCAGTATGATATATTATTTATAATTTTTAGATTTAATTTTGATTTATTATAATTTTTTGAAGTTTCTAAGTCCTTAAAAGGGCTGAATTTTGACTTGCTTAATTTTCTAATCAAATGACCTCCAAATGCAGTAAAATGTGGACCTAAGGTGTAAAATATCACTAAGTCTAATGTTATGAAGTTTCACTCCTATTGGGTGTTTGTATAATTTCTTATAATTTTTTTAAGTTAACTAGACCTTTTCCTTAATTATTTTTTCTAAGTGTCACTAGTATTCAATTGGGTTTGAAACTTTGGTCACCTAACCCTAAGGCATATGCAAGCACACCATAGCAATCAAATAGCCTAGTTATAAGAATTTGAAGAGTTATTAATTTTCAAAGTTTTGGTTCCAAAATGGACCTATCACATTATAAATTCACATCACATAAACCCATTGGACATTTGATCCTAAACAAATTACAGGGAATGCCTAATATACTCAAAATTAAATTTTAATCAAATCTAAATATCTCATAAATAGTAGGGCTCAAGACCTTTCCAACGAGCCTAAGAACACTAAATTTGGTGAAAATTTGAATTTTTTATGAATTTTAGAAGATTTGGGCATTTAATTGAATTTTTAATTCAATTTTTATTTAATAACCACGCGTGGTTCTGAGGGATGATGTGGCGCGATTAGCACCATCCAATTGCGCTGAATGAGAGATCGGACGACTCTGGTTAGCTGACTGAAACTTAGTTCAAAATGAATTAAAATCTTCAATTGCCTATAACTTTCAATCCAATCGTTGGATTTTCATGAAATTTGAAACATAGGATCTTAATACCCTAATCTTTCAACCTATAGAGTTTTAAGGCTCCATGCATTGAGATTTGGGAGAAATCAAGATTTGATCATATAACTTAAAATAAAGAAAACTTATAATCTATTGTGTGGATTTTGATGTTCTTAGGCTTGTTGGAAAGATAATTAAATTCTCTACAACTTTACTGAAGACCTCAAAAACTTTTAATGGCTTGATTTAAATTTGCTATTAAAATTATCTTTTCTCTCTCTTTCTCTCTCTATTCTTAAGTTAGGCTCTCAAGCTTTGCAACAACCATTCTAATGGCTTGGGGGGCTTTATTTATAAATACAGGAGCTGAGGGATGGCTGAAAGAGGTTGGGGGCTGCTGGAATTACAAAGTTTGGATGATATAAGGTAATTCCAAACCTTTGAGTAGGGTATGAGATTATCCATTCTTTTTCATGATTACTATCCTAATCAAGAGACAGATGAGCCTTAGGGTGTTGCCAAGTGTCCCTACCAGCCACCAAATGTATGAGAGTTTGGATTTATCATGAGAATTTGGCTTGCCAAGGTGGCAAAGTCACATAAGCATGCAAGTTAACTTGTTTGACTACTTTGACTAGTCAAACTAGTCAATGGGATGATATGGCATAGGGGAAGACTTTATGAGCTAGTTTGTAATGGTTATCAAGCTATGAAATTATAGTTTGATTTCAAAATGGTTTTAAGTGGGTTTTAAATAGGTTTGACCAAGTCAATTCATTTTAACTTAGTCAAATAAACTATGGTTTGATTTCAAAATAGTTTTTTATATGTTTGAACCATAGCCTGGAATGAGATTGAGAGTTTGAAGATATTGGTTTAATTAAATGGGTTGGATAGGTTGAATTAATGTATTATTTGGTCAACCTAGGTTGACTTGATCAACTAGGTTGTCCCAAGGTCTAGGTTTGAGCTCAACCAGTTTGAAATGATATTTCGAGTTATTGGAGGTGGTCCTAGGGTTTGGAGAATTCAATTTAGTCAAAATAAGTATTTGGACCCTTAAAGGGCATTTGGGTCAACCCTGGTTGACTTGGTCAACTAGGTTGACCCAAGGACTGGATTGGGTCCAACAGATTTATTTCAATATTTGGAGTTGAATGGAAGTTGTTACATCCAAAGATAGGGTCATTTGATTCAAAATGACTGTTTATATCTCTAAGGAGTATTTTGGTCATTTTGGGTTAACCTGGTCAATCAGACTTAACCAGAGTTTGGGTTTGAATCCTATGCACTCCTAATAATGATTAGAATGCATTGGAAGAGTTTCTGGAATTTGATTTGAAAAGACTCCATTGGAGTTTAGAGGAAACTCCGAAATTGCCCTTAAGTGGCATTTTGGTTATTTTGATCCCTAGTGAACTAGGGGTCAAAATGGATCCATCAAAATATAATTTATTATTTAACAAGTCATAATTGATGGTCTAGATGTGATTAGAAGATTTGGAGAAAATTCCAAGGTCAAGATCCACTGGGTGGTAGGTCTAGTGATATAGGCTGTAAATATTTGAAGGTTTTATAGCCTTTGGATTTCAATCTAGTTTCTGAGGTTAGAGGCCTTAGATTGAGATCAAATTTGGAGGATAGATCCTAGAGTCATGCAATTGATAGATCATGAATTAGGGTTCATTTGACTAGGGTTCAAGTGTTTGAAAAATCACCGGAAAAGGCTTTCAGGACCTAAGTCTTTAGCCTTGGATTTTGGTTTGAAAACCTGGATTTAAGTTGGATTTTGGATCTGATTGCTTGATTTTGGATTATCCACATCACTCTTAATCAATTAGATGGTTGTAGATGGATAGATAGGATTAAGTCTATGTTGGTCTAAGATTTGGATTGATCTTGGGGTTTAGATTGGTCCTAATGACCTCATACAAAAATGAGATCAATAGGCTAGCAAAAATCATGAAAAATGTAAGGCTTTCAGAATTTACCCACCTTAAGAAAATATCATCATCAACATTCTCAAAATGGAATGGGTCAGAATAAACCTAGATACAACTGTCTCATGTCAGATTCCTTTTCCCAAGTAGCCTCTCTTGTAGTTTTATGCTTCCACTGCACCTCTACCATAGGAATCTATTTTCTCCTCAATTTTCTCACATCATATGCCAAAATTCTTTTGGGTTCTTCCACTATATTATAAATTCGGATGAGCCTCAACATCCTCAGTACATAATCTCTTTCCAGAATCAGACACCCACTTTCTTAAAGAAGATATATGAAACACATTGTGTATATCAGACATAAGGTTAGGTAACAATAACTTGTGAGCATAATTACCAATCCACTCACAATGATCTCAAAATGTCCAATGTACCTTTGAATTAGCTTCTGATTCTCCCAAATCTACTAATACCTTTCATAAGGTTGACCTTGACATAAACCATGTCACTAATATGAAACTCAACTAACTTGTGTTTCTGATTAAAGTACTTATTCTGTATATCTTATGTATATTTCAACATTTCTCTAATCAAAAGGATTTTACTATAATATCATCCACAAAGGTTAAATCTATCACTTATATATCTCCCACCTTTATCAAAGTCAAAGGAGTCCTACATTTTTTATCGTACAGAGCTTCATAAGAAGCCATAACTATGCTGGACTAATAATTATTGTTAGATGCAAACTCTATCAACGGGATATAATCCTCCCAATTACCCCTAAAATCTAAAATACATAGTCTCAAAAGAACCTCTAGTACCTGAATAGTCCTTTCAAACTATCCATCTGTCTGTGGATGAAAAGTCGTATCGAAGTGTAACTTTATACCAATCCCTACTAAATACCTCTCCATAATCTTGAGGTAAACCTGCCATCCCAATCAGATATAATCACCATTGGCACACTATGCAACCTGATAATCCTTAACATAGATCTATGCTCACCTGTCCACCAAATTTGTCTATCGAATTGGAATGAAATGGGCAGAGTTTCTCAGTCGATCGACAACAACCCAAATAGCTTCATGCCCCAGCCTCGATATGGGAAAACCCATAGCAAAATCCATTGTTACCTTTTCCTAATTCTACTTTGAAATAGGTAATGACTGTAGAAGATCTCTCGATCGCTGATGCTTAGTTTTCACGAGTTGACCGCCTCACACTTTAATACAAACTCTACTATGTCCTTCTTCAATCTAGGCCACCAAAACATACCATTCAAATCTTCGTACATCTTACTACTTCTTGGATGGATAGTATAACCTTAATAATGAGTCTCATGTGGAATCACCTATCTCAGATCTCCAAAAATGGGAACCAAAAGCCTATCCTTGTAGAAAAAAACACCAAAATTAGAAACTCATAGTTCTGATTTCTTACTAGATATGATCTAATCAATCATCTTTGGATATTCTACATCTAATTTTTGAGCTTCATGATTTTTTTCTTTTAGAGAAGGCTGAATGATCATCTAAGTCACTATACCAGAATCTCAATCAGTAGAAAAAATCACCTCTAACTATAATCTTTCCATGTCTTGTATCAAATACTCATTAGAAGTGAGCTGCATACATGATAATTCATAAGACTTTCTTCTCATAGTGTATGCCACCACATTAACCTTACTAGAGTGATACTAAATAGTTAGATCATAGTCCTTGATCAACTCAATCCACCTCCTTTACCTCAGATTCAGATACTTCTGAGTGAATATGTATTTCAAACTCTAATGATCAATGAAAATCTCACACCTAGCAATGTAAAAATAATACTACCAAATCTTCAAAGCAAATATAATAGAAGCTAAGTCTAGATCATGCATTGGATAGTTCCTTTTATGTGGCTTCAACTATCTCAAAGTATAAGCTATCACTCGACCATGCTACATCAAAACAAACCCCAAACCTCTCAATGAAGCGTCATAGAATACCTAAAATCCTTCTATACCAGATGGAAGAGCCAAAATTGAAGCAGTAGTTAAATAATCCTTTAATCTCTGAAAACTAGCCTTACACTTTAATGTCCAAACAAAAGATGCTGACTTTATTATCAGTCTCATCAGAGGTATAAAAATTTGAGAAAATGCCTTCACAAACTTTCTATAGTATCCATCCATACCCAAGAAACTTCTTATCTCGAACACAGTAATTGGCCTCGGCTAATCTGTAACTGCCTGAACTTTTTGTCGATCAACAGAGATACCATCACCACTCACCACATATCTCAAAAAAGAAATACTCCTCATTTAGAACTCATATTTGGAAAATATTGCATATAACTGATGTTGCCTTAAAGTCTCCAATACACTTCTCATATGTCTGGTGTGATCTTCTTCAGAAGCAAAGTATACCAAAATATCGTCTATAAAAACAATCACAAACTTATCCAATAATCTCTAAATAATATGTTCATTAGATCCATTAAGATAGTTAGTGCATTAGTCACCCCAAATGGTATAACTAAAAACTCATAGTGTCCGTATCAAGTACTAAAAGTTGTCTTCATCACATCAACCTCTCTCACCTTCACCTGATAGTAACCATATCGCGGATTAATCTTTGAGAATATAGAAGATCTAGCCAGTTGATAGAATAGATTATCAATATGTGGTAGTGGATACTTGTTCTTGTTAGTAACTATGTTCAACTCCCTATCGGTCTAACAAAGCTCTCAGATCGGGACTAAGAATATTGGTCATTCCTTCCTATGGACACTCTGTTATCCGATGCCCTATTTGACCACATCTGACGCACGATCTAGTCATCCTGTAGCATTGACCAAAATGGCGTTGATCACAACTCTTGCATATAGGTGCCCCACTAACAGAACCAGAACTGGCTATATTGCCTCTACCAGAAACTACTATAGATGATGATTATCCACCTCTCTGGGGATCTCTAGGTATAACTTTGCTCTTTTTCCTAGAAAAATCACTACAAGAAGTCTCAGTACTGAACCTCTTCCTACTAGCAGTCCGCCACTACTGAGTAGACATTAGGTCATTCTCTATCAGATGAGCTCCCTCCATAAGCTAAGAGAAATCAGAAATATGAAATGGCACTAAAGGTTATCTCAGACTATCCCAAAGTCCTCTCAGAAATTTATAACATTTCTTTGTGGGTATACTAACTAACTATGGAGCATATCTAGCCAAAGCAATAAACTTTGTCTCGTATTGCATAACTATCATTCTCCCCTGAATAAGCCTCAGAAAAGTCTCCTACATTTGCTGTTATGTAGAAGGGGGTATAAACTAGGCTCTAAACACATCAGAGAACTCCTCCCAGGTAATTAGAGAGTTCAATCTCCCTTAAAATTTCTTCGCTTGCTAGCCCATCCACCTGTACTCTGCCTCACCATCTAATAGAAAGACTGCTAACAGTACCTTCTTCTTAGGAGGATACTACATACCATCAAATATCTTTTCTAGCCTTCTCAACCAGTCCTTTGCTACTCTAGGCTTAATAATACCATCAAATCTTGTAGGCTTTAATCTTAAAAATATTTATAGATGACTATCTACCTATTTAAATCTAATAATAGGAACCCTGCTCTGTGCCTCACCCATCATCTGGGCTATCAAAGTAGCAAACTATGAAACTGTATCTGAACTAATTATTAGAGCAAAACTATATACAGAAGCTACCTAACTAGCACTCTATCCATCTATCAAATCTAGGTCTGATGGATCTATAATCACATAGAATATACACTAAGCACACATGCATATGAAATAAAAATAATGAACATCTAGATAGATTTCAAACTTCCCCACTAGACTTACGGATCAATTCATATAACTCTATTTTATGATCCAATTCCAAAACTATTACTCTAATACCATAAAAGCTTATCACAACCCAATTCAAATAGGATAAGTTATATCATGTTAAGCTATGACAAGAAAATCCAAAGATCTAGTTTTAGAATTTTTTTAGATTTTTTACCAATATTCATTAAAATAAAGGATAAACTATATAGCTACTAAAATATCTAATTACTGAAATTAAATTCATCCATAAAATTTTATTCATTTCATCAAAATAAATATCTACACTAAAGTATATGGCTACATGTAAGAGTTACAAAACTAAAAATTTAACTAACTATGATTACACAAAAATCAAAATAGTAAAATATCTATGGCCTTATATCTGATCATGAACTGCTAGTTCACAATCTCATTTTCCTTCCTAGAACCTAAAAATAGGAAGTAAAATCACAGTGAGCTACAACAGCTCAGTAAGCCACACAAACCAATCTAAATTTTCAAATATTCTTTTATCAAATATTTTGCTGAATCCTTAAAAGTAGTTAAATGCAGTTTAAATAAATTACTATACTGAGAAATGTAATAAATTCATAAAAATTATTCTCTTATTTAAATAATAATATTGAATAAATAAACAAATTAAAATTCATATAACAGAGTAGTTCAGATTATATTTCTCAGACCCAAATAGAACCTCAAAGGATTCTAGCCCCTTATGACTCCCTTTTTGTTTGTGCTTATAGAACCAAAACTAGAACATATCTCATATACCTATCTTAGACAAATCTCAAAGAATTCTGACCGCTTATAGCTCCTAGCAATTCCCTAACATAGACAGAATCTCACAGGATTATGGCCCCTTATGGCTCCCAATAGGTATAATTTAATCAGAAAGGCACATATATCATCACATTATAAGAATTAAAAAGTGATTAAGTATGTATCAAAATTTTACAATGTTGTATAACAATAGATAAAAAAAAATCCAACTAGGCAAAAATGCACATTTTAAAAATTACCAAATTACTTGGGATCATGTAAAATGAAATTTCAAGACTTTTATTATACAACACCACAATTTTTAAAAATCCAAATAATTTTTTATTCACTAAAAACCTTATAAATTTCAAAAACTCCGATGTAAATTTTCTAAAAAGTATTTAAAATATATATAATCATAATCACTATAACATATAAAAAGTTACATGATAAAAATTTTACCTATACAAAGTTATTCGTGTGTCTCTCTAATAGATACAAAACTTTAATAAAAAAATTTGCTAAAAATTATGCATTTGTGAAAATTGAGAAATGCATAATGTGACTTACCTTGAGACGAACAAGTTTTCCAACTAGGCCGGCGTACGAAAATGGTCTGAAGTCAACCAAAATCAGGATTTTCTCCTTTCTCTCTCCTCTCTTTCTCTCTAATTTCTCTAACTGATCTCTATTTGGTAAAAACATAAAAAAAACAAATTTTATCATATTATATAATTGTAGAATGAGATATTATATTAAAATATTAATTATTATAATTATTTATTATTAAAATATTAATTTTAGTTAATATTTTTATATTTTTAATTCTAAAAATTACAAAAAAATATTCATAAATTAGCAAATTTAATATAAAAAATTATGATAAAATTAGTTTGTAAAACGGACACCTAACGGTCCCAAAAACTCCACTTGTACCGATTTCATAAGAAATTTCAATAGTGCCCAAAAATTATGAAAACAATAAGGTATATAAAGCACAATATTATAAATATTCTTGCAAAAATAGTTTGTGATTTGAATTTATAATGTCTCCTGAAATAGCTATTGACTACTCTAAGTTAACAAAAATCTTAAAAATTGTAAGGCTTTCACATCGGGTTAGTTAGAAAAGTTATTCATCTCGAGGTGAGTTACATTTTGTCTACCTCAGGTTTCAATAATTCATTATTTTTGAAATTTTTTTGATAAAATTTATATTTTTATTACCAAAAGTGAGGATAATTTTGTATTGGTAAAATATTCACTACGTGAATTTTTATATATTATAGAGATTATGATTACAAATATTTTGAATATTGTTTAAAAATTTTCCACCAAGTGTTTTGGAGTTTGTAATTTTTATTGAATAAAAAATTATCAGGACTCTAAAAAAGTAGTATCGTAGTATAATAAAATTCTTATAATGATGTTTACATAATCTCTAATAATTTTGTTATATTTGAAAATTATGTATGTTTGCTTAGTAGTATTTTTGTTGCCTACTATTAAGGTATTTGAGAAAATTTTAAATTTAGTTTAATTATGCTTTAATTAAAGAAATGCATTAAAAATGTTTATAATTGTCAAAGAAGTATGAGATGATGTGATGTGTTATTATACTGGTGTTAGTGGGTGAATGAAATAAGATTTTGTTATGCCAGCAACAGTGGGTGATCGAGGTGAGATTCTGTTATGTCGGTGCCCGTTGGCTTCCGAGGTGGGATTCTTTTATGCCAAAGCTAGTGGGCTACCAAGATGGGATTTGTTAGCCATATGAGCCTTGGTATAGGCCACTTTGATTTTGATGATAACAAACACATATTTAGTGTGACTAATATTTCAAATATAGTGTTTTAGGTCTTCACAGATGATCAAGCTAAACCATGGGGGAAGCTACTTAAAGCATGGGTGGAGATTGAGTTTGGGGTGCTTTTTCTTATAAACACTTAAAAATAATTTAATCACAATAAATGTGCTCAATAATTAAATGATTTGATGTGTATTTCATTTCACATCATCATGCATTAGATAACTCATTTTTATCTTGAAGTGAAATTAGGTTTATTTATGATATGTTTGCTATTTAGTTTAATTTGTGATTAACTTTTTTTTTTTTTTTTGGCATGTCTCATGACTTCATGTGATTTCAATATTCATACTTTATCA
This sequence comes from Dendrobium chrysotoxum, assembly GCA_019925795.1. Taxonomy (NCBI): domain Eukaryota; kingdom Viridiplantae; phylum Streptophyta; class Magnoliopsida; order Asparagales; family Orchidaceae; genus Dendrobium; species Dendrobium chrysotoxum. Next base: position 9,225,823 of record CM034303.1, on the reverse strand, counting down.
TTTCATAATATATATTTTTGAAATTTGCACTTTGATTTTTATAATTTTTAAAATTCCAAAAACTTTCATAAAATAAGGCATAAAAAGTTTATATTTTGTTCCTCTTTCATTTCCTTCAATTGGATTAATATTTTGTTGAGTTTGTGTGTGTTAATTAGTTATGAATTATGTTAATTAAACTTTTGAATCTTAGTTAAGTTAAATAATTAATTAATTATCCTCCTCTCATGCCAAAATTCCTTTCCTACCCCTCTTCCATCGCCCTGGTTGAAATCCCTTTTAAGGAATTTTAGTTTAAGAAATCCCTCCTCCCTTGGCCGATCATCTCTAATAAATGCCTTTAATTAATTTTTAATTAAATTAATTTGATCCCTATTACACTTCATCAGTCCACAAGATCAGTTCTCATTGGATGATTTGAATTCCCTCTTTCCCAATCCTCTTTGGCAAAAATTTCCCATCGAATTGTCTTCTCAGCAATTTTTCCTTTAGCCCTCATTAATTCCTTCCTAATTTTAATGACTGATTAAACTTAATCAAATTTCATTTTAATCTTATCTCTTGGTTCAAATTACTTCCTTACAATCTTCCCTCCTAATCGCTTGGATTACTTAAGGCTAATAATAATTCAATGCAACCCTAATCTCTCTTTGTGTTAACAAAAATTCTGGTTTATTCTTGTTGGCCAAATTTTACAATCTTTTTCTGAGAGAAACCCTAATGCTCCCCACCTCAATTCCTTCTCCACTTGAATCTCTAGCAACCTAAAGGCATCCTTAAGCAATTCTTTCAATTTCCTTGGAGGATCTTTCAGCGTTTCGTGGAAATTTCTTAGAGAAAACCTAGTGGGGTGAAGGCTTTATCTTCGATGAAGATTTCGAGACTTCTTGCTAAAAGTTTCTTTATCTGACCCAAAGTTACTATAAGAACTTTCTAATTCTTTATTTATACTTATGTATATGTGATTCATAATCTCATCTTTACTTCTTATTCACAAATCTAAAGAGATATAGCATGATTGTGACCTTATATCTGAAACTCCATCATATCAGTAATCAAAATTATATTTTTTAATATTTTATTTAAGTTAAAATTATTTTCAAATATCACATATTTTTTATTAACTAGTTGTGGATTTTTATGTTATATATTTTGGATCTAGTTTCAATCTATTAGTCATTTTATTTGAGAAAAATTTTTATTGATTTTATTTTTGTAGAATCATCATCTTATTTTTGATTAAATTCTATGTTGTTGAGTTAACTAGTTGAGATTTTCTAGTGAAAATATTTAAAGAGTTGTTTTCGTTCACTAGTGGCTATTTTATTAAACATTTTGTGAGACTTACTTGCAGTATCTTATTCATATTGTTAGTGATTTAAATCATACAGTTCCAGATCTTGTTTATTTTCAAAATATTAATTTTTGTTCATTCTTTAAGCAGAAGCTTGGTATATTATGTATACTAGTCACATACATCTTGATTTAAAAAGTTTTGTGAAACCCTTTTGAATATTTAGTTTACAAATTAAATCTCTGATTATTTAAAGATTTTAAATCATTATTATATTATCTTAACATGAAATTTGAAATGTTTTTATAGTAGACATCGTTTCATAAAATATTTTGATTGTATATTATTTTATGAGTTAGTGACTTGTTGTGGAACTTGGTTTTACCTTGTGTTTGAATCATCTTTGGTTTATATTATATATTGCTCTATCTATCATATATGGTGTTTTAAAAGATATTATTCTAGAAATTTAAAATTATATAAATAGTACTCTTTAATTTGAATTTTGTGTAAGACCGGTTGCCTTTGGCTTAAGTATGATTTCAACAAGTATTACCATATATTTTAAATTAATTTGAATTTAACTCTTAAATAATTTTTGCGTGATAAGTTAATGTCATCCTAACATATTTTTCATAAACTTTTTAGCAATATTTATTTTAGAAAATAGCATATATTTTGCAAGTACTTACATTGCTTCATTGCCTACATTACCTAGTCTTTAAAAATTATTTTAAAAGTTGTTTGTTTACATTTTTTTACAAATACATTTAGAAACTTCATTTCATCATATTTATATCTTGATATAATATAAAATTAGTGAACAAACTCATTTTTTTTATTAAAACTTTATTTTGGTGTGAGGCTTGAGAGCAGTTTTTTGAAAACTATTCCTTTATGAGATCTAAATTGTTACACTTATTTTTACCTTTCTTTTGTGACTTGTATTATTGTTGGGAGGATCTCATCATCATTTGAGGTAGTACTTTCTTTGTTGTAAGATGGGTATGGTTGCTTGTAACTAAAGGATTTAGCCTTAGTTGAATCCTAGTCAGGAGCTAGGCGGGGAGTAGGCTAGTTTTGGGTTTTGGCTAAACCACATAAAAATTCTTTGTCTTCTGTTTATTATTATTTACATTGTTTTTTATGTTACACTCATATGACAAATTTTCTACAAAGAAAAATTAAATATTTTTTAATTATCGCTCTAATTAGTGCACAACCTAATTAACCACCCCCCCCCCCTTCCCTCTTGGGTTACCATAGTGTTTCTCAATTGGTATCAAAGCCTTGACTCTTTCTTGGATTATAAACCTAGAGTCTAGATCCTTCACTAGCTATGGAAATCAAATTTTTCAAAGGTCCTCTACCTGAGGGATAGTCTACACACCGTTTATCACTCGTTGATAAGGTTCCTTTTGCAAGTACTTAAATTGCTTCATTGCCTACATTACCTAGTCTAGGAAAATTATTTTAAATGTTGTTTGTTTACATTTTTTTTACAAATACATTTAGAAACTCCATTTCATCAGATTTACATCTTGATATAATTTAAAATCAATGAACAAACTCATTTTTTTATTAAAACTTTATTTTGGTGTGAGGCTTAAGAGCTGTCTTTTAAAAACTATTCCTTTATGAGATCTAAATTGTTACACTTATTTCTACCTTTCTTTTGTGACTTGTATTATTCTTGTGAGGATCTCATCATCATTTGAGGTAGTACTGTCTTTGTTGTAAGATGGGTATGGTTGCTTGTAACCAAAAGATTTAGTCTTAGTTTAATCTTAGTATGGAGCTAGGCGTGGAGTAGGCTAGTTTTGGGTTTTGGCTAAACCACATAAAAATTCTTTGTCTTTTGTTTATTGTTATTTACATTGTTTTTTATGTTACACTCATATCACAAATTTTTCTACCAAGCAAAATTTTTTTTTTTTAATTATCGCTCTAATTAGTGCACAACCTAATTCACCCACTCCCCCCCCCCCTCCTCCTTGGGTTACCATAGTGTTTCTCAATTAGTATCAGAGCCTCGACTCTTTCTTGGATTATAACACTAGAGTTTAGATCCTTCACTAGCTATGGAAATCAAAATTTTCAAAGGTCCACTACCTGAGGGATAGTCTACACACCGTCTATCACTCCTTGATAAGGTTTCTTTTGACTATTGGAAGAACCATATCAACACTTTCTTGCATGATCAAGACTCTAGAATATGGAATTTGCTTACACATCTATATCACACACCCATAAAAGATTTAAATAGTAAAATTATTTATAAACCTTTTGATGAGTAGACTCATCTTGAGCTTGAGTTAGATGAATTGAATGCTAGAGCTTGTAATACTTTGCATTATGCTTTACTTCTTGATGATTACATGAGAATTTATATGCCTACTACTGCTAAAGAAATTTGGGACAAACTTATTATTAGTTATGAAGGTACCAGTGAAGTTAGAGATGCCCACATAAATAGATTTGTGCATGAGTATGAACTCTTTAAAATGTTGCCTTCTAAAAGCATTACTGATATGTACACTAAATTCATGAAGATCATTAATATTTTATATTCTTTTTACAAAAAAATACACCAATGAAGAACTTGGTTATAAAGTTTTATGTTTTTTACCTAGAGAATGGGATGCTTAAGTTACTGCCTTTTTTGAATCTAAAGATTTACATACTTATGAAGTTGGTTAGCTCCTTGGTTCTTTGATAGCTTAGGAAAAGGTTATAACTCAAAGGGATGTCAAGGAGGCTAGCTTAAGAAAGGAAACCAAGAACAAACATAGCTCTTCAACATAAGGACTCAAGTGATGAATTCTTATCTTCTTCATGTGAACTAGAACCTAAGGAGGTGGCAATGCTTATAAAGAACTTTGAAAAATTCTTGAGAAAGAAGAGCTTCAGGCATAAAAATCCAAAATTCATAAGCCTTTCTCTAGAAAATAATCTTCTACAAATGCAATAATTTCCTACAACTATAATAAGCATGGGCACATGAAAGGAGAATGCCCTGAAATTAAGCATGAGCCCAAAAAGAAAGATAAAGGAACAATATAAGGAGAAGAAGGAGAAGCACTTTAGGAAAAAGAAGAAGAAGAAGAATAAGAAGAAAGCTCTTTAGGAAAATACAGACAGTGATGAGTCAAGTGAGAAAAGCTCAGAAGAAGAAGTGAAGCTTTGCCTCATGGAAAATAGAGAGGACTCTTCAGATCCAAATGAGATAAATGATGACATCTCATATGATGAACTTGATGATTCTTTCAATGAACTTTTAATTGCTTATAAAGAATTGAACAAAAAAAATAAAAGTCTCTTATGATTTTGAATGAGCAACTAGATCTTAATTTCATATTTTATCTACTAATTTATCTACTTATAAAATTGTAAATAAATCACTTATTTCAAAAACCAAACATGTTAGTATACTTGAAAATGAAAAGAAGATTCTTAAAGCTAGATTAGAGATACTCTACTAGCATGTTTAAGAATGGAAATGGAAAAGTCTCTCATGATAGATCTTACACTATAAGAACAAATGCTTTTTCTAACATATGGTGCAATGCATGTGGAAATAAAGGACATATTTATTTTGATTACATGTCTAACAAAAAGAATATTAGAGGTAAATCAACTTATGTTTGGTTTCCAAAACTTTCATTACTTCTAGCACTTCTAGTAGTTGCATTCATACATCCATTTCTTTTCAAAACAGTGGACCCAAATTTAGTTAGGTTTCAAAAGTTAACCTTGATTGATTTTTGCATGAATGTCTTCATAAAAAAAAAATTAAAGAAGGCATGTGGTACTTGGACAGTCAATGTTTAAGGCATATGACTGAAGATAAAGCCAAATTCAAATAACTTAAAAGGCATGAAGGAGGACATGTGATTTATGGGGATAATGCTTGTAACCGAAGGAAAGATCATCGACATTGGTAGTGTTGGTAACTCTTCCCTTACCTTTAGTAATGTATTTCTTGTTGATGGCTTAAAGCATAATTTGATATCAATTAGTTAGCTTTGTGATAATGTTCTTTCAGTTTTATTTTATACGGATTTGTGTGCTGTTAAAGGAAATGAAAATTTTTATTTTTGTTGCAAAAAGATTTAAAAATATTTATCTTGTTGATTTAGAATATTTATTTGTTTATTCAAATTTAGTGTTTTTTAAAAGCACAACTGATGAAAGTTGGTTATGGCATAGGAGACTATGTCATATCAATATGCCTACACTACATAAGATTTTAAAATTAGATATTGTTATTGGTTTGCCAAAGTTAGATTTTCAATCTGATTATATTTGTGATTTATGTGTGCATGGTAAACATCATAAGTCATCCTTTAAAAATAAAAATATTATTTCTACATCTAGACCATTAGAGCATTTTCTTCTTGATTTGCTAAGAGCCATTAGTACTGTGAGTCTTGGTGGCAAGACTTTTGCTATGTTATTGTAGATGACTTTTGTAGGTTTATTGGATGATATTCCTTGCTCATAAAAATGACTACATTGATGAATTTAAAAATTTTGTGAAGTTAATTAAAAAATAAATTGGTTTATAGATTAATAGAATTCAATTAGATCGTGGTGGAGAATTTGAGAACAAATCTTTTGAAGATTTTTTTAAAGAGTTAGGAATTAGGCATAATTTTTTAGCACCTAGGACTCTCTAGTAGAATGGAGCTATTGAAAAGAAGAATCAAATATCAATTGAACTTAGTAGATCTATATTGGATGAATATAATTTTCCTAAGTATTTTTGGGTGGAGGCAGCCAATACTGCCTGTTACGTTATGAATAGAGTTTATTTGAGATAGATTTTAAATAAAACCCCTTATTAATTATTCTTTTGGAAAAACCTAAGATTTATTATTTCCATTTTTTTGATGCAAATGTTTCATCTTAAATAATGGAAAGAGAAATCTTGGAAATTTAGATTCTTAGCTTGATGATGGTATCTTTTTTTAGTTATTCTATGTTTGAAAGAGCATATCATGTTTTTAATAAAAGAAAGATGATTGTTTAAGAATTTATTCATGTAATTTTTTATGAGAATTTGGTAGATGAGAGGAAAGATATAGTGATTGAGGAAAAAAAATAAAATAAAAAAGATTAATTTTGAAGAACAAGTGCATGCTTCTTTGCCTAAGGAATGGAAGTTTAAGAAAAATCATATAAAGGAGCTGATTATAGGAGACCCATCCCAAGGTGTAGTAACTGGGAGGCATAGTAGGAATGAAGTTAATCATGATGCATTTCTTTCCATAATTGAGCCTAAGAATGTTGAAGAAGCCATTTTTGATAATTATTGGGTAATTGCTATGGAAGAAGAGCTTAATCAGTTTGTAAAGAATGGTGTTTGAGAATTAGTCCAAAAACCCAATGATCAGAATATTATTGGAACAAAGTGGGTCTATATATATAAGTTAGATGATTATGGTATGGTTGTTTGAAATAATGCTAGCTTAGTTACACAAGGGTATACATAGGTTAAGGGGATAGATTTTGTGGAATATTTTGCACATGTAGCATGACTAGAAGCCATTAGGTTGCTCATTGCTTATGCATATTATAAAAACTTTAAACTCTTTTAGATGGTCATCCAAAGTGCCTTTTTGAATGGGTTTATAAATTAAAGAAAGCTTGATAAATTTAAAAAGCCAGGATGTCTTTATAGGGAAACCCCCTAGTTTTGAGAGACTTAATTTTCCTAATCATGTTTATAAATTAAAGAAAGTTTTATATGGTTTGAAGCAGGCTCCACTGGCTTGGTATGAGAGATTGAGTGCTTACCTCAATGACCACAAGTTTAGAAAGGATAGAGTAGATACCATCCTTTTTCTTAAGAATGTAGGTAATGATCTCATTGTGGTTCAATTATATGTAGATAACTTTTTATTTGGAAGCACTAATGAATCTTTGTGCACTGAGTTCTCATCTTTAATGGCTAGTGAATTTGAGATGAGTATGATAGGAGAACTCAACTTTTTCTTGGGGCTTCAAGTGAAGCAACATCAAAATGGAACCTTCACCAATCAAACAAAATACTCTCTTGAATTAATTGAAAAGTTTGACATGAAGAGATTCAAATCAAGTAAAATCCCCATGTGCCCTTCTACTAAATTAGATTTAGATGAATCAGGAAAACCCTTTGTCCAGATACTTTATAGGAGCATGATAGGATCGCTTCTGTACCTTACCACCTATCGTCCAGATATTATGTTTGTTATTATTTGTGTGCTTATTTTTAGGTTACCCCCAAGGAATCTCATTAAATAGTAGTTAAGCGCATATAATTTATGGGCACTAGTAGGCTTGGCTTGAGCACACCATGATCATGTCAATTTTTAGAATCTTCTCTTTTGTCTTGGTCCTTTAAAAAGTAGCATTTTGTGTCTTTATCCACTGCTGAGGCTGAATACATAGTGGTTGGTAGTTGTGTAGAACAGATCCTTTAGTTAGAGTAACAGTTAGAAGATTTTGGTGTTAGGTTAGACCACAGTCCCATTAAGTGTGCTAACACTAGTGATATCTCCTTAACAAAGAATCTAATTAAACACTCACAAACAAAATACATTGAAGTGAGGCATCATTTCATTCATGTTCCTATTTTGAAAGGTGATGTTTGCATTGATTTTGTTTCTACTTATTTTCAAATCATTAACATTTTACAAAACCATTCCAAGAAGAAAAATTTTGTACATTACGCCGAATGCTTAGAATGTTGGATCCCTCTCATTGATTTTGGTTTTCATGAATTTCATATTTTTATTGATTTTTGATGTTCATAAAGGGGGAGAAAATATTAACTTATTTATATGATTTTCACTAGAATTAGTTTCTTAATTTATCTCATGCATAGACTTAGGGGGAGTTTTTATTATGAACGTTGGTTTTGGACCTTCTTGCTAAATCATTTTGAGTAATTCTTATTTTATATTTGTTCCATGTATGGATGAAGGTCACTTTGCACCTTCACTATATAATCCCAACACAAAATGATTTGACATGATAAAAAAGGACATTGTTAGCCTCATGATCCTTGGTGTAGGTCACTTTGATTTTGATGACAACAAAAACATGTTTGGTGTGACTAATGTTTCAAACTTGTTATTTCATGTCTTCACATATGATCAAGCCAAACCATGGAGGAAGCTGCTTAAAGCTTGGGTGGAGATTTGGTTTGGGGTATTATTTCTTGTAAGCACTTAATAATGATTTAATCATAACAAATGTGCTCATTAATTAAATGATTTCGTTCATATTTTATTTCACATCATCATGCATTAGATAGTCGTTTTTATCTTGATGTGAAACTAGGTATATTTATGGTAAGTTTGCAAACTAATTAAATTTGTGCTTACCATTCCCTTTTTTTCGCATGTCTCATGACTTCATGTGATTTTAATTTTCATACTTTATCATTTCACATTATTTATTTTTGGAATTTGCACTTTGATTTTCATAATTTTCAAAATTCCAAAAACTTTTCTAAATAACTCACATACGAATTTTATATTTTGCACCTCTTTCATTTCCTTCATTTTGATTACTCTTTTATTAAGTTTTTGTGTATTAATTAGTTGCTAATTATGTTAAGCAAACTTCTAAAGTTTAATTAATTAATTAATTAATTAACCTCCACCAATGCCAAAATTCCTTTCCTACGCCTCCTCCATCTCCTTGGTCGAAATCCCTCCTTATGGATTTTATTTTAGTAAATCCCTCCTCCCTTGGCCCACTCCCTCTATTAAATGTCTTTAATTAATTTTTTCTTATATTAATTTGATCTCTATTACACCTCATCAATCCATGAGATCAACTCTCATTGGAAGATTTGAATTCCCCCTTTTCTAATCCTCTTTGGCAAAATTTTTCCATTCGACTTTTTTCCTAGCTATTTTTTTTAACCCTCATTAATTCCTTCTTATTTTATTTTAAGGCCTGATTAAACCAGATAAAATTTCATTTTAATATTGTCCCTTAGTTCAAATTACTTCCTTACAATCTTCCCCCCTAATCCCTTGGATTAGTTAAGGCTAAAACAATTCCATTCAACCCTAATCTCTCCTCGTGTTGGCCAAAATTCTGCTCCGTCCTCCTTGGCTGAATTTTACAATCTTTTTGTGAGAGAAACCCTAAAGCTCCCTACCTAAATTCCTTCTCCAATTGAATCTCCAGCAACCTAAAGGCATCCTCAAGAATTTCTTTCAATTTCCTTGGAGGATCTTTCAATGTTTCTTGGAGGAAACCTAGTAGGGTGAAGCTTTACGTTGGATCATGATTTGGTGACACTTTGCTACAATTTTATTTATATGATCTGAAGTTTTTGTAAGAACTTTCTAATTATTTATTTATAGCTGTGTTTATGTGATTCATAATCTCATATTTACATCTTATTCACAAATTTAAAGAGATCATGATTGTGATTATTGGTGAAAACTAGTAATCTTTCTTTATGTTGAATTTAAATCTAGTTTGAATCTTTTGAAGTGGTTTTATTGCTATAGAAAATCCATCATATAAGTAATCAAAATTATATTTTTCTAGTTTTATTTAAGTCAAAATTATTTTCAAATATCACAAGTCTTTTTGATCAACTAGTTGTGGGTTCTCAGGTTATATGTTTTGAATATAGTTTCAATCTATTTGTGATTTTATGTCAGAATCATCAACTTATTTGTGATTTAATTCATATTTTTTAGAATTTATAAAGATCAAATTCTATTGGATTATTCTATGTTATTGAGTTAACTAATTGAGATTTTCTAGTGAAAATATTTGGAGACTTATTTTCTTTCACTAGTGGCTATTTTATTAAAAAATTTTGTAAGACTTACTTGCTTTATCTTATTCATATTGTTAGTGATTTAATTCATACACTTTCATATATTTTGATTTTCAAAATATTAATTTTGGTTTGTTCTTTAAGTGGAAGCTTGGTGTATTGTGTGTCTAGTCACCGACATCTTGATTTGAACGTTTTGCGAAACCCTTTCGACTATCTAGTTTATAAATTAAATTTATAATCAATTAATGATTTGATTCCATTCTTATGTTATCTTAACATCAAATCTAAAATATTTTTATAGTAGACATCTTTTCATAAGATATTTTGATTGTATACCATTTTATGAGTCAGTGACTTATTATGAAACTTGATTTTGCCTTATGTTTAAATCTCTTTTGGTTTATCTTATATATTTCCCTATATATTATCTAAGGATTCTTTAAATATATTATTCCAAAAATTTTAAATTATATAAATAGCAATCTTGGGTTTGAATTTTGTGTAACGCTAGTTGCCTTTGGCTTAAGTGTGATTTTCAACTAGTCATGCCATATCTTTTGAATTATTTTGAAATTAACTCTCAAATGATTTTTCATGCGCTAATTTGATGTCATCCTTACATATTTTTCTTAAATTATTAGCTTTTTTTTGCAAAATAGCATACTTACATTGCTTCATTGCCCACATTACTTAGTCTTCAAACATTATTTTAAAAGTTATTCTTGCTTGTATTTCTCTTTGCAAATATATTTATAAACTTCATTTCATCATATTTTCATCTTTACATAATATAAAATTAGTGCTTAAACCCATTTATTTTTTTGTGATTAAAACTTTATTTTTGTGTGAGGCTTTGAGAGCACTTTCTTGAAAACTATTCTTTTGTGAGATCTAAATTGTTAGATTTATTTTTATCTTTTTTTTGTGGCTTGTATTATTGTTGTGAGGATCTCATCATCGTATGAGTTAGTACTATCTCTGTTGTAAGAGAGGTACAATTGCTTTTAACCAAAGGATTTGGTATTAGTTGAATCCATGTCTGGGGGCTAAGCGTGAAGTAGGCTGGTTTAGGGTTTGGGCCAAACCATGTAAAAATTCTTTGTGTTCTCTTTATTGTGATTTGTTTTTTTTTTGTGTTATACTCATGCCACAAATTTTTCTACAAAGTAAAATTAAATAGTTTTTTTAAATTACCACTCTAATTAGTGCATAACCTAATTCGCCCCCTTGTGTTTCTTAGGATTCTATTATGTCGGGGCCAATGGGCTACCTAGGTGAGATTCTGTTAACAAAGTTATAAAGACATAGTGTCTTATCACAATCATACACATTGTGACCTATGTATTATTGTGTCATATTAGGTCGAGTTGTGATAGTCGCAATGTCTGAATAAGGCGCTGGAGCGTTATAAATGACAATGCTGCGGCACAGAATATATAGACGCTACGGCGCTTGTTCAACATTAATGAATTTTTATCTTCACTTTAACATTTCCAGAATAAATATAACTAAAATAATATATTTTTACTAAATTTTAACATAATAAATAGTACATAATTTACACTTAATAAATTCCCCCAGCTTAAGCTCTTGCTTGTCCTCAAGTAATGGTAAAATCACCTATTGATTAGCTTAATAGCCAAAGTAAAAAATTGATAATTTAAAATTACTAAAATATCATATAATACATCACTGTCTAGAAGTAATTTAGAATGTTCAAAATTATAATTCAAATTTAAAATTTTAGAATAATTATCTCAATTTGTTACCCTTACTATTGCTTGCATTGAACCTATCCACTATAAGTGTATGTGTAAATTTGACTTCTAGTTTTAGAAATGAATAATATATTACATAGGGATTAGTTATATTTATAGTTAAATTGGAAGTTCATCAATACACTATCATATATATTAGTTCACTCATCTTGTCATATTTGATTTAAAGTATTATGATGCTTTTTGACTTGAGCTTCAACTTATACCAATTTTTGAATGTACTCACCTTTTTTCTTTTTCAAAATTTTCATTTGATATTTCATATTTTTACTTTTTCTTACTTATCAAGTATATATTTAATAATTTTGAATACCAGTTTTACTTTCATCATCTCACAACCCTAATTAATTTTATATTAGGATTTAGTGAGATCACTAATTCAATATTTAAGTTTACTATAATCTTCCTAATTTAAGCTACCTACTTCTTTTCCCTAAATTCAATTACTCATTCTTCATTTCAGAGTCAGTATATTAGTGTATAGTTTCTAAATTCAAAACAAGTCAATTACTTAAGTGATTTATATTAATTAATTATTAAGCTTTTCAAATTATGTATTATTATGCATTGTTCATTCAAACTATCATCTAGCATTTTATTATTATCTTAATTTTATATAATTTTAATTAATATTTTTAGTCTAGGTAAATAAGTAATCAAAGTGCAAGTGCTGTGTTGAGAACAATACTCAACAGTTAAGCATATACAAGAATTTAAATTAAATGTAAATAATAGAATAAAATAATGTAAACATAACTAAACAAAGGCTATAATAAAATACAAACAAAAAAAAAATCAAATACATAACATAATTGGGTTGTCTCCCATTAACATTAAGTTTAAAGTCTTCAGCTAGACATGCCTAGATATGTCATTTTGGCTGTAATAAATCACCACCATAGGTGCCATGGTGCTTACTTAATACTTGTGAATTTTTACCTTCTCCTGAATGTTTCATGCATAAACACAACTCAAATAACACATTTTCACTAAAATTTAACATAATAAATTGTACATTATTTACACTTAACAATATTTCCACTTCAATTTATAACTTCATAGAGATACTCATATGAATATTTTAAAAACTTTCATGTAACTATTACATTTGCCAAAAAAGCCTCAATCAAATTATATACTCAAAAACTTACATAGGAAAAACCAACCGATGAAAATCCAATGTCTTATAATCAAAATGTTCAGAATAAAGCATACAACAACATATTAAAATTTATGTAGAGAAAACATCATAAAACCTTAAAAAAAAAATTTTGATCATAACTTTTTGTAAAACCACAAAAATTAAAATAGAGATAGGGGGTTTGGAAGTCTTCCTAGAGCTCCACAAAATCCCTAATTAGCCCCACTAAAAAAACCTAAGCATTGACAACCAAAACTTCTCCTTTTCTTTCTTTCTCTTCCGTTCCTCCTCTCTTTTCATCTCCTCTTCGTGAATTACTGGGGTGAGGTTTGGTTCAAAAAAATTTAGATATTTTAATTACATAAAACCACTAGTTTGACTTAGTGCCATGGTGCTAGATCCTTTATGCTGCAATGCTGAGCTACATCATCTAGAATCACTTAACATCACTCTAAATAAAGTGTTTTTCATAGCAGTAGAGCCACCCAGTTCTATAGAACACATTCAAATATGGTTTCCTCACTAGAGAGATTAAAGCCATGATGCTACCGGCCAAGCACTACAGCATTGCTATAGAGAATTCTTAAATTGAAAATTTGCTTTTCCAATTCAGTTTTTGGCTTATATAGGAGCTCACCAGATAATTTAAGACTCATAATTTATAATTAGATCAAATTTAAAAAAGCATCGATGGTAATTACCTGGGTTTATAAATAGCAGGTATTACAGTATAAACTTTAATCCAAGGAATTTTTTTAATGTGACCCAAGGGCATATATGGCTGGGTTGACAAGCATGTTGAATTGAAAGAGGTGAAAATATAACTCCAAATTAAAAGCATGTATTTTTTCAGACTTCTTACCAACATATCATCAATATATACTTTAATGGTGTGCCAATGATGTTTTTAAAAAGCCTATTAGTGAGATGTTAATAGATAACACCAGCATTATTGAATTCAAATGGCATGACTTGGTAGTAATATAGTCTTTTTTTTGTTTGAAAATTTATTGCTCATCATTCATATAGTGCACTCTTATTTGGTTATAGCTAGACTAAGCATTCATAAAGCTAAATATTTGAGGCCTAGATGTGGCATTACTAAGTTGAACTACACAAGAGAAAGGAAAATTATCATTTAATAATCTTTATTAAGATTAGTGTTGTCAAATAAAATTCTCTAAGCATTAATGACTTTTTCAACTTTGATGACATTTTCTAGCTAAGTAGAATGGTGTACCTCTTATTTGAACTCGGCTTCTAGGAGTTTTTCAACTTCTTATTTAATTTCTTATAGGAAATCAAGTTTGAAGTTTTGCTTCTTTTAAATGGTCATCTTAAACATTAGATCTATCTTGAGGGAATGTATAATTAATTTAGAATCAAGTCCATGTATATTCATTAGACTCTATGCAAAGAAGTCTTAAATCTTGCATAGGAAGTTTGTCAGTTATAGCTTTGCTCATTAAGGGGTAGATCACCAACTTGTATTATCTACGGTGGGTGCTTATTTGATAATATAATATAAACTAGAACTTCCATTAAAGAGGTCATCTTTGAAACATCTTTATCTCAAAGATCAAAATTTTCAATACAAAGGGTCACTAATGGGCATGGTTGAGCTTGCTAGAAATAACATGATGAAGCCATATATTAGGTTTCACCTACTATGTCAATTTTATGCAAAGCTAGGAATATTATCTTAAGGTGTAGCATCAAAGCAATGTAACTTAAGATTGATTAAAGGGGCCTCCTAAAAATGGCATTGTATTCTAATTCTAGATTGACTACTATAAACTTGATTGGATAAGTTACCTATCAAGGGGAATTTTTAATGTAATACAAAAAATGATTGTACCTTCCATTTCCATAAGTTGATTATCAAGTTTGTATAATGTGTAGTATATTAAGGCTTTAATAGAGATCCCATCATCAGCTAAAATTATCTTAACATTGCACCATAGCTCACCAAATCTTATATTAATGATGAGAAGATATTTTAAGGGATGTCAATACCTTCTAAGTCAGAGTTATCAAAAGTAGTGGAGTTGTCAACATGAGACTTCTTTTGTACTGGCTCCTCAACATGAATGATGAAGACTTGATCAAATAATAGAAGACATTTGGTGATTATTTTAATTCTACCAATCATTTAAGCCTTTCAATTTCATCTTTGAGTTACCTTGATGTTCCAATGGTATTTCCATGACTTTCGTGTAACTATCAATATTGATTTTAATTTATTGAGTTTAATTTCAACGAATTTGGCCACTTAATAATCTTATATTATATAGATAAAATATTAACATAAGATGTATTGAGTGGTGTATACTCCTTCAGGGATCATATTATTATTGTGGTGGATGAAAGGAGAGGTCATGGTTTCCATATTACCTATGTTTCTTTGATTGGGATAGCTAATTGACAATCCCTGGAGTATTATTATGCTTTTTCGTGGGTTTTTTATATAACCATTTATGTGAATTGATAGCCTCATTAACAAAGATTTATGCTTCTATATGGTGAATCATATAAGCATAGGAGAAAACCATGTCCTATATTAGTGATGAAGGGAAAGGTTCAGGATAGAAATATTTAAGAATGAGCCCTTCTTAGCAGCTTAGGATCTAGTCCTATGAATCAATTAGTTTTTAAAGGAATTTTTGGAAATAATCTTTAAGCTTCTCTCTCATTCTAGAAAATTCCTAATAGATGGGAGGAGACCTTAATAATTTTTTAATTTTTAAGGAATCCATATCTTTTTTCTTTAGTCATGGATGTTCTCACTAGACATTTACAAGAGGATGTACCTTGGTGTATGCTTTTTGATGATGATATTCTTCTTGTTGATAAGACTAGAGAGGGAGTTGAAGGTAAACTAGAATTGTGGAGGTCAACCTTAGAGTATAAAGGTTTTCTCTTGAGTAGATCTAAAATGGAATATATGGAGTGTAATTTTAGTAATAATAGACCTAGTGAGTGGATTGTGACTTTGACCGATCAAGTCATTAATAAGAGTACACATTTTAGATATCTTGGATCTATTGTTCAGAGTGATGGTAAAATAGATGGGGATATTATCAGCATAATCCAAGTTGGATGGTTGAAGTGGAGGAATGCATCAGGCTTATTGTGTGATAGAAAAGTACCCCTCAAACTTAAGGGAAAATTCTATAAGATGGTGTTAAGACCTGTAATGCTTTATGGTGTCGAATGTTGGCCATTAAAAGAGAAGCATAATTCTAAGTTAAGTGTTGCAGAGATGAGGATTCTCAGGTGGATGAGTGGCTTTACCTTTAGAGATAGGATATGAAATGAGCATATTCGTGAAAAGGTTGAAGTAGCTCCAAAGGAAGATAAGATTAGAGAGAGTCGCCTTTGATGGTTTGGTCACATAAAATGGTGGCCTCCCGATAACCCGGTTAGGAAAGTAGAGGTCTTAGATTTGACTTATGTTAAGAAAGTTAGAGGTAGACCTAAAAAGACTTGGTAAGAAAATATTTGAAAAGATTTTTCTTTATTAGATTTAAATGAGAATTTGACTTTTAACAGGACACAATGGAGAAAAAGGATTCATGTAGCCAACCCCACGTAGTGGGATAAAGGCTTATTATTGTTGTTGTTGTTGTAAGGAATTGCTTGACAAAGTGCCTTACATTGTTTCCTTCTTCCTCCCTTAGATTTAGAAATAAATCAAATTCAAAAATTATATCTTATGAATTCCCTGATGGTATCCTTCAGACCTGAGGTTAGATGATGCCTCTCCTTGGAATTTAAAATCCAAATCCGATCTCTTTTAAGATTCATCCATTTGGTTAACACCAATATATACATTATAACTTCATTCTACTACACATACTGGGGGTCCATTTGTTGACCTCATCTTTTCATGAGATTCATCAATCAAAACCAAATCCAAAACCAAGGTCAAATCTAAAATCTCATACCAAAAAATCAAGGCCAATGTCCCTTGTCCTATAACACTTCTTGGGTAATTTTACAATCACCTCAAAACTAAATAAAATGACCTCTAATTCATGATCCATAAGTATTATGTTGATTATGCATGTCTATATGGTCAACCCTCTAAATTTGTGGCTAATCGGAGCCCTATAACCCCTTACATTGCATTAAAATCCAAAGGCTGCAAAACCTTCAAATATTTATGGCCCATGCCATTAGACCTTGCACGTTGTGGAATTTGACCTTGTGACCTTTCCCAAACCCCTTGAACATGTCCATATAGATTTTTATGACATGTTAAATGCAAAACTACACTTTGGTGGGCTTTGGTTGACCCAGACTTGACCATGGCCCTTTTGACCAAAATGCCCCTTAAGGGTAAAATTGAAGTTTTCTCTAAACCTCAATATGGCTCACTCAAACTAGCCTTTGAAACCTCCTCTAATACATTATAAATATCATTTCGAGTGTATTGGACTAAAACCCAAGTCTTGATTTGACCTGGTTAACCAAGTCAGCTATGGTTTACCAAAGTGCCCTTTAAGGGGCCAAAATATGTATTTGATGCAAGGAGACCTCACCATTATATGGGACCACCTCCATTAGCTCCAAAATGACATTTTGAATTTGTAGGACCCAACCTCAATCCTTGATTTGACCTGGTTGACCAGGTCAACCATGGTTAACCAAATCACCCATGCACCCAACCAAAATTAAATTCAATGCTTCAAGAAATTTGAAATTAAATTGATCACTTAAATTAAATTGATCACTTAAAATCATTCAATTGAATATTCCAAGTATGTTTAATATTCTCCTAAGTCAAATCACCTTTTATTTGACTTGACCAACCCATTTGAAATGGTCAAGCACATGCATTCAATCAACCTTTCATGCAAACACCCAAACCTTGGCCTCAAACTCTTTGGGATTTATTCCTACAGAAAACACAATCCTTCAAAGACACATCCTAGTCAGCATTGACTTGTTGACTGTTCAAAAAGTCAACAAATCTCCTCCAAATAAAGAATATGCTCATTTGGTCAAGCTTTGGCCAACCAATGCTCTCCCTCCATTTTCTCCAGCATATTTTGCTCAAAGTAGCCATAATCCACCCCAAATTATCCCTAAAGAAGCCCCTAGAACCAAACCAAGCCATGGTATAGCCAAATGGGGCAAAGATGGTCCCCCCATCACATAAGCAGAAACCTAAGCCCTTTGCCATTTCTCTAGCCTCTAACCATTTTGGATAAGTGTCAGCCATCCAAGAAATCACTCCAAACCATTTTAGCCCTCCATTCAAAAGGCTAGGGTTTAAGGTGGGAAAAATCTTTCCAAACCCTTATTCACTCATCCCATACTCTCTCAGCCATCTCCAGTCCCCAACTTCTTCCTTTTAGCTTCTATAGGAACTTGTCTAGCTTTCCTAACCATTTCCCCACCATTCTACAACTTCCTAAGCCCATTTTGGTGAAGAGTGAGGGAAATAGAGAGAGAATGAGGACATTTGAAGAAAACTTTTGATCCAGCTGGAACCAAGTCTTGGAGCCTTTAGTAAAGTTGGAGAGGACCTTCTTAGGAGAAACAAGACACCAAGAAATAAAAAATCCATCCATTGGTTGGTAAGATATTCCCTCTTTAAGTTTAGAATCTTATTTAAAATTGTTCAAAATCTATAATGCATGGAGCCTCCAAACTCCAGTCATTAGAAGATTAATGTGTCATGAGTTTACGTTTGAAATTTTATAAAATTTGGTTAAGTATTATAAAATTTATAGGCAAATGAAAATTTTTGTTCATTTTGAACTAAATCAGCTTATGCTCGATAAAAGCCATCATTTGGTTTGGACTGGTCCACATGGCGCAATCCCAACCATTCTTTGCCTGCACTGTCGATCCAACTACAGATCCTATCTACTAACATGGATAAATGAACATCGAGCACTAGACACGTGTCCCACAATGCATTAGATGGCGATGACGGCAGCGCAATCGTTGCCACCAACATTTTTTAATTTAAAATTGATTTGAAAAATTAATTTAAATGCTCAAAACTTTGAAAATTCATAGTAAACCCAATGTTTTGCCAAATTGAGTGATTTTGATGTTATTGGAAAGGTCTTGAGGCCTAAAATTTTATAAAATTAATTTTAATGAGTTTTGATTATTGAATTGTTAGAAATTTACATTTATTTGAAATTAAATTTTATCAATTTTCTCATAATCCAGTGGTTAAATTGAACTAAAATTTCGGTGAAAATTTTGTGAGCATTTTAAACATTCCTAGTGATTATTATAGGTCTAGGTGCGCTCTGGATCAGTGTGGTGTGAATTTCCAAATTGATGGGTCCATTTGGGACTCAAACCTTTGAAAATTCACAACTCTCAAAACTTGTAGGATTTTGCTGTGATTTTCCTGTGGTATGATTTCATGTGTGTTAGGGTTAGATGAACCAAATTTCAATTATATTAGAACACTAGTGATACTTAGGGAAAATAATTAAGAATAATGTCTAGAAAACATAAAAATATCCTAAAAAATTATACAGATATCCAATAGAGGTCAAACTCTGGACTAGTGTACTTAGTGACATTATAAACCTTAGGTTTTAATTTCATTGAATTTAAAATTCATTAGGTCAGAAATTAATCAAAATAAAAATTAGCCCCTTTAAAAAGCCTCAAACTTTAAAAAATAATAATAAATCCAAATTAAATCTAAAAAACACAAATATTAGCTCAAATTGTTCATAACTAAACATAAAACATAAAAAAAGTAAAAGCCCCATCACTAGACTTCAAATTTAGCCTTAATTTGATGAATTGGGAAATTCAACAATTAATTCAAATAAATAATTTAAAATTAATAAGAATAAAAAAATAAATTCCAAATGCTTGAAAATACTCCTACAGGTCATTTCTTACACTTGGGAGGAATTTTAAAGGGTTTGGAGTGAGTTTGGTGCTAAAATGAGAAAATCTCCCTAATTAAGCAATTAAATCATTCAATTAAATATCCAAACTTCAAAAATTTATAACTAAATATGGAAAACTCCAAGATTAGAAATCTCAAAGGCATTAGACTCTTCTAAGGATCTAATATTTATGAAAAATATCAGTTTTTTATAAATCACTAAGAATCAAAAAGTCAACTCTTTGATCAACCTTAGCTCAAAAGACACAAACTTTAAAAAAATCATAACTAATTATAAAAAATTCCAAATCCAACAAATTTAGTGTCATTTTACTCATCTTAGGGTCAAATATTTATTAAAAATATAAAAACACCAAAAATTATTATAAATTAAAAAATAAAAAATGAACCCTTTATTTAATCCATTAAAATATTCCACAAAATTTCCAAAATTCAATAAATAAGTAAAATTTCAGCAAAGCACTAATCTATTCAATCAAATCAATAATAAACCATAAAAAATGATCAATTATAAACTTAAATAAAAACTTTTAATTATATAATATTGGTTACTACTAGGTAACCCGAGTCTACGAGGTTAATAAGCAAGCCCCATGAAGGGGTAAAATAAACCTCATAACCCTGGTGTAAATAAAGGTAGTCACAACCTAACAAATAAAATTTATCCTAAAATGAATATTAGAATACTAATATTTAAGCTCAAATTAAAATTCCCTCAGCCAAAAAAAAAAAGTAAAACACAAGAAAACTTCAAACAATAACCTATTTAGGGCACATCCAAATCACACAGCCTAATGCACACACTATATATGACTTGTTAGGACAACAAACTCTAGTTTTAGGCTAGGCCAATATTTCTTTATACTTTTTCTCTGTGTAACATGGATTTTTCTTGGATTTTATGTGATTTTTCATACGTGCTGGTTACTATGATTGATGTGTTCTATGATGTATTATGATGTGATAATTTTATTATATTATCTATGAATTGATATGATGGGCATTAGATTTCTACTAGGCTAGGAATGATCTAGATGCTAATAGAATCTTCTGTAGGTGGTCATGCTCATGTAAGGCTATAAAAGGGGGATAATTAAAATTTAACTAACTAAATTTTCTATAAGTGATAAATATGTTAAGCCTCCCTAAAATAAAAAGAACATGAAGAAGTGTCAATGATTGGTTCAAATGTGATCTATGAGTTTTCTATAACTTCTTGGGATTTCTTTTGATGATTTTCTATGAACTTCTTAGGATAACGGGCAGGTTGTCCAGAGTCTTTTTAAATTATTAATATGTATTATAAATTAAAGAGTTATAAAAAGTCACTAAGAGTGGGGTATTTGATACCCAAATTTGGATTCCAAAGAGGAAGGAAACATCACTTAGGGAAGAGTTCCTTCTATTTGGAAACTTAAATTTGGGGAAATTTGAAATCCAAAGAAAAAAAGAAAAACCCCTTTGGTGAGGAATTCTTTTCATTTGGATATCCAAATTTGATGGATCCTAAGAGCCCAAAGGAAAAAATTAAATAAACGAAGAAGGAAAATACCCCACTTTAACACTTGCATCATTATATAGCATTAGAATCTGGGGTGTTGTTAGTGGTACCCTATCACTTTTAATTTCTACTGACCCTAGTTTATAAATTAAGTGGCACTTACTATATGGACTTTAAATATTTTATATGATTGATGATGTGTTTAAATTAATTACGCATTAGAAATTGCCTATTTTATAGGGTTTTTTTTCCTTGTATACATGATTTGTTTTAGCCTGGAAAACACGATTAGGCTCTTAAGGACAATGAAAAAAATTATTCTACTTGTGACTAAATAAAAAAGTTAACTCTCACTTAGAAAGATAATCGCTATCTAAGAAGTAAGCCCAAGAACACCCAAGAGTTCTCATGCATTCATATTTCGCTTTCTCTTCTTACTAGGTACCATCCCACCTGTGGGCCGTGGCCAATCATTTGACCTATTAGGGTGCAGCTTTGTCTAGGTGATATTGTGTATCTCTAAGGAAAACCTATTTTCTAAGCCTAAATTTTTAAACTTCATCATATATAATTTCTACATTCACTCAGCATGCACTACATTAGAATCTAATTGAAGAAATAAAATTTTAATTGCATGGAGCATAAACTCCACCATACACAAGGAAAGGGCCCAATTAAGACCTTCTCTAGATATCGGTCCCAATTTCTCAAAAACATCAATAACAACCTACCTATCTTTCATAAAGAACAAACTCATAGTTATAAAGCACCTAGGTAGTTTAGTTGACACTCCAATTTAGGTCGAGGTAAGCCCAGATTTACATTTCATTAGTTAGGTTCGGGTCACTATCATTTAGTGCCCAACTTATATTTAGGATCTGGGGTATACCCAAAGTCATAAGTCCTCAATATTGAGAATCTAATCCTAATATTCTAATAAAATGATAACTCAAATTAAAATTTTTTCTAACAAAAAATTTAAAGCCCAACACATAGGACAGATTCGAGGTTTTTGAATTATTTCAAAATCCCAAAACACCTCCTACTTCTAATCTTTTGGCCTCTAAAAAAAGTCCTCAAAATTGATCCAATCCCAATTAAAATTCTAGCCTTACTCCTTTCATATCACTCTTAAAAAATATAAAATGAAATTTTTACCATTATTTTAATCGAGAGAATTCGTTGAAAACTCTAAAAGTTTGTGAAGATTGTTAAACCTCTAAGAACCAGGTCGAGGCAAACCAAGAGGGGGATGAATTGGTAATTTAAAAAATTTTTAATAAAAAAATCTTTTAATAACCTTTTTAATAATTGAAAATAAGCAATTTTAATCAATGAATGAAGAAGCAAAGTGTTTCACATTAACAAATCAAATCAGAGTTTTCAATCACACAGTAAGTCACAGAAAAGTGCAAAAATTAAAATACAAAAAAATAAAAAGAACGAACACACCAGATTTTATATTAGTTTGGTTAAATCTAACCTACGTTCACTCCTCGGAGGCCTCAGCTCTGAGTATTACACTAAACCTTTTAGTGTCTCTTCTTTAGTGCCCACTGCTAGGTGGAGAAGCCCTTACCAAATCACTTTCACCTTCCCAGTGTGGCGGAGAACCAAAAGCTATTACACCCTATCGATGACGGCAGCGAACCTTGAATTTTTTACACCCTCTAGGTGATGGCAAAGAACTACAGATCCTATTAATCCCTCCTAGAGTTTGCAGAGAATCATGACTTTAAGCTGTAGAATGTCTCCCTGGAGCTACCAAATAATCAAGAAGAAACTTAAAGAAGACAAGTAGGAATCTTGCTTGGAATAACCTTGCGACTCCCTCACAACGCCCCCTCACACAAGCTCTTCCTCTCTTCTCTCCCAAATCTCTCATCAACTCTCTCTCTAAGCTCCCTTTCAAGCAAACTAACCAGCAAAAGATTTTTAATATAAGAATTAGAGAAGCTTAAATAGCAGGCTTCAAGAAACCTTAATTTTTAAGAGAGTCATCTTATGTTCGTACTGTATGATACAAAGATTGTATAGTACAATTAGTACAAAACTAAACCAATCTAGTATCATGTGAACAGTCATTTAGACAAACTATTCAAACCATATAATACTTCATATTGTATGATCATAAGATTGTTTGGAATGAACTATAGAAATTTTTTCTATTCGTTTGAGACGACATCTAGGATGGCCAATTTTGTACTCTATCGATTGTCTAGCACTATGGACTATACATTATGATCAGTACAAAAAGTATGGATTTTATTTGATATGAGCTCTAGGATGATTAAATTCATACTCTATCGATCGTATTGTATGAATATTATTATATAGTACGATCGACTTATCATAATTGCCCATAATTTGATTATCTAATTTTTGGGGTCAAATTCAGTAAGATATTAATATACTCGTATAATACGATTGTGATTGTATTGTACAATCAATAAAAAAAGTATCTTCCTTAATTCTCTGGCTACTAGGGTTTTGTAGAACAAACTTAATCGTATAGTATTATTTAAAATCGTACAGTACAATAATAACAACAACAACAACATCATCAAGCCTTTATCCCACTACGTGGGGTTGACTACATGAATCCTTTTTCTCTATTGTGTCTGTTAAAAGTCAAATTCTCATTTAAATCTAATAAAGAAAGATCATTTCTAATATTTTCTAACCAAGTCTTTTTAGGTCTACCTCTACCTTTTTTAATATAAATCAAATCTAAGACCTCTACTTTCCTAACCGGGTCATTGGGAGGCTGCCATTTTATGTGACGTACAGTACAAAAAAATATTAAAAAAATTTAACATTTTATTTTTCTCTCTCCCCCTGTATGTATGCATAGTTACTCAGTAATAGTATCCACCAGATTACATTTGATTCAAGAAAGGTAAAAAATATATAAACGACTGAAAATATAGATTATAACCCTAGTCTATCCAATCTTAAGCTGATCAAAGTTCCAAGTGAATGGTGGATGAATTACGTGAAATGTTAGTATGCACATATAGATACCGATATCCATTAATATGTCAAGAGAAATAAGATATTCACAACAATAATATTTGTTATCATCAAAATCACAAGTTAAGATCCTGGGATGCAATAATCTCCCCCTTTTTTATGATGGCAAATATTTTTGGTTGACATAATTATATATATATATATATATATATATATATATATATTAAAAAAAAATAGATGATAACAAAACACTTACCCTAAACAAAAGTAACCAAACATTCCCCCTTTGACATCACAAAAAGGAGAAACAAGGAGCACACTAAGAAAAAAAATAAAGGAGATTATAACAAATAGATACACAAAATAATTAAAAATATACAATCATAATCAACAAAAATATTTCTTTTTTGAAAGACACAACACCAGAGCAACCTTGAGCAGTTTCAAAATGTAATAAACTTACCCTCGAATAAAAAGGTTAAGTAAGAAACTATAGTGACTTTAGTATAACCAAAGGTTTATGACTCAAGATTTTGCAATCCTAGCTCAAGATCTCTTCAGGTTAAAGTCTTTTAAACAAAAATCTAATTCATGAATTAAAATTGGAGAAGGAAATGTAAATTTTTTAATCTTCTAGCATAAAATATATCCAATGGAATGCTATTGAAGGAATGGTGAATCAAGAATCATGATTTTTTTTTCAAGTATCAAACATATCAAAAGACACATGGGTTTTTTATGATTTAACAATTTACAAGAAGGAAAAGCTAATTTTAAATTCGGCTCATTTTCTGCCTCTTTACCAATTTGTAGCACACTTTGCACATCTTTTGAGCTTCATACACTTTGTGTATCTTGAAATTTATTTGGCAAATATTATTCATCTTTTTAGTTTGGGCACATTTTGTGCCTCTTTTTATTTTTGCAAATTGCTTTTCTTCTAAATCTTACAAAGCAAACCTGATCCACTAATAGAAATGAATAGCCTGATTAAAAAATAATGACTTACATTCAACAACTTACAAAAGACATTTCCATGATATATATAAAATGTTGAAGGATGAAGATGTTTTCGTTTCAAAATCAAAATTTCAATTTGATTTAGATTTTAATTCAAAAAGAAATTTTCCCACAAAGAAAAAGAAGGGAAAAATATACTCATGAATTTTCATCCTTTTAGTTTTAGATGAGTCAATAACTTTTTACTTAAACTTTTTAAGTAGGAATAGATGTAATTTTTATTACATACAGAAAGCGTCACATCATACAGTACGAGTTAATTCATACATCACGAGGTTATTCATCTAGTACGAGTTTATTAGTACAGCATGAATAAAAAAAATCATTGAAGTGTTTGCTCAGGGAAAAATACAACGACAAACTAAAACTTTCATTTGAAAGAAAGAAATATAAAAATACACAAAGAAATTTGAAAAAAGAAAAACAAACACAAAAAATACAAATATAGAAAAAATGACACACAAATTCTAATACATAGGTGGATCCTGATCGAGTGGTTGTTGTGGAGGTGGAAACTGTTGGAAGAACTGGTGAATGGAGGAGTACTACTGCTGGATTGTATCAAATTGACCCCTGAACCAATTCATTTCATTTTCATGTTGGACTCATTGTTGATCCAGGCGTGTCTCGAGCCTGTCAAAATGCTAAATCATCTCTTTATATGGGTAGTGATGAGGAGGTGGTGTAGGTGCAGGATCAACTGCAAGGGCAGCATCTCCTTCTTCATCAAACATTGGCTCTTCTGGATCCTGTTCCTTATGAAAGACTATGCGTAAAGAGGTATCCGTGAAGAAGATTAGGTGGTTATTAGGAGGAGCATGATATGTGAGATTATATTTTTTATCTAGGATGTACCCAATGACATGTCCTAGAGCAATATTTTATTTTCTTCTAGTGGATTGGAGTCAAATAGAATTAAGGTTTTGGATGTAATCAATCAACATTTTGGCTTCATTCATTGGGGTATTTAACATGATGAAATATGTGGCAATTAAAAGTAAAGGGGTAATATTTACCCGGTCTCCTGCTTTAGGGATGATTGAAGTTTTGAGGACGTGCTGGATAACCCTAGCATTTTGATTAAGGGTATAAACAAAAGGTTGGTGGTAGTTCACAGCAATAGTTCCTAGCATAAGATTTACAACACTCTAGTCAAAATTAGAACTGGAGGCCATAGCAAGTGGTCTATTACCTTGGGTGTTTAATTGCAGTTGAACCCCTATATCTTCTTCGGTTATTTCAACATTTTGATAACAAACATGGGAGGTCTTGATAGTGGCATCCCCACTAATTTTAAGATTGGCTAAGAACTCATAGAGGATTTCAGAATGAAAAGGATAGGCTAAGGTGAAAAGGAATTGGAATGCAAAGGAGTTGAATAGATTTATTACTAGAAAGTTTAGTGCTTGTTGGTTGAGAATCCTAGAGAGAGTTATTTTGCTTCTTTGAACTTGTAGTAGGCTGCTTCATCAGAAGCTGTCAAAAAATGTTCATCGATAAAATGGCGAGAAGAAGAACCACCCTGGGTTCGGCGACTACATTTTTCGCTGCCAGCCATAGCTAAAAATTTGGAAATGGAAGGTTCATAACGGTTAAGGTGAGTGAGGAAAATAGATAAAAACTCTCTAATTTATAGAATTCTGGCTAATCCTATAGTACGATTGTACTGTACGATCATAAGCATTAATTCATCCTGTGGCTTTTCGAGAAATGACAATTTCGATGAGTCATTTGGTATGACCCTTGACCAAAAGATTCGTATAGTACAAATAAGTGTTCGTATAGTATGATTAATAATAAATATTGTACCAACTGAAATGAATTCATCCCAAACTGAGTTTAAACTTATATCGTCCAGATGAACAGGTGTTTAAACAATATAATTATCAATGATAAATAAAATCTAGATTGTCTGTTAAGCCAAGGGTTGTGATCTATGTAGTACTATATATATCATATAGTATGATAGGTGTTCGTACAGTATAATATAAGATAAAAAAATGATTTTGCATGAAAGTTGTGAGTATCAGTGATGTGATGTGTGAGGTAATCAGAAAATATCTTTAAAAGATAATGGACAATAACAAAAATTTAAAAACAAAATAAAGAAACAAAAAATAATAACAAAAATAACAAAAACATAATGAAAGGACAAAAACATAAAATAGAAAATAACAATCATATTTTAAATTTTCAAGCATGAATATCTATGACACCTAATATGGTTCTTAAGGTGCTGAAGGTTTTAAAAGCCTGTGGTTTTATAAAGATATCTGTAAGCTGATTTTTGGTGGCTATATGATGTAGCTCTATGTCTCCCTTGGTGACATGGTCCCTAATAAAATGGTGCCTTATATCTATATATTTGGTCCTAGAGTGTTGGATTGGATTCTTTGAAATGCATAAGGAACTAGCGTTATCACATAGGATTGGAATGGTGCCTATATGTAGTCCTAAATCTAGGATTTGTTACTTTAACTAAAGTACCTATGCCACATAACTTCCTAAGGTTATGTATTCAGCTTCTGTAGTAGACAGGGCTATTGAGTTCTATTTTTTACTGGACCAGGAGATTAAATATTATCCTATGAATTGACAAGTTCCAGAAGTGCTTTCCTATCAACCCTATATCCAGCAAAGTCTGAATCAGAATATCCTATAATTTCAAAGAAAGTGTTGTGCCTAGGATACTAGATTCCTAAGTTTTGGGTTCCTAAGAGATATCTAAGGACTCTCTTAACAACAATCAGGTAAGATTCTTTTGGATCAACCTGAAATCTAAAATAGAGATAAATACTAAACATAATATCAAGTCTGCTAGCAATTAAGTAAATAAGTGATCCAATTATTACCCTATGTTTCTTTTTATCAACTGATCTTCCACTTGATTCATTATCCAACTGAACTGTAGAGCTCATGGGAGTGTTAATTATCTTTGCTTTATTCATTTCATATTTTTTAAGGATGTCCTTAATGTATTTTGATTAACTATGAAAAATTTCATCATCCTTATGCCTTATACTAAATCCAAGAAAGTAGTTCAGTTCTCCCATCATACTCATCTCAAACTTCTTACTCATTATTTTATAAAGATTCATCACTTAGCTTTTTATCAGAAGATTTAAATAAAATATCATCAATATAGATATGGATAATGAGTAGTTCTTCTCCTACTTTTTTAAGAAAAAGGGTAGTATCCACGCTTCCTTGATAAAGGTTCTATCCAGCAAGAATGTACTTAGTGTTTCATACCATGCTCTAGGTGTTTGTTTAAGTCCATATAATGCCTTTTTAATTTAAACACATGATTGGGAAATTATGAGTTTTTAAAGCCTGGGGGTTGTTCAACATACACATATTCTTTTATTATCTCATTCAAAAGGGCACTTTTAACATCATTTGATACCGTTTGAATCCCTTAAAATAGATAAAAGCTAGTAGTACCCTTATGGCTTCTAATCTAGTTACCGGGGTAAAAGTCTCTTCAAAGTCTATCCCTTCTATCTGGTTGTACCCCTTAGCCACTAATGTTTCTTTATTTTTAACCTCTACACCATAATCATTCATTTTATTTTTAAAAACCCATTTTGTTCCAATAATACTCTGGTCTTTAGGTCTTTCAACTAGCTCCAAAATATCATTTCTAGCAAATTGATTCAGTTCTTCTTGTATAGCTAGGGTCCAGAAATAATTAGATAGTGCTTGATTTATATTTATGGGTTCAATCATTGAGATAAAGGTAGAGTGGTTCACTTCTTTCTTAAGTCAATGCCTAGTTCTAACACCTTCAAATAGGTCTCCTAAGATTAGTTCTTTAGGATAACTTGAAGAATATCTCCATTCTCTAGGCAGTAAATTTTCTGCTTCTACCCTTTCTTCTAGATTTAAAGATTCTACTCCTCGGGTGACTTCAACTATTTCTTCTTCTTCCACCCTAGACCCTCTAGAATTATTAGATTTATCAAAAACTATATGAGTGGTCTCCTCTACCACCAGTATCCTTTTATTGAAAACTCTAAGGGATTTTCCAACATTTGAGTATCCTAGGAAGTCTCCTTCGTTAGATTTTGGGTCAAACTTTCTTAATTGAGATTTTCTATTATTTAGAATGAACACTTTATATCCAAAGTTAGGAAGGTGAGAGACATTGTGTGTCCTACCCTTAAGAATTTTTCATAGGGTGTCTTGTTCAACTTAGATCTAACATTAACCCTATTCTGAACATAACAGGTTATGTTTACCGCTTCTACCCATAAGTATTTAGGAAGTGAATATTCAGCTAACATGACTCTAGCGGCTTCTACCAAGGTCCTGTTCTTTCTTTTAACTATCCCATTCTGCTGAGGGGTTCTAGGAGCTAAAAAATTGTGATCTATCCCTTGCTCCTTTTATTAAGATTCAAAATTTTCATTTTTAAAATCTCCAACATGATCACTATGAATTGTCAAAATTTTACAACTTAGCTTCCTTTGAATCCAAGTGAAGAATGATCTAAATTCCTCAAAAAATTCACTTTTATGAGATAGGAATCTAACACAAGTAAACCTCGAGTAATCATCAACAATTACATACCCAAAGACTTTCCCTTATAGGCTTGCAGTGCTAATATATCCAAAAAGATTCATGTGAAGGACTTCTAATGGTTTACTAGTGTTAATATCCTTAATTAAGTGAAAGGAGGATTTGACTTGCTTTTGTAATTAACAGGCATCACACAGGTGGTCCTTAGTAAACGTTAGTTTAGGTATGCCTCTCACTAAGTCTTTTTGAGTAATTTTTCTAAGATTTTTTATGCTTGCATGACATAATCTCCTATGCCATAATAGGATTCATCAACAACAATTTTTAGGCAAAGAGAAGTAGTAGGTTCAACACATTTTAAATTAAGCATATAAACATTATTAATTTTTTTCCTTGCAGCACAGTATTTCCATTTAAGCTTATAATGCAGCTGATCAATAAAAATTTAATGTTGAAGCCTTTATCACAGAGATGGCTTATGCTAAGTAGATTATGTTTTGAGCTATCTACCAATAAAATATTTTTAATGAGGAAATTTTTTGAGTTGTCAATTACACCTTATCCCACCACTCTCCTGATGGTATTATCTCTAAGTGTCACCTTGCCTCCTACCCTGGCCTCCAGCAAAATGAATTGATTTGCATCTCTAGTTATGTGCCTTGAATATCTGATGTCCATGTACCACATGCTCTCATAAGGCCTTTTGTGATAGCATCCCTACAAAATCATCAAAGGTTAAATTTAGAGAACCAGACAAGTTTGGGGTTAACCTTATGAATTAAAAAATGAGATGCATGCATGCTATGCTGTGGTATATATAATTTTGGTCTCCACATAAAATGTGTTCTGCGGTAGGTAGTGCAAGTGGGGAATATATGTCCTAGCATGCCACAAGAAAAATATTTAATACCAGGAAAAGGATTTACTAATCTATGTAGGTTATGGCACCTCTTCCTAGGTTTGAATACATGCTGTGTTGATGGTTTATTAAATTTTGCAAGTGAAGGTGGTGTTTTGTTTTCTTTAAAAGTAGTTAATTTCACTTGCAATAATTTATTTGCACTTTTAAGAATTAAATTTTCAAATTTTAAAGTATGCTCAATATTATCTAATTGAGATGCAAGAGTCTCTAGTTCTTTGAATACACTTTCTAATTCAACATGTGATGTTTTTAAGGAATCATGTTCGGTAGTTAAATCAAGATGCTTCTTGTTTAAAGTATCAAATTCATATAATTAATAAGGTCATATGATTACTATCCAAAGTAGAATGATCTTTCATAAGGCAGTCATACTCTTTCTGCAAAATTCAAGCTTACATATATTTTTTTGAGCTTCCTATATTCATAATGAATTTTTTTAGAAACTTTAAATAGTTTATCATAGGAAAGCTCACATATCTCCTCTTGATCTGAATGATTAAGTTGATTATTTGCCATTAAGCATAAGTTGGTTACCTTCTCTTCTACTTCTGTTTCAGATGAGTTTGAAGTAGAGTCTACCCAGAAAGTCTTCTGAGTCCTTTACTTGCCCTTCTTGAAGTTAGGTTTTTCATTAACCTTCTCCTTAATTAGGTGAGTTTTCAGATTTGGGCAATCCGACTTCAAGTGCCCTGGTTTCTTGCATTCAAAATAGATGATATTAACAGAAACTTTAGAATTTTTATTAGCTATACATTTGCTCCATTGTTGACGTTTCGCTTTTGCTTTTTCTTTAGAAAGCTCTTGAATTTTCTTTTCATCAGTGATATGTCATCGTCATCCTCAGACACAGAATTGTCACTATCAGAATCATTACCCTTTAAAGCTATAGTTTTTTCTTTTCACCTGCATCAAGTTGTCTTTGACTCACTTCTTGCTCGTAGATAATGAGTGATCCATGTAAGTTATCAATGGAGTAAACATTCAGATTCTTAGAATCATTAATAATAGTTATTTTTGCATCATAGAAATAGTTAGTAAGTTCTCTTCCTAAAGTATGTAGGGAAGTAACAATCTGAGTGAACCTAGTGTACATTTTAGAGATTAATTCACTAAGTTTCATGTGAAAGAGTTCATAGTCATGGAGTAGAATGTTTAACCTAGATTATTTTACTTCATTTATTCCTTCATAGGTTATACAGAGTTTATCCCAAATCTCTTTTCTAGTTGTGTAAATAGAAATACACATGTAATCTTCAGATTTTAATACACAGAAAAAATAGTTTAAATATTTAGCATTTAATTGGGCTAAATCTCTTTCTTCTATGCACCATTCAGAAAAAGAAAGTTCAATTTTTATGCCATTAACAAAATATGAAGGTGAAGAATATCCTTTCTGAACTAACATCCACATGCGATAATCTACAGATTGTAAAAAAGTAGACATACAAATAACGGTAGTTGTGTGATTGAATATTCTTTCGTGGTATTATGATTTTCAAAGTTAGCCATTGATCATTTTTTGGAAAGTTTTTAAAACTTAATTTTTGAATCCCTCTCTGATACCACTTGAAAGTTCATAAAAGTTGTTAAACCTCTAAGAACCAGCCCGAGGCTAACCAAGAGGGGGGGAATTGGTAATTTAATTTTTTTTTAATAAAAATAAAATCATTTTATAACCTTTCTAATATTTGAAAATAAGTCATTTTAATCAGCGGATGCGAAAGTAAAGTATTTCACAATAACAAACCAAAATAAAGTTTTTAACCATATAGTAAATCACAGAAAAGTGTAAAATTTAAAATATGAAAAAGTAAAAAGAACGAACACGCCAAATTTTATAGTGATTCGGTCAAATTTGACCTACGTCTACTCCCCGGAGGCCTCCGCTTCGGGTATTTTACTAAACCTTTTAGTGTCTCTCCTTTAGCCCTCACAGTTAGGCGGAGAAGCCCTTATAAAATCACTTTCACCATTCCAATGTAGCGGAGAACCAAAAGCTTTTACACCTTCTTGGTGATGGCAGCGAACCTTAAATCTTTTACACCCTCCAACTGATGGCAGAGAACCATGGATCCTTTTACTCCCTCCTGGAGTTGACAGAGAACCATGACCTTAAGCTATAGAATGTCTCCCTGGAGCCACCAAAGAATTAAGAAGAAACTTAAAGAAGACAAGTAGGAACCTTGTTTGGAGTAACCTTGTGACTCCCTCACAACTCCCCCTCACACATGCTCTTCCTCTCTTCTCTCCCAAATCTCTCTTCATCTCTCTCTCCAAGCTCCCTTTTAAACAAACTAACCAGCAAAAGATTTTTAACATAAGAATTAGGGAAGCATAAATAGTGGGCTTCAAGAAACCCTAATTTTTAAGAGAGCCATCTTCTGTTCGTACTGTACAATACAAACATCATATAGTACGATCAGTATAAAACTAGACTCATCTAGTATCATGTGAATAGTCATTCAGATGAACTGTTCAAACCTCATAACACTTCATATTGTACAATTATAAGATCATTTGGTACAAACTATAGAAATTCCTTTTGTTCATTTGAGATGACTTTTAGGATGACCAATTTCATACTCAATCGCTCATCTAGCATTGTGGAAATTGTACAGTACGATTAGTACCAAAATCATGACTTTTATTTGATACAACCTCTGGGATGACCAAATTCATACTCTATCAATCATATTATATGAACATTATCATATAGTATGATCGACTGATCATAATTTCCCATGATTTGATTACCTAATTTTTGGGGTCAAATTAAGCAAGATATTGATATGGTCGTACAGTAAGATTGTGATCGTACTATATGATCGGTAAAAAAAGTATCTTCCTTAATTCTCTAGCAGCTAGGGTTTTGTAGAATGAACTTAATCATACAGCACAATTTAAAATAATAAAGTATGAAAAATATTTAAAAAAAATCTAACATTACATTTCTCTCTCTCCCCCTGTGTGTGTGCGATTACTCAGTAATTGTATCCACCGGATTACACGATTTGACTCAAGAAAGGTAAAAAAATATATAAATGATTGAAAATACAGATTATAACCCAAGTCTACCTAATCTTGAGCTGATCAAAGTTACAAGTGAATGGTGGATGAATTTCTTGAAATGTTAGTATGTAGATACAGATTCCAGTATCCAATAATATATCAAGAGAAACAAGAAATTCATAATAATAATATTTGTTATCATCAAAATCATAAGTTAAGATCCTTGGATGCAACAAACTCAAAGCTCCTACTATGTAATTAACTACGAAGCTTGCCTTCGTAGGAGATTCAAGACCCCAGAAATGATCAAATTTCATTCTATTTACTTCCTAAATAGAATATGGGAAAAATAATTCTCTTTGGGAAAACTAAAATCCAGGATAATCATTATCATTATATTCAACATGTTCAATAATAAATGGTGCCTTCCAACCTACAAGAAAATACACTATTTCTTATTGGAACATTTGGACATGAAATTAATGATAAGTGTATCAAGATTATTGTAGTTAGATATGTATTTAAACATCATTTTAAACCTTCAAAGTCATATATAGTTCACAATGGCAATTTCATTACAATAATTGATGATAAAGCATTTTAACTACCATAGTCAAATATTCGATTGAATGTCATTTTGATTCTCCAGAATCATATGTAATTCTCTCCTAAATTTGATTGTGATAATCAGGACAACAACTTACAGTTTTGTAATCTGAACCCATTAGAAAATGATATTTTCACCATCCAAGATTTTTTTTTTTTTATAAAAGTTCCATATATTAATAAAAAAGAGAGGTACAACAACCAATGACCAACAGGACAAAAAACAGACAGGGAAATCCCACAAAGGGAATAACAACCGAAGGGGACTCAGGAATAGAGGTCCCCAGCACCAGCCTAGTAGCCAAAACACGGACCATCCGTAGGTGACAGAAAACAAATGCAGCCGAGACACCCAGGTTGCCAGCCATCTCAGCCAACAAGGGGCACTAGGGACCACCACATCATCGTCCAACAAACCAACAAAATGCACCAACTAAAACTCAGCGCCAAAATAGAAAACTTATTTCTGCCTGCCATTTCTTTTTTGCTTATGGCCATTCACATTACGGGACCCACGCAAAGCAGAACGGTCCATCACAAATTCCTGATACTCAGATTCGTATCCAATAGAAGAAGAAGAATAATCCTCTAAAATCAGCCAGTCATTCTGAACCAAAACAGAATTCTTATCCACTTGCTTATTCATTTCCACATTAGACAAAACCAAAATAGGGATATTAACTAAATTGGCATTGCCATCCAAGCCAGAGGAGGAGACAACATTAGAATTCGAGGTACACCTAGGTGACGGCAAAACATCAGCTGATGAAACATGAGTAGGGGAGACGGAAGAAACAGACTGCTCAGCAACCACACCAGGCAGGTCAGGTGAGGCCAAACTGCCCAGGACAGACACCTCACAAGACAAATAAGGTTTTAAATTCACACCACAATTCATAACACCAACATCACTAAGACATAAACGTGGGTCATGGACAACAGGAACATCCCCAACCACAACAGAGTCCACTTGAGCAGGACTAGAAATGGCAGGTGAACCCAAGTTCTCCGAAGGACCAAAATTAACGCCCGCAGCAGCATTCACAAAATTTTCCACAGCAAGAGATGGCTCAACATTAGTGGGGGGAGAAGGAATTAACACAGAAATAGGGTCCACATTAGGACCGCCTCCCACCAGACCAAAAGCAGTCCTTCGAACAGGATCAACAGGCTCAACACATACAGCTAAAGCATCGTCATTGGCAACAACATTCACAGAACCTTCAAAACAACCCACCCCCAGAGAGACAGGAGACACAACAGGATTAGCAACCGACTGAAATAACCCGAAGTCCGAAACAGGATCCCCAATACCTGATTCCACATTTATAACAGGCGCAGGGACAGGGCGCGCCTTCGCCAATTGTGGATGCAAAACCAAACACTCCGCATTGGAGTGATCCAAAGCTTTGCAATGCAAGCAATAAGACGGAACATCTTCGAAAACAACCGATTGAACATACCCCAGATTATCCGGGCCAACCTAAACATTCTCAGGAAATTTTTTCGAAACATCCAATTCAATCAAAACACGAGCAACAGAGGGCCTAGAACCAACAGAGGTAGCCTGATCAATTTTGAGGGGGCGGCCAAAAATCGAACCGAGACCCTGAAGGATTCTAGGAGAGAACATATGGGGATGCAAATTCGGGAAGGACACCAAGACAAGGACAATATGGGATTCAACATCCACATCAAACGAAGGCGACCACTTGATCAATCGCATATAGCAATTGTTAATAAAATAGGAATGATGTGCAAAAACACGACAGTAATCCAAATCGTTCGCTAATTTAATCAAGACATTCTTCGTATTGAGCACAGTAACAGAAAATTCACCAATGAGTTTAAGATTGAAAAAAAATCTCCTAATAGCCTCAAGGGAAGGACGGAGGGACAGAAACTTCCCAACCAACGTGAACTCAAACGGAGCGGCTAGAGAAAGCACCTCAGCCTCAGAAATCCACAAGGAAGGCATCCCACGATGAGAGGAAATCTTCAAATCAGGGAAGGAAGAAATGCAACCCGACAGGGCATCTTTAAAAGACTTGGAAGAAGAATGACCCGCAAGAAAGCCGGCATCAATCAACTTCGAACCAGCCATCAGAAAACAATAGACGCAAAAACACAAAAAAGGAATACGGAAGGCACAAGAATCACTTCCCTGACCAAAAGGAAGAAGTCGAAAGGCACGACCACAAGAGGAAAACCGAAATCGCCGCAGGGGAGAAAACCCTAGAAGAGCGCATGAGTTTGAAGGAAAAAAAATATTTCTAAGATTTTCACCATCCAAGATGATATATCATTCGTAATGATGAGTTCGACAACAAAATTAAAAGAAATCCAAACGAATTATGCTTGAATTTTCTCAAAGAAAATATAATTGCAATTGCTTTGTACTTTTCAATAAAATTTGTAAACAGATATTTGCTAGCATTTACTATGTCATCCAACAGCACATTTCTCTCCAAAAGAGAATTGGAGGTATAAATGGCAGAGAAAAAGAACGGGGACAAGTGAGGTGCCAAAATAATGCTAGTGATCATCTAGTTAGAAGAAAAGATGGAAGTGAAGGAAACTTTGCTCGAGGCCCATTTGATCCGAATGTAATCGGAGGATGCCAGATCGAAGTTATGACAACTTACCCCATTAAAGATCTTATACGTGGCCAAGAACTAGGGATCTTCCCAAAAAGATGAACTAATTTTTTCTTCCAAAATACAAACTATATCCAAATGATTAGTGCGGGCAAAACCATTGCATATAAGGATTTTCTTTGGGCAATCAAAACCTCTCACACTCAAGATAACAATGTTAGGGAAAGACATAATGTGTCAGGGAGGGGGAGGTGGTGCCTTCTTAGCACTTATAGCTCGGGTGTTCTTGGAACTATGCTTAATAGGGATCTGTGCATGAACAACATCATTAGCTACCTGTTAATGCTGAGGAGGTTCCATATAGGATAGGGTTGAGAAATGGTTAGAAGCGAGGATATTTGATGTAGAACAGTGAGGGGGAGGTGGGTCAAAGAGGTTAGAGAAGGTGGACATCTGATCTTCAGTTGGTGAATTTAAATTATGGAGCTTCTGTTTGAAAGAGTTTGAAAAGGAACATTGTTCTGCTTCGATGCGCTGGGTTAGATTGGAGGTATG
This sequence comes from Dendrobium chrysotoxum, assembly GCA_019925795.1. NCBI lineage: Eukaryota > Viridiplantae > Streptophyta > Magnoliopsida > Asparagales > Orchidaceae > Dendrobium > Dendrobium chrysotoxum. Next base: position 9,188,211 of record CM034303.1, on the reverse strand, counting down.
TATCACCTCCACTTTTTGGGTAGGCAAGGAATCTGCAGATTAAGGGTTGACCATTAAAGTTTGGGTGTTGGAAGCAGAATTTTGGGATTTTTAGGTGATTAAGATGGGGGTTAGGGATTGAAGCAACGGTTTGGGTGGCCCGTAACCTTCAAGATTTCTGACGAACACTTCGACCCCGCCTGCGAGGGATAGTATTGGTGCTGAAGGATGGTTTTAGGTGACATGAATTGGAGGGGTGGACATAAGAGCGACAACCTTCTCAAGCTGTGGCTTTCTAGTCGTAATGGATCTATAGGGCTCGTTGTTTAGCAACAACGGAGATGGTGATTTCATCAAGAAGTGGGGCTCAATTTTTGACTTGCACACACACCCGAGCAAATGTGAGCCTAGCTTTGTTTGCTGTGAGTTTGTCTACTATTAGCCAAAGCAGCTAGTGATCTTTGATATTTCCTCTGGATTCTAACATGCAAGGGAAATGTCTTGGATTTTTATCCAAAATGGGATGGAGGAAACTTCAGCTCGTTTGGGAATGAAGTTAGGAGATCATTTTTGTAAGATGAATGGTTTCCCAAAAAAAAAAAACCGTCCCTTTGACTAGGCCATCTCAAAATCTTCTGGGGATGAAGCTAAGCTTTCATGATTGCAGAGAGATGAGATTTGTAGTAGGGCCTCCTGCCAAGAGAATAACCAACCAATGAGATTCCTCATTCCTTAGCCCCAGCTGAAACTTTTGCTTCATAAAAATGAACTAATTTATCCGAAGAAGGAATAAAAGGGAGCGGGAATCCCATCGTAGACGGATTATGGGCCAATATAAAGTTTTTCATTGAAGTGGCACAAAGGACAACCATGGAGCCTAATGTTTTTTTTTTTTTTTTGGATATTTAGACCAATTAAGGTAGATTTATACACAATGCATACATAAGATTCGAATTCGAGACCTCTTAGTTGATAATCTAAGCTCCCAACCAATAGACTAAAGTGAGTTGTGTTGGAGCCTGATGTAAAAGGGGCGAAAAGGTTGGGAGATAGGTTTCGAAGGTGAGCCAAATGAGGCGGCTAAGCTTTCCTCTTGGCAGCTATTGCTTTTCAACGAGACATCTGAATTATAGGCCAGAGCAAATTTTATGAGATAATATTTCTACTAGGAAAATTTTAATTTGTGTCTTCTTTAAATAATAAAAGTAGCTTATTTGCTCTTATTTAGAAAAAAATCTAATTTCGGCTTCTGTTGGGATAGCTTTCTTTCTACCTTCATGATTAGGATAAATTAAGTCTGTTATTGTAGCTGCAAGGCTCTTCTCCTTTTTTTTGAATTTTTTTTTGTGGGGCTGATAGCAGTAGTGAGTAGATTGGTGTATTTTTTTGTAGAGTTCAAGATAAATGATCATATAAGAATGATATTTAATGTATAAGATGATTATATTTTATTGTGGAACAAAAAATAAATTGAAATTTTACTTCATAGTATCAAATATTTTCTTATATTTACTGTAAAAAATGTCATATTTTCTATCTTATGTTATCCAATTTTGGTTATTTTTCTTTTATTTGTGGCACAAAAAGTATTAAAAGCATAATCTTGTTCCATTGTTGAAGATGACATCTAAGCGGCTATTTAGTTTGTTATATTGAAAGTGTAAAATAATCCAAATGCAGCGGTTTTGTGAATTTGTGTTTGGTTTGAAATAAAGTAAAATTTTAATGTAAAAGAAGTGTATTTCAAATACCTCAGCTAGTGCATTTATAGTGTATTCCAAATCCATTTAGGGGCTATTTGGTAGCCTGAAAAAAGAATACAGTGTAAAGTAAATACAGTATATTTAGAATACCTTAGAGCTATTTGGTTGTCTGTAAAGTAAATGCAGGGGAACAATTTTTCTTATTTGATAAGGTATATGTAGTGTAAAATAAAAGCAGACAAACCTGAATCAGATAAAAATGCCTGGTGACTCATTGGAGGATCCATAATTCCCCTCCACCCTCCGACTTGGTGACCACCTACAACCTAGATTTCATGAGAGAGAAAGCACACACCCAGAAGAGTGGATTTCGTGGGGAAAAAGGAAGAGCAAGGCAGATTTTACAAGAGCTGGATTACAAGAGGATGAGCGGCCGAGAGGGATTTCGTTTCCTTGGATTTTGGGAGAGAGAATGATGGAGAAGGCTAAGGTTTTGTGAGAGATGAAATTCTGCATTTTGATTACTTTATACTCTAAATACAATAAGCCAAATAGCCCCTCAAATTGGGTGAGTTCTGAATACCAAGCGCGAAAGACTGAAATGCGGGAATGAGGGGCTAATGAAACTCTTCGTCTCTTGTAAAACCCCATCCTTCTCCATCATTCTCTCTCCTAAAATCTGAGGAAACGAAATCCCTCCCGACAGCTCATCCTAGCTCTCGTGAAATCTATCGTGCTTGTCCTTCTTTCTCATGAAAATCTAGTCTTCGGGGGTGCTTTCTCTCTTGCAATATCCAGTCTGCAAAAGGTCACAAAGTCGCCGGGTCACGAAGTCGACAGATAGAGGGGACTTGCAGATCCTCCAAGGAGTCATCAGGCATTTCTATTCGGTTCCAGTTTGTCTGCTTTTACTTTACATTGCATATACCGCACCAAACAAGAAAAATAGTTCTCTTGCATTTACTCTGTAGACAACCAAACAGCTCCAAAGTATTCAAAATATACTGCATTTATTTTACACTACATTCATTTTTCAGGCAACCAAATAGCCCCTAAGTGACATTTTGATAAATTTCGCGAAACTTTAAAATTCTCTATCGAATTACTCATGTTGATTCTTTTGATTACAAACTATTCTTTTAAAATTTAACTACCTTAATGATCTCAAAATTAAGTGATTTTAGGCTCATAAGATTTCTCTAGCAGAGAATCTTATTTTGACCAAAAACATGTAAGATTTAGAAATTGTTTGTTTTTTCTATTAATAATATGAAATTTCCAGTCATAATTCAAACACCAATTTGGGCCAATTTAGACTTTGATCGGATCATTTTTAATGTTGATAGATTTATCTCATCGCGATTTCTAGCTCGACTCGAAGTTTGGTGAAATCAAATTTCAAATGTTCTTGATTTTTTTTAAAATATTTTTTGAGACTTTTGAACCAATTAAGGCAAAACGCATATCACATACACAAACTTCAAATTCAAGACCTCTTGGTTGATAGTCAAAGCTTTCAACCAACAGATCAAGTGAGCTATGTGACGATTTTGAAATTAACCATGCAAGTTTTTAATTCGTACACATTTTATTATTCATCACTCATTTTGATTGTCTAAAAATTTTAAACAATTAAAAGACTAAAGAAGGATACATGAAAATAATAAATTAGTTTTTTAACTAAAAATTTTGGTTCTATTCTAATAAATATAGAAGGTGCTCTGCTGATCTCTCTATTGTAGGGTTCTTGCACAGTTAAATATAAGAAAAACTGTAGTATTTAGTCCATTATTCAATGGAGATCAGGATGGAAAAAAAAAAATGCTCTATGCTGTCAAGAGGAGTTTTACTAATAAATTAGTTAATTGACCAAAAATATTTAGCTTGCAGGTGCTGTAAAGCAGGCTGGATCTTGCCATGCAAGGTATTCATGATCGTTAAAATCTTTATTACTTCCAAAGAATCATATCTGATAGAAAAATTGGATTTCCATTGAGTTTTTCTTTTGTATTTTTTGTTATTCTTAAATTTTTTTTCTCAAACAGTACGTCGATCTCAAAGGCAAGGCGTCAAATTCAAAGCTTTTGATTTCGAAAATTATTGGGATTTTGATGTTGGAGAACAGCTTTATATAAATATATGTAGTATTTTATATAGTTGATTATGAAGTTGTTGTGGGAAAAATTACTTTGATTTTGTTTTGGACAATTTTTTTACTGCTTTGTTTTTTCAGACCACAACCATAATTTGTATTTGGTTACTGTTTTTACTAAATATTTGTGCTACGAAGCTGCTTTCTGCAGCAACTTTTAAAAAAAAAAGTTATTTATTCCACTGTAGCTATTCAACAATTTTTATAAAAAGCTATAGTCATCACAAACGGACTCTTAGACATCATTTGGGATAGCTTTTGGTTACTGTCTTTTTATTATTTTCAAGAAATTATTTAACTAAAAGTTGCTTTAAAAAGCAATAAAAAAGCTATCTCATTTAGGGCAACTTTCTAACTGTTTTTCTTTTCATACAGTAACCATAATGTTCGTTTGGCGACAACGTTTTCGGTGTTTTAAAAAATAATTTTGTGCTAGAAAGGTGCTTCTACGGTAGCTTTAAAAATTTACTTTCTCTACATCAACTTTACAAAACAATAAGAAAGCAATTTCAAACAAAATCTAAGTAACAACTTTCTTACTACTTTTTAAAATAGGTTTCTAGTACCGTCTTTTTTTGTTCAAAAAACTTTTGTACTAGAAAGCTAATTTAAAAAGTAATAAGAAGTCATCCCAAATAAAATCTTAGTGACTTTGGTCACAAAAAGCAGCTTTCCATCAAAGTTACTTTTGATAAATAGTGAAAAACAGTTGCCAAATAAAATTATGGTTGTTCTCTGAAAATAAAGCCGTTAGAAAATTATTCTAAACACTCTTAATTAATAAAGACTAAAACTTATTATTAATTCTTAAAATAAAATTTGACTTATATAAAATTGGTTGATTTGACTATTGGTTTTTGAAGGTTGACGTCGATTCCTACTAAATAATATTTTTAATTGATCAAATAATTTTGAGAGTTCATTCAGAGATACCAATTTTCACAACAATGTATGTTGGGCGATAAACAGCTTCATGCTCGTTAATATATAGTTCATTCATTTAAATTTTTGAAAATTTTGAATAAAAATTTAAAAGTTGGTATCTAAACGGACAAATTTAAAATATTTTCTCTCTCATATTCAGTTAAGTTCATAAATATATTTGTTTATTCTCAGGAGCGAAAAAAAATTTCTAGTGAAAGTATAAATTGATTTTTTAAAATATTTCCTCAACTTTTTCATCTAATTTTGGAGACCAACATTAACAGTTTTAAGAAATTTTTTGAATAAATTTTTTATTTTAAAAAGAATAGAAATATAAAAATAATTAATTATTTATAATTCTATTTCAATAGAAAATAAATATTAATAATATAGAGAATGCCTTACAACTTTTTAAAAGTATTTTTGACCTCGTTTGGTTGGAATATTGCGTTTAAAAAAGTGTGTTTTATAACACTTGTAGGGAAAATGGAGCGTCAGAAAAAGTTGTTTAAATCATGGAGTTAAGTACATAATGTTGTTTGGTAAATCTGCTTTTAGTGTACTTAAACTTAGAAACAGATATTAGTTATTTGGTTGTATCATCAGTTTTAATGTTAGATTATAAAAGAATAAATTATCCATATATTGAAATTAAATATATGTAATTTATATACATATATAATTGTTATTGAGATAATTTAACAGGAAGTCGTACTTGTTGATCCTCAATTTTTATGAGTGATTTTGTTTGGGACAATTTTTTTATTATTTCTTAAAATGAAGATTTAGTACAAAAATTTTAATTTTGTACTAAAACTCCGTTTTAAGAAGCAATAAAAAAGTCGTCCCAAACGCAACCTTATATTGTAATCAAAACATTATTAATGAAATATTATATTACTTAATCATTAATAACAACAACTTATAAAATATTCAAATTTAACTAACTTTGTAGTTAAATAATTTATCTATTATAACTGTATAATTGCATTGCAATATTTTCTCTAACTTTAATCATCTCGTTTGTACTTTTACCATCAATCAAGTCTACATAACAAACCATGCTGCCCAAAGGTTCAACTTGTTCTTTGAACTCATGCGTCTCTGGAAATTTTCATCGATAGCACACTTCTCAAATTCAAAATCAGTCCTCGAGTGATGTCTCCGTATGTAGTTATATAGTGTCATTGTATCTATAATAATAAGACATTTTATAAAGAAGTAATTTAGTATATCTCTTAGAATTCCCTTTTTTTTTCATCGATAGCACACTTCTCAAATTCAAAATCAGTCCTCGAGTGATGTCTCCGTATGTAGTGATATAGTGTTATTGTATCTATAATAATAAGACATTTTATAAAGAAGTAATTTGGTATATCTCTTAGAATTCCCTTTTTTTTCTCATATACGAAATGCATGTTCTATTACACTTTTCAATGAGGCTAGGAATGGCTCATACTAAAAATCTTCCAGTGAACTCTAACAGGCTGACTGCATCTTACAAAATTTGATATATGATATCTCGTCTTTTGATAAGGATTAAGAAACCTCCTTTGAAGAGGTATCCAACATCAACTAAGTAAAATTTACGTGTTAACAAATATATTACTTTTCTTATATACTATACCATGAATTATATCAATAGAATCATTTTCATTTATTCAAAAAAAAAAAAAACTAATGGTGATGCAGGAAAATTGTACCTCAGATTCCTTACAGCGCTTTGAAAAATACAAGCATCATGATTTGAACCCTTCCATCCTGCTGCGATAAATGTGAAACACATGTTAAAATAACTTACATCCATGATATTCTGAGTTGATGAATGATGTCGTCTTATATAAGTAATTTAATCTTAAAAAAGAATGCGAGATTGACCAATAGTAAATTGCCTACTTACAATTTCTGAAGAATGTTGGAATTTCTCTGAAGTTCTTCGGACTCATTATACCCTAGAATGAGCAAAGTAATTCCAAAAACTTCTTTACAATTAGTTCTATGTGATCTCTACATAACTCATAACATGATTTAAGCTTGCAAAGTAACTAATTAAATATTATTTGTGATATTCTGAATATATTATGAAATCTAACACGATGTCCACAAAATAACTCTCATATCTATTTATCTCTAATTTAATCAGATGTCATGTAAGATCTCTTGTCCAAATAAAATGAGCACTAATCATGAAGTAAAAAACTTAATGCTAATAATACATTATTAAATTGAATAACTATCATATGATCATTAGTTGGCAACATTTTCTTCATCACTTAACTCACTAGAGCAACTCCCCTACTCCTCCAACATTATGTGTCTGCTTAAATGTAAACATTACAAATATATTTTTGTTAATATACATTCATAATCACACTAATTACAGATATGCATAATTACATTAACTACAGCTGCTAGTTGTAGTCTTGCTACCACAGTAGAGTATGAAATCTATATGCTTCTATATTCAATAAATTAGTATATAGAATAATTTCTGTTGATTTAGTAAAAAATGGAGTTGTATTGATTGATATTTAATTGATGTTAAATATAGGCTTCGTTTGGGACAACTGTCTTACTGCTTTCTAAAGTAATTTTCTAGTACAAAAATTTTAAGTTTAAAAAATTTTTGTATTGAAAAACAGCTTTAGAAAGTAATGAGAAAGCTGTCCCAAACGAAGTCATAGTCACTTATAAACCTGCAATATTAATCTAACACGAAGTTTGCATTCCAGTAAAATCATAAAGTAAGAATGTCAATCTACTACTAAATGTTGAAGTTGAATAACAAATTGTGGTCTATAATAATCAACTAATGCTCCTATGAAATTTTATTCTTAGCCATGAAACTTTTCTATTATTAGGGCCTCCCATAAAAGTCTCTATGATTCTTGTCTTGTATATAATCTGTGATAAAGTTCTAAAACTCTGCATCGTCAAATATCTCTGATATATGAGAGATTTCTTCCAATGCATCAAGAATTGTGATAGATTTTTGTGGCGCATTCACTGTAGTTATTGCAGAGCTTATAGATCTTCTAGCGTTTATGAGCTCCTATTCATGATTTATGAATATCTTTAGGTGGAGATGTAAGAGCTAAGAGGAGCTGATTTGAGGATGTGGGTCAACATCCTATTGATCGAAGATGAAAGGAATACGTTGGTAAGAATGTTGTAAACCGAACATCAAATTCTTCAATCTTCTCAGCTGTTGGGTGAAGGCAATGAAACATTGAAGAAGTTACCGTGGAGGTAAAAAAATAAAAAATAAAGCTATCATGTAGGTGTGTCAGCTGGAAGGAGCTGAGACGACAATTCTTGCTCCTGATAGTGGAACCAAGGTGCTAAGAAAAATCTTTAATTCGCTTTCCTTCCATATGTCGATGCAAGGTACATGACTCAAGGGACGTGGTTGGCCTTAGAGCAAGATATGTTGGCTATTGAAAGTAGTAAATTTGTAGCCATGGAGATAGAAGACGAGGAAAGAGTTGCGAAGACAGTTTTTATTCGCGATTGCGGGCACGAGATGACGAGCTACGAAAATTTCTTCAACTCTTTTGGTCAAAGGCGTCATGACGAAGAAGATGAAGAGAAATTACATGGAAAGACTTCGTGTAGATGCGTGAAGGTATATGACTCTTTTCACCACTTTTAAATGCGGACCGCTCAATGAATGCATGTTTAAATAATTAATATCGAATATAGAAAATAGTTTTGATCGATTATGATTTGAACACCATACATAAAATAATGAACATTTTGGAATAAGGTTTAAAAATTGAAATTATATTCATATTAGGCGCAAATTTCCTTTAAAAATAAAGAAATTTGAATAATAACATCCTTCAAGTATTCCAAAACCACCCTTACAAATCTAAACCTGTTTGCTTTTGCTTTTTCTTAACTTTTATTGTTAGGAGAATAGATTCTTCCTTGACAAAGCATGCCTGAAGATTATTAGGAAGAAAAAACCTTCTCCATTAGCTCTACAAATATAAATTATGATGATAATTTCGATTCTTCCACATCTCCTCTTATTAAAAATCCTTTAATTTTTCTCCTTGTAATTAACTAATTGCTTGCCTGCATGATTTAGAAATTCAAGATATCTTATAATTAAAAAAATAAAATAAAAACTAGATCTTATTTTTTCAACAAGAAGAAGTCTCAAAATTTTAAGTTATAAGATCATTTTAATCAGTCATAAGTATAAATGTTTATTTTAAAATAAATCCAATGACTTTCTAAAATATCAAATTGTACCAGAATCATTACTCATCGGACTAATCTTCTTGATAATGTCAGATGAGTCATCAAATATTACAGTGAGTTTATTCTAGATATTAAATTTACTTTACGAGACAACATGTAGTGCCTTAACTTCTGAGCAGCAAAGATCAAAGCTAGACAACATTTCTCAATTGGAGGGTATTTTGCTTCGGTTGGAAGCAAACGTCTACTCAGTTAATTAAGTACTCAATTACCTAGAAGGAATTCACTTTAAGCTGCTCTATATAGGATTAATGGCTTCCGTGAAATAGGACCATCCAATAGTAGAGGATTCATCAAATATTATTTTATGCTTTCAAAACCATCCAATAGTAGAGGATTCATCAAATATTATTTTATGCTTTCAAAAGTTTTCTAACATTTGTCATCCTAAAAATTTAATCAAAATATCTCACCCAAATCTTTTTCTTTGAAAAATTTTAAATTATAAGAACATTTTATTTTTATTTCAATGCTTTTATAAATAACTCCAAAAGCAAACAAGCTGTGGCCAAATATAATATCTTCAACAAAATTTTGGGCACACTTAGAAGAATACAAATGTCTAGCTGCCATATCATAGACAAAATATTAACAGTTCAACATATATTATATTGCCCCATTAGTTGAGCAAATTAGCTAAGCCAAAATTTGGCATTACATGCCTAAACTAAACATTTGTATCTATTCTACAAGAGAAGGATGCTTAGGGATAACTACAGAAGAAAAGACAAATAAAAAATTACAAGGATCCATCTTCTTGAAATATTTAATTTTAACTCTATAATTTATGATGAATTTAAGAAATTATTAATAAAAAATTCATATTTGAATTGAAAATTTTAGGTTAATTTTACACCAACAATCAATCATATAGGAACTTCTGTCAAAGTTCATGAAATGGATCCAAATCTGTTTGTTTGACTCAATGCTTCTTCAAATATAGTTGTTAAAGGGTTGAATAATAGAAAAGAAAAGAAGGATTAATTAGATGGATTATTTAAGATATTTTATGTCATAAAAATCTAATTTTATTATGCAAATTATTAATTTACATATCACATATTATCCTTCAGTAAAATTAAATTAATAGATATACAATTAAGGGTTTGGTTTTTTTTTTTTTTTTTGAGAAGATGCAACCAAGTGCATTGAAATTTATTAAAAGGGAAATTACAAAAGGCTAACCAATAACATCAGATTCCTACTTTAATAAAGAAATGAAAGAAGGAGAAACCTTATTCAAACTAATATCATCCCAAATAAAAGAGCTAAAAATCGCATAGTTAGCACAAAGATCCGCTAACTTTTTGCAATTCCTATCTATACAATTAAAAATAACATTATTGAACTCTTGGAAAGAAAAATGATCTTCCATACTCTATTGATTATTTGAAAAAGCTTAGAGAAACTTGATAATATTTACATTGTCACATTCAATGATGATTCCTTTGTAATTGAACATCCACTCTTTAAATACTTCTCTAAGCGATTGAATAGCCAAGAGTTCCAACCGAGATATATCCCAATGAACACAAGAATGTCCAAAAGCCAATAGAAATTTGCCTTTAAAGTCACGAAATACCCCTCCAATCCCAGCTTTATAAGATTGAAGTAGTGATGCATCAACATTGACTTTGATCCAATTGGGTGGAGGGGGATGCCAATGATTATCCAACAGCTTATGAGGCTGATTAGAAACCCATATACCCGAGCTAATAGAGAACTTAGATGCTGAAATTGAAGTGTAGCTAACAGCTTCCGAAGCAATGAACAAAGAACTATCATCTCTTCATGTAGAAGCTTATTTCTAGCCTTCCAAGAAAAGTAAATAACATTGCAATACAAATTAACCGACCAATAGTTTTGCAAGGACATCCAGTTAAAGCATTCCTCCAACGAACGAAAAGTTAGAATACCAAATCCCCATTTGTTAAGATGCTGAAGCACAGTTAACAGTTTTTTACATTTTACAACCACATGCTCAATATCTTCTATCGTATTACATTTTCTAGGACATCTGTTACACCTTAGTAATCTCCTGTAACATAAGAAATGGTTAGTTGGGATGGCTTTGTTGAAAACTCTCCACCAAAAACCTTCAACCCGAGGAGTAAGTTTAGCTTTCTTAATTCAAATCCAATATTGATCCTGCAGGTTATATTGGAAAGTAGCCTCAAATGCAAGAGCCGAAATAGATTTTCCAGAATTATTAGAAACTAATTCCAATCTATCCTTTAATAATTCAGAGGAAATAGGAAATTGTCTTATCAGATTCACAAGATTATGACCAAAGAACTTACTACGTTCCAATGAATTCCAACATCCACTTGCTATGAATCTGTCAACCGTGAGTTCTTCAGAACCTTGGGAAAGCACATACATAGGCCATTTGTTAAGACTCTTATCCAAGATCCATATATCCTTGAAAACATCTATCAATTCACCATTGGCAATGCTCCATCTAATAATAGGCTTTAGAAATATTCCCCCCTCAAGAATGATTTTCCAAGCTGTGGAACCATTCTTCTTAGGGACTTCATTTCCATATAAGAAACCATATCTAGGATACAATGCTTTATGCAAAAAGGATTCTTCCTCTTGAATGTATCTTCAAGCAAGTTTAGCTCTAAGTGGCTCGACTTTATCATGACATGAATGAAGAGCTCTACCACCCCATTTCAAAGGCAGGCACATAACATTCCCATTATAATAATGAAGACCACACTTTCCATTCATCTTGTTCCAAATAAAACTTCTACAAAGTTTGTCAATCTCATCAAGGACACCTTTTGGGATCAAGGAGTGAGTGCAATGAAAAACAGTATAAGAAAGCAATACTGTCTTTACCAAATTAATTTTCCCCAAAAAGGAAATAAATTTCCCTCCCCAAATATTGATAATTTTCAAAGCCTTGTCTATAATAAATTGAAAATCCGCTCCAACTAACCTTCTTAAAGATATCTTGATCTCAAGATAATGAAAATTTTTTACTCCTTTAATACCCATAATGCGAGAAATAGCTCTTTTCTTCCTTCTTCTTACCAAACTTCCAAATAGAATACAAGACTTTGTCACATTGACTTTTTTGCCCAGTCCAACCACAGAAATCAGCAACTATACCTTTGATATCCTTCACAACCTTTAAATTTGCTTATGAGAAAATGATGATCTCATATGCATACAACAAATGAGAGATTCTGGGACCACTTGTGCTAAGACGAACACCATAATTATCACCTCTTTGTTTAAAAGCATTGGATAAAAGCCGAGTACAAAGAATAAACAAAAAGGTTATAAGGGACAACCTTGACAAAATCCGCTTTTAGCATCGATCCATCTATAAGAATTCTCATTAATTAACAAGGAGAATTTCGAATCTTTAACACACTCCAAAATCAGTTTAGAAATAGTAGAAGGAAATCTAAAATACATTAGAGCTTTCTCTAATGTAGGCCATCCCATAGAGTCATAGGCTTGCTCCAAATCTAATTTAAAGGATACAAATCCTTTTGAAGACTTTGAATATCTGAATTTGTGAAATATTTCATGAGCCACCAAAATATGATCCGACAAGGATCTACCTTTCAAAAAAGCCACTTGTTCTTCAGAGATCAATTTAGGAATGATAGGAGATAATCTATTCAAGATGACCTTGGCAGCAACCTTATAAACAACATTGCACAAACCAATGGGTCTAAAATTGGAAGGAGATGTTGGATCAGCTACCTTAGGAATCAGAATAATTGATGTTTCTTTTCTCTTGGAATTCATCTTAGTCGAATGAAAAAATTGATTTAGAGCATTCCAAAAGTCTTCTTTAATGATGGCCCAGTAGCACTTGAGGAAGGAATAAGTAACTCCATCATACCCTGGAGCAATATTATTGTCGGTTTGTTTGATTACTAATTCCACTTCTTCAAAAGAGAATTCTTTGTTTAACAACCTGATATCAGCTTCATCCAGACGGTTCCATGCTTCAGGCCAGCCTTCCAACTTGCATTTTCTATCATTCTATTTTTCTGAAAAAATTGAATTAAGATGTCTTCAATTTGGTGTTGATCCTCTACCAATAATCCATTAGCATCTTTGATTTTAAAAATGAAATTGGAATTTCTCCTTGCACTAGCAAATGCTTGGAAGAACTTAGAGTTGCAATCACCCTATGTCACCCATTTTACTTTTGCATGCTGCCTCCACCAAGTATTTAGTCGAGCTACGTTAGAATTAAATTCACCCACTTTGCATTTGAGTATCCAGCTATCATCTACCGAGAGCCCTCCCTCATTGGCTTCTTTTTCCTGTAGCTCCAAAATCTCCTTTAATAAACTGTCTTTCATTTGTACAAGAGACTTATGCTTAGCTTTGCTTCAGTAGTACAAGGCTTTCAATGATCTCTTCAGTTTAGAATTTAGGACTTGGGCATAATCACCCATAGATTTCTTCAACCTAATATTCCTTACCACAACAGTGAATGCCGGATTACAGGCCCAAATGTCTTCAAATTTGATATTCTTCTTAAAATTTAAGTTTAAATCCAGAAGGTTTAAAATAATTGGACATTGATCTGATGCAACTCTAGCCAAGTGCCTAACCACCAATCGATGGGGAGATTAACGCCGTTGAGTTTACGAAACATCTGTCCAATCTCTCAAGAATTCTATCTGATCTAGACTTATTGTTACACTAGGTGAATCTTGGCCCAATACAACCCACTTCATGTAAGTCATTGCTTGTCAAAGAAAATTTCATCTCCATGGGCCTAGGGAAAAAATAAATCTTTTTCCACCCCTCTTATCTCCCTTATCAAGAAGGCAATTGAAATCTCCCCCAATCACCATAAGTACTTCCTTTGAAGAATATAGTTATAACTTCTCCCAAAGACTTCTCCTTTTATACACAACCTTGCTTCCATAAATAGAAGCAATTCTCCATCTACCTCTCGTAATAATATCGAACTCGCCAATGATAAACTGATGATAAGATTTCAAAACTTTAAATGAAGCCATACTAGATCTCCATACCACCAACATTCCACTAGACAGACCTTCTGAGGGAACTTGGAAATAATCCCAATATGCACCAATTAACAAGTCTGCCTCCCTTCTATCAACCAAGGAAATCTTAGTTTCCAGCAATCCCAAGAAAAACACACCATTTTATTTCACAAACTCCTTAAGGTATAGAGAAGCCTTCCTCTTCCTAGCTCCTCTACAATTCTAAAAACCAATGGATGACATCATTGTAAAAGAGGGGATGAATTCCCCACTTTTTCTTTAATGTTTCCTTTTACTTCCAATTCCAATCTTCTTCTCCTAGTGATTGAACTGATCGGGCCCAAGCCTTTGAGTTGTTTTGATCTCTTCTTTTTAGCTAGCTGAGAGACACCTACTTTATCATCCACTCCGGCAACACCTCCATCCAGAGAAAAAGCATCTGATCCCCTCGAATCATCAAATACTTCAATGTCAACAGTGTCATCCAACTTGGATTGAATGATCTCACCTTCTTCTACAAGTTCCATTAGAGCTTTAAAGCAGTTATCATCTTTCAGAACAACAAGCTTGGATGTTTCAGGTTCCACAGCTTGATTAGGATTGTTGTCAATAACCAAATTATGTGGAGAGGTGCGTTCGGAACCTGAATAGGATCCAGAACACTCACAACCTTGGTTATATTGATTTCCTCTGTTCCTTTAACCTTCTCTCTCATTTCAACAAAAACCTTTCTCCCTTCAGTTGCCGAAGGACATGGAAGGAACTTCCTGTTAACAGGATTGTTAAACCTTTTCTTCCCATGATTTACTAACATCTATGGGCCATATCCAACTTTGTCAATACCAGTTTCTTCCATTGGATTTTCCTGAATGGCTACAGAAGAACCTATCACAGCTGGGATCTTAGAATTATCTAAGATCACTTGATTTTTGGAACTAAGTTTGGTCTCCATAATAGACTTAACACAATCCTTTTTGACATGACCAATTTTTTCACAATTAAAGCAGAAGTTAGGAATTCTTTCATATTCAATCTTCTGAAAGAATTTACCTTCGCTTCCTTCCACCCAAACACCCAAAGGAAACTTTTCATCCAACTTAATACGAACACAAACTCTTTTGAATTCTCTTTTACCCCACTGAAACATATTGCCATCTATCAAGTAAGGCTTCCCAACCATAGAAGCTATCCTACAAATGTTGATTTCATCCCAGCATTAAAGAGGGAGATTCGGCAACCTGATCCAAATTGGTGCAGTTAATCCTTTAACTGAACTTGGAGAAAAGCTTTGAGATCATCTATTAATCCTAATGATGTGGCCGTTGACAAACCAAGGGCCATTGGATAATACAACTTCCAAATGCTCATGCTCATAGAAGGAACAGAGAACCCATCCCATACCAAGCAACGTGAGATGGAACTTGCCAAAATGAGACCATTGTTTCCTTAGCTCAAAGCTAATAAGTGATAAAGGGGATTCTCCACCAAAAATCTTAATCACTAATGAGTATTGAACCTTCTTTGAATTCTCCAATTCTCTTTGCTCATGAGCCTAATAGTAGATCCATCCTTAGATAAACAATCCCCAAAGTTCAAATCAGAAACCTTAATATTATCCTTTCTGCTTCAAGCATTTTACTGATTCCCAACATAAGGACGGGTTGGAAATGCAGCAATTCTAATATCGCATCCACCTAGATCGCTAGACATACAGTTGCGCACCTCAACCAGATCAGATTGCGACCTTTCAACCTTCATAGAGTCAATTGCCGGCATGCCAATGAAAATTTGATCCTTCCATGGTTTAGGTCCTACAAGACCAGTGCCAATGGAAGTACTCCCATCCAAACGCTTATCATCATTATCACAAACATTCTTATTAACTGATATCAAGGAATTTATATTTATCACACTATCACTAATGACAGGGATTGCATTTGAATTACTGAATCTATTAACAAAAATATTCATACCTGATGATGAAGCCTCAAGATCGTTTGATTTGAATGGAGAAAATTTGTGTGAGCTCAAATTCTGTGGCGTCTTGCAATCAGTAACCAGAGAAATGACCTTACCCTTACCTTCAACATAAGGGATCTTATCTGGCTCATAGATAGCATTATCCTTAATAACCAAAGCCCCTTTAGACATTCTCTTCTGATCCTCAAGAATGTCCAGAATCGGTCCAGCATTCAGATGAACGACACCTCCTTTGTTCGCTGCCCCACCGGAAGATGGACGACGAACGTTCATAGGACCTCCCGCCGAGGAAGTCCGGTGAATGTTACCAGCGAACAGAAATCCCGCCAAAAACCCCTCAATAAAAATTTAAAAATTCACTCTTCTCTCTCTAGAAAAAAACCAGAGCTTCTCTCTCTATAACATTCATAGGACAAGCTCCTACAATTAAGAGTTTGTTTGGGAAGGCAACAACGTTTTATAAAATTAGTTGTGAAGTTACTGTAGAGAAAATAACTTTGCTATTATAGTTATAAAAAATAATTTTTCATCATAAATTTTTTTGAAAAATAGTGAGGAAGCAGTTAAAAAACAGTAACAAAATGAAATTGTGGTTGCTGTCAGAAATACAAATGAGCTAGAAAGCTGTCACAAACAGACCCTAAGAGTCTATTTAGGTCAGTTTTCTCCCTACTAGAATCTATTTGGGATAGCTTTCTCGCTCCTTTGCACTTTTTATAGTAAACACAATTTCATTTGGTTATTGCTTTTTTGTTGTTTGTCATAACTTTTCAAAAATGTATGTGGTAGAATGTTATTTTTTTCTCTGATGGAAATATTTGTATTTTGTGGATGAGAAGGCTAAACTCAAGATTAAATCCTTTATATTCTCCCTCTATTTTTTCCTTTCCCCCTCCTTCTTGGGCAAAGCATGTTTGGCACAAACATTGTGCTATTAGATTTTCTATTTATGGTAGGCTTGCTATGTGTGTGTGTGTGTGAGTGTGTGTGTGTGTGTGTGTGTGTGCGGGGGGGGGGGGGGGGGGGGGGGGGGGGGGGCGCTTAAAATTGTAGATGCCTTAATTAAGCTTAACATTATGGTGCCACCTACTAGTGTCCTTTGCAACTCATCTAGAGAAAACATCATGCACATCTTCTTCAAATGCTATTTTTCTTTCCAAATCATTTCAATCATTTTCCCTTCTACTCTTTATATTTGCTTTAGCCTAACCTCTATCAAATGCTTGATTATATTATGGGCTATAATAGAAGAAGTACTTGTAGAGAATAATTAACAGAAAGAAGAGCAGAAGGAGAATAGAAGAGGAAGCAGAGAAATGCTTAATTTTACTGTAGCATTCATATATCAAGGCACTGTTACATATGAGTTTATATATAGAGGCTAAGAGAGGAGAACATGAGCTAGGGACCGGTCCGTTAGTAGTAGTCTGCGATTGTAGAGGAAGTGGAAGGTGCTGCAGAGTCAGCTAGAGTTGGTGGTCCTTCCAGGAGGTGTAGCCAGGGTCTACCCATGTGGTATTAGTGTGCTACCAGCCCCCCACAAATTGAGCATCCAAGGATTGGATGGTTAATTTGGTGAATAGTGCATGGAAGCGAACTGGAGGGAGCGCCTTGGTCAGGATGTTGGCGAGCTGATCGGTGGAATTGATGTGATACAGAGCAACGAAGTTGTTCTTGATATGCTCGTTGATGAAGTGATAATCAATCTCAATATGTTTGGTACGGGCATAGAAGACAGGGTTGTTGGCTAGAGCTAGTGCTAATGTGTTGTCGCAGTGAATGACTGCCAGTTGAAGTTGAGGCACTTGAAATTCTGCTAGTAGCCAGTGTAGCCAAATGATATCAGAAGTGGCAGATGAGAGTGCGCAATACTCAGCTTCTGTGAAAGATTTGGAGACGGTGGCTTGCTTTTTGACCTACCATGAAATAAGATTTGGACCGAGAAATGGGCAGAAACTGATGATAGATTTTCGTTCAGATTTATCCTTAGCCCAATCGGCGTCAACGAACGTCTAGAGGGTGAGGTCGCCTACTATAAATGGAATGCCATAACTGTGGGTGCCCTTGATATAGCGAAGCAAGCGCTTGAGAGATTGGTAGTTTTGATTTGTCGGATTGTGCATTATTTGACAGATGTGTTTTGTTGCAAATGTAATGTCAGGTCTTATTATAGTGAGGTATTAAAGAGCTCCAGGTATCTGCCTGTACAGTTTGGGGTTGTCAAATGATTGATCGGGTAGCTGACATTGAGATGGCTTGGTGGCTTAGGGAGTCAATGCCAGTTTGCAAGATGAGAAGCCGGAACTTTGTAGAAGGTCACGAGCATAGAAAGATTGATGTAGGAAAACTCTGTGTTGCTGTGGTGAACTTGAATGCCCAAGAAAGTTGAAACTGAGCCTAGTTGTTTCAAGGCAAAAGCTGACTTCATTTTTCGAAGAAGGTTTTGAATGATGGTGGAGTTTTTTCTTGTGAGAAGCAGATCGTCGACGTAGATGAGGATGTATATGTGTGTGTCACCTTTGGTGAAGAGAAGTAACGAAGGGTCAGACTTGCTGAAGGTAAAGCCAAACTCGAGTAGAGTTGAGGTGAATTTGGTGAACCACTACCGCGGAGCCTGTTTAAAGCCATAGAGAGACTTATG
Source organism: Dendrobium chrysotoxum (assembly GCA_019925795.1). NCBI lineage: Eukaryota > Viridiplantae > Streptophyta > Magnoliopsida > Asparagales > Orchidaceae > Dendrobium > Dendrobium chrysotoxum. Next base: position 9,169,569 of record CM034303.1, on the reverse strand, counting down.
TAGTTTGCATACATGATTGGGAAACACAGGGTCCGTGAAACACGACGGTTGCTTCATGTAGATGTCCTCATCTAGATCACCATGTAGAAAAGCATTACAAATATCAAGTTGGAGAACTGGCCACTTACGGTGAGTTGTAATTATAAGGAGGTTGCATATTGTAGGCATTTTTACAACGGGGTTGAAAGTTTCTTTGTAACTGATTCCATATTCTTGAGCAAAGCCTTATGCAATGAGACGAGCTTTGTAAGTCTCAACTTCACCAGTCAGATGGAGCTTGGTCTTGTATGTCCAGCGACAACCAAGTATGGGAATGTTTGGTGGAGCTAGTGTTAATGACCATGTTTTTTGATGTTGAAGGGCCTTAAATTCGTGGGACATTGCTGCTTGCCAATGAGGTAGAAGCATGGCCTGTTTGAATATAGAGGGTGTGTGGGCTGGAGAGGTTAGAGCAGAGAGATCAAAGATGGATTTGGGTTTTAAGTGACCCGATTTGTAGCAGGTTAGCATGGGATGTTGTGGAATAGGAGGTGGTATGGTGGGGGAAATGTGAGGTTGTGGTGTAGAGATGGAGTGTGAGGGAGATGATGGAAGCTAAGATATATGGGAAGAGGAGTTGAGTGATTGGCTGGGTGTTGGAATAGAGGGTTGTTGTGAGGTAGTGTTGGATGCAGTGGTGGGTAGTAGGGTGGAGGTGGGAATTAGCATGAGTGGTGGAGATGGAGGAGTGAGTGGGGATGTTTGTGGGGGAGTTGGAATGTTGTGAAGTGGGAAGATATGTTCGTGGAAGACGACATGATGAGAAATATGGATTTTCTTTGTGGTGAGGTTGTAACAACGGTAACCCTTGACTGTGGAGGAGTAGCCAAGAAATAAGCATTCTTGAGAGCGTGGTTGTAGTTTGTTGGAAGTGAGCGGGCGAAGCCAAGGGAAGCAGAGGTAGCCGAATGTTTTGAGGTGATCGTATGATGGTAAATGACCATAAAGAAGCTGGAAGGGAATTTGAAGATTGCATGCTTTGGTGGGGAGGCGATTTATGAGGTAGTTTGAGATGAGAAAGGCTTCAGCCCAAAATTGAAGAGGTAGATAGGCTGCATGGAGAAGTGTTCTTGTTGTTTCAAAGAGATGGAGGTTTTTGCATTCAGCCAGCCCGTTTTGTTCTGGAGTGTATGGGCAAGTTAATTGATGTATGATTCCTTTTTCTGTTAGAAATATTTGAAACAAATGATTGATGAATTCACCACCGTTGTCGAAGCGAAGAGTGATGATGTTGGTTTTAAATTTGTTAGTGGCCATTTGATGAAATTGTAAGAATTTAGAGCAAGTCTGACCCTTAGAGTGCATTAAGTAAATCCAACAGAATCTGGTGTATGTATCAATGAAAGTAATGAAATATTTGTAACCATTGAGTGAGGGAACGGGGGATGGACCCTAGACATCTGTGTGAACTAAGTAAAGTGGCTTGTAACATATGATTTACCTAAAGGAAAAGATAGCTTATGGCTCTTAGCCATATTACATGATTTGCATATAAAGGAACTAGATGGAATACATATATGTAGTATTATGTTGGCAAGAATGAGGATGCCCGAGACGTTCATGCCACAGGTTGGAGGTCTTTTTGGAGTGCAGAGTTGTGTGGGAGGGCGTGACAGTAGAGATAGTGTATAGACCATCACGTACTTATCCACGAAGGAGAACTTGGTGGTCCACTAGATCCTGAATGGTGAAATCGTGAGCATTGAAAGAAATGGAACAATTACTGTTGGAGGTGAGTTTGTGGATCGATAACAGGTTATGAGAAAGAGATGGTACGTGAAGAATTTGTTGAAGAAAAAGCTTACGTGGTGTGTTTGGGAGAGGCAAGAGACCTTGACCTTGATGTTGTATGGGAAGAGAGCTGTCGTTGGCTATTGAAATTGAGTCTAGATCAAAGTAAGGAACTGAGTTTTAGAGTGTTTGAGGATTGGCAATGAGATGAGATGTAGCCCTTGAGTCGAACACCCAGTCAGTCGAAGGATTTGCTTGTGGCTGAGAGAACAGGGCTTTGGATTGATCTAAAGGAGGTGATGTGTACTGTAAGTTACAGCAATGCCAGCACGTAAGGGCAGTGTGTCCAACCTTTCTGCATATTTGACAAGCCGGTCATGGGGGATTGCTAGGAGCGGATGGTCTGTTATTGGAGGGAGGTGGCCGAGAGGTTTCGTGCCCACAATAGGAGGAGTTAGCTCTGCCGCGAGAATACTTGGGTCGAATTGTGTATAAGGCTAAATTGTCTGGTGAGGGGTTTGTCTCCAACTGTAGTTGATTTTGAATGTTAATTTCTTCGCTACATAAGAGCGAATAGAGGAAGCCGAGACTAATGGGGAGTTGGGAGGTGCGTATAGAAGTCTTGAAGGCATTGTAAGTGGGAGGCAGTCCGTTGAGGATGTACATGAGGATGTCCTCAGAATCTATGTGTGACCCGGCATCAGCAATATTGTCCACTAGAGTTTTGACTTGAGCCAAGTATTGATTCATGGTGTTATCTTTTATTTGTATGTTATGGAGCTCATTTTTCAACTGTATCACTCTTGATCGGTTGGTGGGTTGAAGACGATTAGCTAGGGTAACCCAGATTTTGTGGGTGCTGGAGAGATGAAGAATGTAAGGAGGCACCGACAGGGAGATAGTGGATAGCAATGCGGAGACAAGGTTCTGATCTATGAGTCGCCAAAGCCGACTGTCGGCATGGTCATCGGGTTTGTTGGGACAGATCTGACTTCCGGTGAGGTATCCCTCAAACCCGTTTACTGCAAACAGCTTGTATATTTGTAGACTCCAGATAGCATAGTTCTCGTTATTGAGCTGTAGATTGATGATGGATTTGAGGTTAGACATCAGAAATTTAAGAGGAGCAGGTATCACAAAGTTGGCCATGGAGGCAGATAGTGAAGAGATAGGAGGTGTTGTGGCAGACGAAGCAGGTTGCGGGGCAGCAGACGAGTCTTGTTCAGACCAAGAAGAAGTACCAGTTGAGAATAATTAACGGAAAGAAGAGCAGAAGGAGAACAGAAGAGGTAGCAGAGAAATGCTTAATTTTATTGTAGCATTCATATATCAAGGCACGGTTACATATAAGTGTATATATGGAGGCTGAGAGAGGAGAACATGATCTAGGGAGCAGTTCGTTAGTAGCAGTCTATGATTGCAGAGGAAGTGGAAGGTGCTACAGAGTTGGCTAGAGCAGGTGGTCCTTCTAGGAGGTGTAGTTGGGGTCTACCCATGTGGTATTAGTGTGCTAATAATGATCACTTATATGAGGATGTTAAAAATGGCTATCATTTGCTTGTTTTTACCTCTATTCATTTTATCCGGAAGGAACGTAATGGGAGGAAATTTGGACATCATATTTGTTATCTTGCTTTTATCACAAGGGAAAGTAAACAAGTTTTTCACTTTAAAATCTATCGATGGAAATGTTGGCAAGAAATTCACTCTTTCTTCTTTTAACCTATGGCTAAGGTGTTTCTCGTGACTGGGGTGTTCATCACTTTTGGCAGCAACAAATTTTCTACATGTTCTCTTTTTGTCTCAACGATGAGGACGGGTTTTTGGTCTACCCAGCCTCAGCCCCTGGACGGACTCTATTTTGCTCAGGCAACCGGGTGCATTTGGCTATGGATGAAATATTTTTTTTGCTAATGGATTAATTTTGTTGCTACCTGAGTCCAACATACTTTTAATGTTCTCTTTGTGTTCTACGGGTTCAATTTTTTTCTGGCTATGATTTTCTGCATAGTTTTTTGCAGCTCTCTTGATAAGTTCTTCTCAATTGGGCTGTTATGGGTTTTGCCTTCTTATAATCTTCTTTTTATCCAATGGAAATAGGATATTCCCTTAATTTTCCATAAAAATAAAATATAATAAATATAACAATTGCAAAATTCTAAAACTTTTATCATGAAGGCCATTCTTTCCCAATTTATCCTTCCATAGAACAAATCTAGTACTGCTCCTTTCCCACTAGTAGGGGTCAAAACGAGTCAACGGATTGGGTTCGGGTCTAACTTGAATTGACCCGGGTACAAATCGGTTGACCCTAACCCAACCCGATTTTGCAAACGGGTCAGAATTTCCAACCCGGGCCTAACGTGCACGAGTTACCAGGTTGACCTGACCCGTGAACCCGAACTTCTGCCTTCCTTCCATAGGCGCAGTCGCACGTGCGTGTTCATGTAAAGGCATAGGGCCTGGGCGAATGCTGTTTGTCGAATGCAGGGATTGAGTTGGAGTAAGGCAGCAGGTGAGGCAGAGGCGGAGGCGGGGCTCGACCCAAGCATGATGAGGCAGGAGCTCGTAGGATCGTCGGTTGGCAGAACAAGCGCAGGTGACGACGACATGACGAGGCGAGGGCCGAGGGATACTACTTGAGATGTGAGACGCCGAGATCAGGTCGAGACGGTGGGATCCGGGTCACTCGGGTCAACTTTGGGTTTTCGGGTCAACCCAAACCCGACCCGATTTTCAAATAGGTCGAAAATCCAAACCCAAATCCGACCCATTTTACAAACGGGTTGACCTGAACCAGAATTTTTCTGAGTCGGATTTGGGGTTGTGTCAACTTTTGACACCCCTACCCACTAGCATTTTCTATGTTAATGAATTTTTCTCAAATATCGACTTTGTAAGGTATTTTTGTAATTTGTTGCACTAGTTTAGGATTTTACTATTATCATTATCATTATGATTATGATTATTATTATTATTATTATTATTATTATTATTATTATTATTATTATTATTATTATTATTGGTAAGGTTGGCGCTTAAATCCTACTCATTAGAATTTTTTAATTTATTTCGATTTATGCGCTACAAATTTGGGTAGGATTTTTTTTATTTTAGAGAATCTCCTTCACTCTTCATTTTCTTAATCAAAAGATACTTTTGTTCATTGATTGCCCCTCTTCAAAAAAATTTTCTCTTAATAAATTAAATATTTTAGATATTTTCCCCCTTTGATAAATGCTTTTGCCAATCATTCTATGAAAAAAAGTTCATTTTAATTTTGCCCCTTAAAACTAAGCATGTTTCAATCCTATTTTACCCATTCTAAAAAAAAAAAAAAACTGATTCAACCTTTGAAATAATCTGCTGCCTTAAGATCTGTTTGGGATTGTTTTAACTTTTTATAACAGGTGGTTGTAAAGCTGCTATGGAGAAAGTAATTTTTTAAAAGCAGCTATAAAAAGTGACTTCTTAGTACAAAAATTTATTAAAAGCATTAAATAGGCAATGACTAAATAAAAATTATGATTACAATTTGAAAAAAGTTATCCCAAACGGAACCTTAATTCTTTATTTTATAGGTTTTATCTGCATGACTTTGTGACAATTTATCCATGAGTTATTTTAACTACTTTTTTATTCTTATATGAACGTAAATAAAGTTAAATTCTCATGGATGAATGATTAATTGCCTTAGCTAAGAATACATATGCGACGTTGATAAGTCTTTTAGAGTTTGCAATTAGACGGCTAATTTATATGACTACTTCTTTCTGTACTCTTATAATTTATTATCTTATTAGGTTGGAAGCCACTTCATATTTTCTTACCTAAAATTTTGTTTAAATTTTTTTAATAAAAATGTTGAGAAGGGAAGCAAATTTGAACCAATATAGTAAATTAAAGAAGTTTAGGGTTTCATTTGGGACGGCTGTTTTACTGTTTTATAAATCTGCTTTTTAGCAGAAAAAAGATGTGGTTTAAGGCTTCGTTTGAGACAACTTTTTATTGCTTTTTAAAGCTGTTTTCTAACACTAATTTAAAAAAATTTTGTACTAAAAATTATTTTTTAAAGCAATATGAAAGCTATCCCAAACGAAGCCTAAAGCTGTCTCAAATGAATCATATATTTTCATCCTGTCAACCGTCTAGTAATTTTTATCAAGAGATGTTGACAGCCCTGTAGAAGTTTGATGGAGAAAAATACAAGCAAATAGTCCCAGAAGTTCAAACAATTATAAGAGTTTTGAGCACTACGCTCGTTCAAAAATAGAAGCAAGCTGACGAATGGAACTGGCTGGTTGAACCACTCCTACACAAAAGAGAGAAGCTAGACGAAACATAAAAATTAATAATAAATAAATAAATAAAAAGATAATTTCTTAAAATATTTGTTTTATTTGCAGGATTTTCATTCACAACAGTTAAAAACTTATTTATTTATATAATTAACATCTAAATTTAATTATTTACTTATATAATACTTAGAACTTAAATAATATAAAAATAACACTCTCCTTATTCGCTTTGTGACCTGTCAATCCTCTTATGCTTTGCCACTATATAGGTTATAGGTCCCATTAATATCTTTTTCAGAGTTGTGTTCATATATGCATAACGTCTTACCAAGTAGTGGCTCGGTCGTGATAATGACACTCACTCTAAAGAGGAAATTCTTTGGACACTTGCCTGAACCAACCAGGCAATTCGCCCTAAGTGGCCCATGTCAAGGACAAATCGTTAGGCAAATAGCTTGTCACTCACCACTATCTTAGTCATCAGTTCCCATCGCAAAATCACACTCTCTCATCCTAGATCGGCTACATGAAGGCTCTCGCCTGGAACACCCAACTCGTCCCACCAATGCTCACTACTGCATCTAATCTCGGCTTCTTCAGTACACTTGTCCATTCTCCCAAAATGATTCATGGCTTAGCATATGACCGCAACTGCCAACTAGCTACCTCTAAAGAATCAATCTAATTTGATGTCAGCTCACAAACATGCCAGTCATATTGGAACTCACCATCTTTGCCGCTCACCAGTGCCGCCTTAGCATTGCCTCACTCACCCGGAGATGAAATCTACATCCTAAGTCTCCCACCAATTAAAGTGTGACACATGATTGGTATTAATTGTTGATTTTGGTAATTTTATATATGTATAAAGAGAGAGAGAGAGAGAGAGAGAGAGAGAGAGAGAGAGAGAGAGAGAGAGAGAGAGAGATTCTAAATAATTTATTGTTGATTTTAAAATCTGTATTTGATTTTGATCAAAAAAGTTACAAATGATTTTATAATTGTATTGTTAACTTCAGTTACACTAAAGATTTTGGTAATTTTAAAATTTATGTACAATTTATTTGAATTTTGAAATTTGGAAGAATTGTGGTATACTAAAATATACAAATTTTTACCCCATACAAAAATAAAAAAGGTAAATTTAAGTTCAATAACATTAAGTTTACCTGACATTCAATGCATAATATTTCCACTATATAATTTGTAAAATTTTTATGCTAATGGAGGCAAAATTTTGTTGATTTGAACAGAAAAACACACGCTTAGTGAGATATTTTTGCAAGTAAGATTATTTCATGACAAGAACTTAGAAAGTATAAACGGTGAGAAAGCTATCCCAAACGACAGTCCTAGCATGGGAGGGAAAGCGTGATCAGTTTCAAAAGCGACATAGTACACCTGATGGACTAGGAACCGCCGTCGGATTGCTCGCAGCCGCCTGAGAACATGCCGCCGAGGAGAGGAGGGATAAAAGAAGCCAGAGATCTCATATAAATTACAGTGAGAAATCAGGTAATCTCCTTCAACTCTCACTCCTGCTATTTTAGCTTTCCGCCGCCGATCCCCCGACGAATCCGTCCATCTGATAAAGATAATGAGATTGGCGCTCCTTTCCCGGGATTCTTCCTTCTTCGTTTAGATCTCGCCGAGCCGGCTTTAGACCGATCAACACCGAGGAAGATACGCCTGTCGCTTTGAGTTAGCAAGGCTGTTGGCGGCGGCGGAGGAGGATCGTCTGCGCAGAGGCTCAGGTACTTCTATTTTCTCTTACTCGGCGTTAAATTACTTCTCCTTGCGGTCTTCCGAAGTGAAATATTCTGTTTTGCGTCATTGATAAATCCCATAAATGCTTGTCGTCTCCTCGAATTTATACAATTGTGGAAAGTATTATGTTCATGGTTAATCTGAACTTTAAAAGGTGAAATCATTCATTCGACAGGCGACGAGATAGAAAAAGGAGGAGGGGAGGACAATGTCATCGAGCACGATCCGGAAGGCTATCGGCGCGGTGAAAGACCAGACTAGTATTGGTCTTGCCAAGGTGTCTAGCAACATCGCGCCGGACCTCGAGGTGGCGATTTTGAAGGCAACGAGCCATGACGATGAGCCCGCTGACGAGAAGCACATCCGCGAGATTCTGAACCTTTCCTCCTACTCCCGAGGCTACGCCAGCGCATGCGTCTCCACTGTCTCCCGCCGCCTCGGCAAAACTCGAGACTGGATCGTCGCCCTCAAAACCCTTATGCTCATCCACCGCCTCCTCAACGAAGACGTCCCCGCCTTCCACCACGAGCTTCTCTATGCCACCCGCCGTGGCACACGCCTCCTCAATATGTCCGATTTTCGGGACGAGGTCCACTCCAGCTCCTGGGATCATTCCGCCTTCGTCCGCACCTACGCTCTCTTCCTCGACCAGCGCCTAGAGTACATGGTCCGCGATAACAAGCAGGCCGGCTACGGCAGCGGCAGCGGTGGCGGATCCTTCCATTCTCCTCCCAAGCAGCAGAGGTCGCAGCCATCTTACCCCTACTCGAATTACAACGAGCTCAATCCTTACAGCGACGGCAACCATGGGAGAAACTCGAATTTGAACTTCTCCCCACCTCAGAGGGACGAGAGGAGATCGGCTACTCCTCTCCGGGAGATGACGCCGGAGAAAGTGTTGGGTCGGATGAACCAACTACAGAAGCTGTTTGATCGATTTCTGGCATGCCGCCCCATTGGCTTGGCAAAAAACAACAGGATGATTATTGTTGCGCTCTACCCAATTGTTAGAGAGAGTTTCCAGCTCTACGCCGACATCTATGAGACACTGGCCGTGCTCTTGGACCTTTTTTTTGACATGGAGTATGCTTTCTGTGAGAAGTCGTTCGAGGCTTACGCGAACGCAGCCAAGCAGATTGATGAGCTTAATGCATTCTATGGGTGGTGCAAGGACGCAGGGGTGGCGAGGTCCTCTGAGTATCCGGAGGTGCAGCGCATAACAGATAAACTTCTGAAGACGTTAGAGGAATTTATGCGGAACAGGGCAACGAGGCCAAATAGCTCTCTGAGTTGCGTGGAGCCGGTTCTTGCTGTACAGGAGGAAGAGCCGGCGTTGGGTATGAATAGCATAAAGGCCCTTCCTGCACCCTTAGACTATGAGGAGCAACAGGTGCCTGAGGAGCCCAATCCGGAGCCTAAGTCTCAGATCCAGTCTCAGCCTCAAGGTGACTTGGTTGATCTCAGGGAGGAGGATGAGACTGCCGATGCTCAAGGAAATAAGCTTGCATTAGCCCTTTTCTCCAGCGGAGCTTCTGGGCCTGGAAATTGGATACGGGAGGCATTTCCTTCCGCTGAAGGTTCGGGGGAAGGGGAACTGACCTCAGCCTGGCAGACACCAGCAGCTAAGGAGGGGAAAGCTGATTGGGAACTTGCTTTGGTTGAAACAGCCAGCAAACTTGCGGAGCATAAGACTACACTAGGAGGTGGCTTTGATCATCTGCTGCTCGATGGCATGTATGAACACGGGGCGGTGAGGCAGCATGTAAGTGATCACACAAGCTTCGGGAGTGTGAGCAGCGTGGCTTTGCCAGGCCCTGAGAAGACGGCTTCAGCTGTCCTGTCCTTGCCAGCGCCCGATGGCACTGTTCAGAATATTGGAGGAGATCCCTTCGCTGCTTCCCTCAACATTCCCCCTCCATCCTATGTGCAGATGTATGACATTGCGAAGAAGCAGCAGCTGCTGATGCAGGAGCAGCAGTTGTGGCAACAGTATGCTCAGGGTGGAATACCGGGCCAGGCAAGCCTGGCTAAGCTCAACAATGCTCACTACTATCCCAACCCAGGCATCCAGTATGGCATGCCAAACTCTGCCGCATACTACTACCCTAACATGTAACGCTTACTCTTTTTCCACTTTTTCATTTATTTTTGCTCGTGTAGCTTGGGTTGCTCTAATACATGATGTTTATTCATCATCATTTACTCCGTTCTTGATGAGTTATTGAGCAAAGAACTTGAATCTCTTATTTTATTCTTATGGGATGACTTTGTAATAATGCAGCAATCCACTTGAAGACTTATTCCTTGTTGGATCTATGAATGTAGGGCTGTCAAAATTGGATTTCGGGACAAACCCAAATCTGACCCGGCACTTTTAAATCTGACCTGAACCCAACCCTTTTTTACAAATGGGTTGGTTTTTCGGACCCGAACCCGTCCCACTTCGGATATATTTTACTAAAATATTTTTATTTAATTTGATTTATTTAAACTTAAATCGAATTAAGATAAGATTTACTTCAATCAATTTAAAATAAATCAAGCTTAATTCAATTTGGGAAACATGGTTTATTATTTTTTGGAAATAGCATTAACTTGTTTCATAACAATCTTCTAAAACCCTCCTAAATCAATTAAAAATGGGTCAAACCGGATTGATTTTGAGTATCTGGGTCAACCCGAATCCTACCCGGTTTTACAAACGGGTCGAAATCCCCAACCCGAACCCGAAATTTTTGGGTCGGGTTTTCGGGTCGTGTCAAATATTGACATCCCTATATGAATGTTGTAATCAGGGGTGAAATTAATTTTATTTTTTATGGGAGGCAAGCACATTATAAAAAAAAACTAAATATTAAAAATAAGTAAATAAATAAATATAAGCTACAATTATAAACAAAAAATTGTATTTCTTTATAATTTATGAATTTAAAAATAATTACAAACTTTGCATTCTACTTTGCAATTTCTGATAATATTACATAATGATTTCATTAGGAATAGAGTCAAATACTTCCTTCTCGATGTATAATACTAGACAGTCATTGAGCAAAACATCACCCATTTTACTACACAATCGATATTTTATAATCTTCATTGCAAAAAATGTTCTCTCAACAGTATCAGTAGCAACTGGTAAAATCAATATCAAAATAATAAGTCTATAAACTATAAGATACATAATATTCTTTTTGGTCTTTACAATATATTTTGCAAGAGCAATAATGCTAGTCAAAGATGTGAACTCAGTGATTGTACGCATATCAATAATATAAGTAGATAGCTGATGTTCAGGAGACAAGATCAACCAAAGAAAAGTTTTATAGCTCTGCAAGATGAATTAACTTTTTCTTATCATAAGCAGAGAACATATTACTTTGGTTTAAATATGTCAGACAAAGAAGTAGCTCAGTAATAATTTCTGAGAAGCGGTAATTCCGTTCCTGAAGTTGCATATCAACAACAATATAAAATAAATTGTTATTTCTTCATCTTTTCATACTGACCGTCGACGAGACTTGATAATAGAGTTTATATTTGGAAACTCCAATGTAAAAAACATTACAAAAATATGACACTTCTTCCAATAAAGGCTCCCATCCATTTTTCCTGATCATTTGCAATCATTGCTCGGACACTTGTACCAATTTTATTGCATTTATGATATCTTGATCTTTTCTTTTGCAAAGCTTGTGATAATTCATTTATAATCCCTAAAATATCAATCATTAAAAACAATGTCAAGACAAAGTCAAAAGACTCCATAGTATGTATTAAAGCACTGGCTTCAATTGATTGTTGATCATGTATCACATCTTTCTTGATAATTTCAAGCACTTCGAGTACTGAAGCATATATTTTCATCAGACTAATTAAGGTTTGAAAATGCGAACTCCAAAGGGTGTCACCAACACATTGCAAATTAATTTTTTGGTTCAAACCTTGATCACTAATTAACTCCCAAGTGCTTAGATGAAAAACTATTTTATCAAGTTTAATTGCTTTCAGAGTAGATTCCTCGTACATGAAGCTCCAACAGTATTTAGAATTCTTGAAGTAGTCTCAAATAAATGCTTCACTTGCTAATCATCTTTGCTACAGGCACCAAGGATAGTTGGAGTTGAGCAAAATAATGAATATAAAATGCCTAAGGATTATCTATGTATGCTTAATGATTTTTTTTGTAAGAAGGGCTTCAAGAGATGCCTTTAGTGATACTAAATTTGTTGATGAAACATGACTAATACTTATGAATCTCTTAATTAATTGGCTCAACTTGTCTACACATCTCAGCGCAATAGCTAATTGTTCTTTTATGGGCACATCATGAGACTCATTAACTGAAATGGTGAAGTAGGAATCACCAATATCATTCATAATTGAAGTCAAGGTCTCAACAGTCATAAAACCATAGATCTCCTTTTATACTTTTAGTGAAATTAAATTTAACTTAGCACTTACATTTTCAAATATTATTTTTCTGACTTCTTCATCATGGTTTGCAAGAAATTGTAATAGTTTGAGCCATAATTTTCAAAATCTAATCCAAAACTACATATGTTATTTGGCAGGTAAATTGAATACTCGATTATGGCCTATTCCAAAATCATGGAAAAATATAATCCACTTCTAGTAATACTGATGGTAGAGCTAATAAGGTACTACTGTGTGTGGGAATGGTGAAGTCATGGGAATATCTTATATGTTAAATGAAAGTGTCTTTGAATGGGAATGAAAGAATGGTCCTATTTCATTCAATCTCGGTTCAAATAGCAATGAATATTGTAAAACTATTGAGAGACTTTGCTCTCAATTTTTATTACAAGGTAATTCGTCTGATAGGAAGATGCATGTGATTTCTTGGTGAACTATCTGTAAACCAAAGGTTAAGAGTGGCCTGGGTATTCAATCCATAGATGCTCTGTATCACTGTTACAACTGTTCTTTTATTTGGAGGTTTTTATCTCATGACTCTGCGCTAACTGACTGGTTTAGGAAGAAGTATCCTTCTCCTTGGAAAACTCCTCCTATGCAGGCTTCAAAAAAGTGGAAAAATATTTGCTATACTCTCTGTTAGAGCAACTATACATGTCATCCTGATGACTCATCCATAACTGTACGGGCAATCAAGATTGCCTCTTCTTGTATTTCATTCTTTATATATAACACGTACCTGTAACTATTCCAATAATAAGAAATCATTCTTCTCTCTATCTCTTTCACTTATTCTGGTTATGAGTTCTATTCAAGAACCACTTTTGGGTATCAGAGCTTAATCGCTCAACCGCGAAGATCCAACTATGGCGGATCAAAGCTCGGTGATATCAACTCCGACGAACGCATCCGCCCGTCCATCACCCACTGAATTCACCATTCCTCCACATCTCAAATTTCTCATCTCAAATCTCAAAAGTCTCATTCCTACTCTCCTCACCAGCGAAAATTATTCCATATGGTGCTTACAAATCTATCAACACTTCGCTGCCAATGGCTTTAGCGATCACCTCGCCGGCATTTCTTCTGGAAAACCATTGATCAAAACCTCATTTCTACTCTTTTCTCCACCATTTCTCCATCTGTCCTACCATATGTGATCACTCTCCAAACCTCGCATGACATCTGGTTCACTCTGAAAAGAAGGCTTCAACCCATGAACATATCTGGAGTTATTCTGCTCAAGAATGAGCTACACTAAATACAAATGAAAGATTGAACCATGCAGCAATATCTTGCGCAAATCAAGACTCTCGTTGACAACATAGCTGCCTCCGGATCGACCATCGATTCTGATGACATCATATTATACATCCTAAATGGCTTACCCTCTACCTACAACGTGTTTAAAACAGCCATTCGGACATCCCTGAATCCGATCAGTCTAGACATTCTCTACTCTCTTTTATGCAGTGAGGAGATCAACATCCATCAAGAAGAGGCTAAAGAATCACTACAGCAACCAGATTCCGTTGCCCTTCTGTCAAACAGAAACTCCTATAGTAGGGGACGCTCCAATCGGTATCAAGGACGTGGTTTAAATTCTCACTCATCCTTGAACTCCCAGTCTTCCTCTCAAAGACAAGCTACTACGTAGAAACCAACGTGTCAAATTTGCAGCAAAAATGGGCACTCTGCATCGAACTGTTGGCACCGGTGTAAACTACAGTATGCTCTGCCCTCCAACTCCAAGGCCTTCACGATTCAGTAACAGCAGCTCTCCTCTACGTCGGACTGGGTCTTGGACTCGGGGGCTTCGTCGCACCTCACATTTGATCTTGCTAACCTCAATCACCCCACTCCCTACAACGGCATCGACTCTGTTTCTATAGCAAATGGTAATACTATACCCATTCATAATTCGGGACAAGGCATACTTCCTCTACCGGACTCGACGTGTAAGTTACATCTACGAAATATCTTACATGTACCGTCCATTTCTCACAACTTATTGTCTATATCCAAACTAACTGCTAACAATAACGTTGCCATTTATTTTGGCGCTAATGGTTTTTCTATGAAGGATCGCAAGGACAATCAACTTCTTCACCAAGGTCGCAATCGCAATGGTCTCTACCACATCAGAACTTCTCCTAGTCCAACCTCATCTGCTACTGCACTAAAAGCCTCCAATAGAGCTCCTTCTCTTTGGCACACGAGGCTTAGCCATTCGAATCCTCGAGCCCTCCAATCTTTAGCAAAACAGATTCCGGATCTGTGTTTAATTTCCAATTCTTTAATTCCCTGCATCTCTTGTAATGTGGCGAAAAGCCACAAATTACCATTCTACTCTAGTATCTCTTCATGCGATAAACCTTTTCAACTAATTCACTCAGATGTTTGGGGACCCTCCCCTCAGCCCTCTCTAAATGGTTTTACGTACTATGTAGTCTTTATCGATGATTTCACATGATTTTCGTGGTTATATCTGATGCATTCCAAAAATGAAAAGTTTGCAAAATTTCAACAACTTCATACTTTAATCAAAAATAATTTTAATAGTTTGATTCAAACTTTTAGATCTGACGGAGGTGCGGAATTTGTTAACAATGCGTTTCAATCATATCTCCGCAACAATGGCATTACACACCAAATTAGTTACCCATATACCCCTGAGTAAAATGGCCTCGCCGAACATAAACACCATCATCTTCTCGATCTCATGCGAACATTCCTCCACACTGCTTCTCTCCCGCCCTCGTTCTGGGCTGAAGCCATCTCTATAGCCAACTATTTATTAAACAGGCTGCCATCTTTAGCTATCTCCAATCAGTCTCCATTCTACAAACTTCACAACAAACCCGCCACATATACTCAACTTCGCACTTTTGGATGCTTGTGTTTTCCATGGCTCAAACCGCAAGCTCAAAACAAATTATCCCCTTGGTCTCAGGAATGTATATTCCTTGGCTACTCATCTCAACACAAAGGTTATCGATGCCTAAATTTATTGAATAATCACATTCACATCTCTAGACATGTTATTTTTCACGAACAACATTTTCCCTTTCAATCCAAACACTCTCAGGTTTCCTCTACACATTCTGACAACACCTTATCTCCCCTACTACTCGTACCTGCATCCACTATCTTGCTAAGCCAGTCCTTCTCTACTTTAAGTCATCCCTCCAGCCCAGCTTCATTCCCTTACGGCTCCACCTTCAGATCCTCACCCACCATCTCTCCTCATGACAGTCACTCTACCGATCATTAACGCAATGACAAACCTGCTCAACCTGTCCACTCTCACCCAATGCAAATGCGTCTAAAGTCGGGCATATCCAAACCCAAGCCAATCTTCGACCTCTCCGCCATCTCTCCGGTAGAACCCACTCCTACATCTTACTCACAAGCCAGTAATCATTCCCACTGGCGTTCGGCTATGTCATTTGAATTTCAAGCTCTTCAGAAGCAAGGAACATGGACCCTTGTTCCTCCCCCACTAAAGAAACCTATACTCGGCTGCAAATGGACATTCAAGACAAAACTTCATCCCAATGGACAAGTTGCACGATATAAGGCCCCTCTCATTGCACAAGGCTGCTCTCTAGAATACGAAATCAACTACACTGAAACGTTCAGTCCAGTCGCCAAAATGGTTACGATTCGCATGTTGCTAGTAGTAGCTTTACATAATTAATGGACCGTCACTCAATTGGACGTCTCCAATGCCTTCTTGCACGGTGATCGCCAGAATGAAGTATACATGAAACAACTTATCGGGTTCGTCGATGCACAATATCCTCATCATGTGTGTTGACTACGTAAATCCATCTACAGATTAAAGCAATCTCCTTGACAATGGTTTCAGTAATTCACAAATGCCCTTCAATCTCTTGGATTCACATTCAGTAAAGCTGACCCTTCGCTACTTCTTTTTAATCATAACAATACTCACATTTTCATTCTTGTCTATGTAGACGACATACTCATTACCGAGAACGACTTAACTAAAATCCACAGTATTACTCAGCAGCTACACTCACAATTCAACATTAAATAACTCGGTGAAGTCTCCCTCTTCTTAGGCATACAAGTTCGGAAAACCCATGACGGCTACTTCCTACATCAACAACATTATGCTAAAGAACTCTTACACTCTGCCGGCTTCTTCAAGTGCAAACCATATCCGACGCCCATAGATCTTAAGTGCTCCCATCACGCCATGGCAGATCCACCATACCACGATCCTCAGACATTCCGCAAAATAGCTGGTTCGTTACAATACCTCTCGGTCACTAGACCCGACATCGCTTTCGCCACCAACATCATCTGCCAACATATGCACCAACCCAGCACCTCGGATTACCAAGTATCCGCTAATAAATGAAGTGACTGGGTGCTTGTGCCTTTGATTGCTGGCTGCCAGCATGCCCAGGACCAGCTACTGTGCCCTAGCACTGGCCCTTGCCCTGGCTGCCAGTGTGCCTTGGACCTGGCTGTTTGCATGCCTTGGCTCTGGCCCTTGCCCTGGCTGCCAGTGCGCCTTGGCCCAGGATGTTAGCATGCCCAAGCCCTGGCCCTAGCTGCCAACAAGCCCAGGCCCTGGCTACTAGCATGCCCTGGCCCTCGCTACCAGCATGCCCAGGCCCTTGCTGCCAGCATACCCAAGCCCTGGCCCTGGCTGCCAACGTGCCCTAGCCCTAGCTGCCAGCGTGCCCTAGCCCTGGCTGCCAGCGTGCCCTGGCCTGGCTGCCAGCTTGCCCTGGCCCTGCCTGCTGCGTGCACAGGCCCTAGCCCTGGCTGTTAGTGTGCCCAGCCCCTAGCCTTGGCTGCCAGCATGCCCAGGCCTTGGCTGCCAGCATGCCCAGGCCCTGGTTGCCAGCATGCCCTGGCTGCCAGCATGCGCTGGCCCTGGCTGCCAGCGTGCCCAAGCCTTGTCCCTGGCTGCCAGCATGCCCAGGCCCTTGCCCTGGCCTTCACTGCTAGCATGCCCTGGACAAGCATGCCACCAGCGTGCCTTGGCCCTGACTGCCAGCGTTGCCAAGCCTTGCCCACCAGCGAGCCCAAGCCATGTTCCCAGCATTCGCAGACCCTATCTGTCAAGTTACCCAGGGCTTGGCTGCAGTGTGCCCCAGCCTTGAGCGTGCCAACATCCTCTTGCAAATGTACTTATAAGTACTCACTTTAAGATTTTCGGGCATCAAGATGGCATGTTGGGGACTCGTACGAGCATGTACAAGTAAAAATTGCGGCTATTATGGTAAAAAATATTGTAAGCTTTTTGGTCATTTTTGAACTATCGGGGCATTCTACAAAGAACGGTTGACTACGGGCTTCCAATCAAGGCCGGTGGACTCCAGCTCTGCACTTACACCGACACTGATTGGGCATCCGATTCAGCTGATCGCAAATCCATCTCCGGCTTCTGCACATTCTTGGGTCCTACTTTCATCTCCTGGTCCATCAAGAAACAAACAACAGTAGTGAAGTCGTCTACCGAAGCCGAGTACAGGTCTCTCTCATCCGCTACTTCCGAAGTTATCTGGATGCGCCGCCTAGCCGCCGACTTCCACATACCACAAACATCTCTGACCAAAATTTTCTGTGACAACACTTCCGCAATTTCTCTAGCCAACAACCCAATCTTCTACGCCAGGACCAAACACATCGAGATCGACTATTACTTCATAAGCAGCCACATCAAACAAGGTGCAATCGAAGTTCACCACATCAGCACAACCGATCAGCTAGCTGACATACTCACCAAACCTCTCTCAGCACCTCGATTCTCCAATCTATGTTCCAAATTAACCATTCGATCACCAAATGATAAATTTGCAGGGGGCTGTTAGAGCAACTGCACACGTCATCCTGATGACTCATCGATAATTGTACGGGCAATCAAGATTGCCTCTTGTATTTCATTCTCTATATATAACGCGTACCTGTAACTATTCCAATAATAAGAAATCATTCTTCTCTCTATCTCTTTCACTTATTCTGGTTATGAGTTCTATTCAAGAACCTCTTTTCTTGATCAAAGATAAACTATCTTTCTCTATTTCTTCTAACTGTGATCTCTCTTTTTTTTAGACCCATGGTGTAAAGGAAGAGCGATTTCTGAGCTACTTACTCCTCCTTGAACTTCCAACCTTGTAGTAAGAAATTTCATTCAAAATAATAGCTGTGCTTTACCGGATTACATCCCTCTTAATGTAAAAAATTTCATTAAGGAGATTCAAATCTCGGACAACAAGGAAGTTATTTTGGGAAGGCAATACAAAAGTGTACAGGAATTTTTATTTGCATTTTTACTCGCAATTGGAATATATTTTTTGGCATAAATTCATTTGGCATAAACAATTCTCTCTAAGATACTCTTCTTATGCTTGGATGGCAAGCATTGAAAGGCTTAAAATGGCGGATTTGCTGATTAAGAAAGCCATAGACATTTCCTCTTTTTGCAATTTTTGCCAAAAAGTTCCTGAAACTCATAAGCACCTTTTCTTCAAGTGTGATTATTCCAATATAGTGGTTAAGGATTTATTTCGGCTGTTTGGTCCGTTTTTATTGAGACCAACTATTTTTCAAGTATTTGATCATTTAGACAACATTCAACAGTTCAACAAAGGGGAAAAACAGTTTTGTCTTTTAACATTATGTTGCATCATATATCACTTATGAAGAGAAATGAATAATCGCAAATTTAAAGGGAGCTGGGCTAATCCTTCAGCTGTGATTAGTGCTGTGAAGAATTCTTTAAGGCTTAACGTTTCGTAGTGGAAATTATATGACTCGATCAAGGAGACTTTTCTTGATATTTTTTCCTCAAGTTCGATTTTTGTTCGTCATGTTTCTCTCCACCTGGACAAGGATGAGCGAAGCCAACCGGTTAAATGTATTCCTTTGGAGGGTCTTCAAGGCAACCAAGAAATCTTCTCTGACAGTAATTTACTGATTGTTTTCTGTCACTTTGTTGCAGTCCACGTGCCAACCGAACTTATCATGGATGGCCTTAAGACGTATTGGGTTTTGGTTTGCTTGAAAATTTTCCTCAGTGGAAAGAAAATATATATATATATATATATATATATATATATATATATATATATATATATATATATATATATATATATATATATATATATTTTCGTGTTAGCGATAAGTAATAATAGGACATCTTAAAACTAAGACTAAATCACCTTCTGAGAAATTTATGCCTGGTCAACCTAAATGAGCTCGAGTCATACAAGCGTAAAGTTTTAGGTTTTATTGAAGTTGAAGCCTGAGCTCACTAAGATTCAAGATGGAGTTGGGTATTTTGTTCATTATTAAAGCATATACTCATGGTTGTACATACAGAAGGAAATTCTACTTTCAAAGGAAGATCTACTTCTTACCCAAATGTTAAGCAGTTGATTGTGTTTTGTAATTAGTATGATAAACCCATAAAGTTTTTGCTATTTTTTTATACCATTTTCATTCATTGTTTGTTCTTTTAGCAAATTAATAATTGTATTATCAAAGGATTCTGCAAAATAATTAGTACAAGAATAATAAATTGTAGAATACCACTAGGGTGTCAATATTTGACACGATCCGAAACCTGACCCGGACCCGACCCGGCAAATTTCGGATTTGGGTCAACCCGTTTGTCAGACGGGTCGGGTTCGGGTTCAAAAATGTGACCCGTTTTGAATATTGGGTCGGGTTCAGGTTGACTTAGCAACCTGAAATCAACTTGGGTCCGGGTCCGCAGTCTGTTAGCCTCAGGCTTTCGTTAGTTCCGTGCCACGAGGAGAAATGAGACCCAGCCTAGCTCGTTAGCACGAGCGATTCGCCCAGGCCCAGCCTAACCCTAGCGGCCCTAGCCCACCTGATCGCCTCGACCGGGCCGCCTCACCTCACCACGCTATCACGCGTGATGCGCCCATAGTGCAGCCATTCACGTGGCATGCTTGCACGCCCACGTGGCAGTCGCACACGGCCTGGCCACCTCACCTAACACGCCGGCACGCTATCAGCCTGTCATGCGCCTAGTGTTTTAAACCTGGAATTCAAAAAAGAGCGGGTTGGCGGGTCGTGTCAGGTCAACCTGGTAACCCACGCAGGTCAGGTCTGGGTATACAATCATGACCCGTTTGTAAAATAAGGTCGATTTAGGATCAACCCATTTAAACTCGGGTCAATCAAGGTTCGACCTGAACCCATAATACCATCAATTAGTATTATGGTGTTGGGTAAGTTCTTTTAAAGGAGAGATTATTCTGTGTGGATGTCGAACGCAGCTCTACATCCGGATACCAACTAGAATGAGTCACGAGCGCGGTACCGAGCTGCAGGCTTAGGCATCCGGATGGCGTTCGGCTTCCGCACAGAATAATTTTTCCTTTTAAAGGCCATCCTCTTATTAGATATGATGTGACAAGGTAAACTAATATGATAAATAATTTGATTATAAAAATACAAAAAATTATCATCTTTCACTTCTCTTAATGGAATGTCTTTGGCCAAGAAAAATAATCAATAGTACTTAGTATGAATCTATGCCCTTTTAATGAAGTAGGGACAATAGGACGCACAATATTTATACCTCAACAGTCAAATTACTATAAAGTTATGGTCATATGTAGGAAAATTTGGACAATCAGGGATTAGGGTCAGGTATTGGACATTGCTGACGTCTTGCAAATCTATGTAATTCCGTGTAATAGTTGGCCAATAAAATCCAAACTTTTTTGGTTAATCTGCCAAAGCTTCAACTTCTTTTAAATAGTTGACCAATAAAATCTACGGTCTTATTTTAAATTTGAAAGCTCTTTGGTTAATTTGCTAAAGCTTCAACTTTGTTGTGATGACTCTTAGGTATTTTAATGAGAGAACACTAGGGATATTCACTAGTATGAGCATAACGCTTTGATGATAAGCATAAAGGTCAGATTTTTATACTCTAGAAATCCTCATTATTTGAGTAAGGATAAATTGAGAATCATAAAAAATTTTAATTTTCTTGATATTTAATTTAAATAGCTAACTCAAAAACAGCAATAACTGCTTCATATTCTGCCTTGTTATTGGTTTGAGGATTTGTTAGAGTATAGGAATATTGGATTAAGTAAGAGTTATGAATATCAATCTAATTCCTACTCTAACCACTATAGAAAAATCAGTGATTTCCGGCGGATTTGCGGCAAGTTTTATGACCGAATAATTTTTGAACAAAATTGCGGCTGATTTGCGGCATATATTTCTGTCGCAGATTTTGTGATGGAATTGAGGCGGAAAATCCATCACAAGTTTGTGACAGATTTTCTGCCGCAAATACGTCACAAATCCACCGCAAATCCGTCACAAATAAGTTTATCTAAATTGGCCCCAACCCTTTTTTTCATTCGCTCGTTCGTTCTCAGTTTGCTCCGTGCCCACCTCCTCTCCTTCTTTGACGAAGTTCCTTCAATTTCAATTCCCTCGCCTCGCCTCGCTGTGCTCTCCTTCTTCAACGATGTTGCTTGCCTGTTTGACGACGTGCTCTCATGATCGCCTCCTTTGATGAAGTTCTTTGCTCTAGCCTCCTTCGACGGTTCTAGTCGCTTTCTTCGACAATGTTGCTTCAACGACGTTCCTTTAACATTCATTCAAAGAACGTTTCTTTGACTCCTGTCCGCTGCCGGACCTCCAATTTCCTGGCCGCCATCTCCTTCCATGGCGTTCTTCCTTTAGCAATCGATCCCTCCCATAACCGAAGGTAATCTTCCTTTATTAGTATATTGTTCATATTTTATGATTAATTAAGAGATTCATGGAGATTGTTCAAAGTTTAGGGTTTTTGTGCAATGAAACCTACAATGCTTTATGTGTAGAATGTTGGCCATTAAAGGAGAAACATAAAATTAAGTTAAGGAGCTGTTTGGCAACGGGATTTATGACCGATTTGAGCAGGATTTAAGCTAAATCCTGCCAAACATGATTTATGGTGCCGTTGAAAGTTATGGCAGAATAAATCCTCCATCTCATCGTTTTTGCGGCAAATCCCGAATTTACTAAATCCTGCAGTTCGGCAATTTAAGATTACAAGTTAAATCCTACTTATTGCTAAACAGCCCCTAAGTGTTGTAAAGATGAGGATGCTAATTTAGTGGACGAGTGGCTTTACTCTTAGAGTCTATTATTCATTGTGATAGTGTAATGGATGGAGATATTATCAGCAGAATTCATGTTGGATCGTTGAGAGGAATGCATTGTATTTATTGTGTGATAGAAAATTTCCACCACAAAAATTAAGGGAAAATTCTTTAAGATGGTGGTGATACCTGCAAAATATTTTATGGTGTAGAATGTTGGCCATTTCAAGAGAAGCATAATAATAAGTTAAGTGTTGCAGATATGAGAATGCTCAGGTGCACGACCACACTCACAAGTGCCAGGAGGATCAATAATGGGTGGATGAGCGAGAAGGGCATATGTAAGTACATAAGATTACAATACTTAAAGAAATATTGTAAATGACAATTATATGATGATTAATATTATGTTATGCTTTGTAGGATGAGTATATACATTTGTGAGAGAGACAGGCTGCAGCTGGCGTGGGATCCTCCGTGGGTTCTACAGATATTTGTGATTATCGCACTTGGTCACAAGCGATAGGAGGAATGCATAAAGGACAAGTGTATGGATTAGGCTCACAGGCCTATGCGTATGAGGGACAATCCTCTGCTACCTCCAACTACTCTGCATATAGCCATGACAGTCAAGTTAGCCAACATATGGCTAACTTCTTAGTAGCATTAGAAAATGTTCGGAAAGCTCAAGTGGACGTGAACACTCAGATATTAGGTGAGCTTAGGAGATTGAGAGAGTTGATTGACGGAAATCAACCTACGCCTACTACATCGCCAGAGCATGAGAGCTAAGATACAACGAGTGATTAGATATTATCTGTGTAGGGGTTTTGTTGCATTTTATTTTATTTTTTATGTTTAAGAACTATTGCAAGTTGGATTGTGATTACTATTTGGATTGTTGCTACTTTTAATAATTGTTTTGTTATTACTTCTTGGATTGATTTTACTGTTTGTTATTGTTGGATTGTTGTTACTATTAAAACGTTTGGATTGTTGTTACAGTTTGAACGCTCAATAAATGATTGTAGAAATTTCTGTAGCAAACGTCGATACGATGATCGAGTATTGATGTTTGTGACAGAAATTTTATCACAAATTGCGGGGCAATCCACTGTAATTTGTGACAAAATATCTATCACAAATTTGTGGCTGATTACCCACCACAAAAAAAATTTTCTATGGATTCACTCTGTCGCAAGTAAGTTTACGACGCACGTTTTACCGTCGAATACCAATCCGTCACAAATCCACCGCAAACTTTTATTTGCGATGGATTTTTCCGCCGCAATATACCTGATTTTCCTGTAGTGAACTAAGAGAATTTTATTAGGGGTGTCAACTTTGTTTACATAAGAGCCATTGAAATATGATTCTATTTTTTGATTTTGTATTTTTGACTCTTGTTCATTGAGCAAATTATCATTCAAGAGAGAAGCAACTGGCATTAGATGTGTAATGAGAAATTCAGCTAAAGCATATCTTTTAATTACTCATTGTGGAACATAAATGATATTGAATTGGAGTGTAATCATTGCCCATTGGGCTAGTTATTTTTATTTTGTTGGTTTATTCATCACATATTGGAATAGGTTCACTCGAGAACATAAACTAATTTTATGGGATAAATTATAATATATCAAATTTTTAATAAAAAAATTAATGCTAAACATTTTCTTAATATTAGGATATTTAATTTTTGTTTGTATAAACCTTTAACTAAATGAAAAAAAACTTTCCATGAAGGGAAGGGACTCCAAATGTGCACTATAACTGGTTTATTTTTAATCCATATCTCTTAAGGCATTGGAATGCAGTTCTTATGTCAATCTTACCATCATCAACTAACTTGTTTTTATAACGACATCATCAACATAACATTCAACTTTAGGGTGAAAGAGATCATTAGATATTTGTATCATGGTGCATTGATATGTGGTGCCATCATTCTTTAATCTAACAGTCATTACTTTCTAACAATAATTTTTTATTGGGGTTCGGAATATAGCGAATCATTCATCTTCTAGAACCATCTTAATTTGATTATATCTAGATAAGTCATTCATGAAGGAGAGCATGAAATTGGTGGATGCTATGTCAACCATTAATTTATTAATAGGTAAAGATAATTCATTAATTAGACATATTTTGTTAAAATCTCTAAAATTGATAAAGAATTAAATGTATTTATTATTATTAGTAGTAGTAGGGATGATATTAACAAGCCAAGTTAGATAATATTCTTCCTAAGTGGAACCAACATCAATTAATTTATAGTTTTTTTATTAATATTTTTACATTGTGCTACATTCTTTTAGATACCTATTTAACAAGTGGAGTACCAGGACTCCTTGAGATGTTATGCAAAACTATCTTAGGAGCTAACCAAAGCCTTTAGAAGTAACTTCAAGCAAAGCAGTTCTTGATATTCTTTTAAGAATTGAACTATATATTGAGATAAATATTCAGCAAGATATTTAACAAATAAAGGTCATGCGACGATCATAGTTCTACGTAATTTATTCAAACTAGTTCATCAACAGTAGATGGGGTATCTTCCTCCAAGTCCATAAGTATATCAATAATCTTAGAAGGGATCTCTTATATACCATTAAAGGAAAGGGAGAAAATAAAAATCATTATGCAGCCAACAATTGATTTCATAGTTTTCTTAAATTATGATTTTTTTACAAAACCTAATCCTCAATTCTTAGAAAGAAAGCTTGAACTTAGCTTAGCACAACATTTAAACTATCTTTTAGAGAGAATTTTCATTTTCAACCACCTAGAAATTAGGAAAGAAGAGAAATATAAAGAAGGTATGTCTTCCATTTTTTCTATAAAGTTTGATTGACATATAAATGACATGCTATAAAAAAGATTGAAATTACCACGGGGATATTTTTTTTGTATCTAAACTACTTCTATGCTATATATTCTGAAGTTACAAAGTTTTTTGAGAGAAGTTATCCTCTTTATTAACTTGGCAAGTGTCCTAATCAGCTTTACTTCACAATTCATAAAGAAGTGTAACTTTACTAGAGGGAAGTGAAGGAAAATCATCTTTGTCTAGTTTAAGGCTTATAGATGTAGAGCCTCGGCCTTGGCCTCTTCCTCTTTTCAATATTCGACTGCTTTTTGTTTTTAAATATAAAAAGCTTATTGTGGAAGGATTTTGTCAATAGTCAACATTTGGAGAAAAAGTAGCTGAGTAAATTAGCTCTTGTTTAGGTATAAAATATTCCATATCATTATATATACCTATTTTATTAATACTCAAATATAATGTGGAAGGTTGTTTATCTCCTAAGATAGATAATTCCTCACCACAAGTACTTTAATATATTCATGTAATGTGGAAGGCACCATCCCGTGTTCATGAAGCCAGGGTTGTCTTAATAGGGCGTGAAAGGATGTATTGGTAGATATAATATAATATTTGGTTTAATTTTAAAATATAAGACTACAGAGGTGATACAATTTATTAAAGTGTCATTTGATTGTTTTCATTGGAGTCATATAACATCAAACCAACTAAAGATTCAAAGATAATAATTCTACAGTAGAAATATTTGCCATGTTAATAGAGGGCCTAGAGTTTACCAAGATATGGATTATGGTGTTACCATAAACCAAGGTGATAATATATAAAAGTTTGTTGTGATTTATTATTTTTATTAAAAGGACATTATATA
The DNA here is from genome assembly GCA_019925795.1 of Dendrobium chrysotoxum. Classification (NCBI taxonomy): domain Eukaryota; kingdom Viridiplantae; phylum Streptophyta; class Magnoliopsida; order Asparagales; family Orchidaceae; genus Dendrobium; species Dendrobium chrysotoxum. The sequence continues at coordinate 9,143,481 of CM034303.1, read as the reverse complement.
TGAACCTGATTGTGTGAAGATCTTCAGTAGAAAGACATTCTCTACATTTTTCTTCTATCAAGTAATCTTGGAAAACCTTAGGCTCTAGCAAAGCTTTGACTAAAGTTTAAAAGACAACATTAGTGCATCATAAACACTCAATACAATAAGGAGTTTCTTTAGATGTGACAAAGCATTATAATCTACTTTATAAGTAATTTTGTTTCATTTATCTTGAACCTTTCAAAAAGATTCATCATGCTCTCACTACAGGAAAACATCCCATTACCGTCGGAATTTCCAGCGGATAATATACGCCGGAAACAGCAGTGTAAATACCAGTGGAATATCTAACGGTAATGGTGCGGCGGAATTTCCAGCAGATTTACCGTCGCTAACTTACCGGCGGATGTTACGTCGAAAATTTTTTGTTTCCGACGTAGCTTCTGCCGGAAATTACCGGCGGAAGTACCGGGTTAATTTACGCCAGCTTATTTAAAGTCGATGAAATATTACCGACGTAATATCTGCCGGTAATATTACCGATGGATTATCCGCCGGTAAAGGCCCTATTTCGTGCCATCCGCACCGAAAATAGTATCGGTAATACGATAGGTCATACTTTCTGGTAGATTTTGCGCCGGAAATTGCCGGCCACTCGTCTACCAATAATGTTCGACGGTAGAAAGGAGTCATTTTTCTTGCGGCGCATGATCCGCTGGTATTTCAGACAGACATTTCCGGCAAAAATATCGGCGGATAATACGCCAAAATTTGGCGAAAGAAATGCCGTCGTTTTTATAAATAAAATCCGCCGGGATCACGCCGGAAAATCCGCCGGTAATTTTTTTTCGACGCATGAATTACTGTCGGAGAGGTTTTCGTCGAAAATCCGCCGGAAATCTTCAATTTCCGGCGGATTTTCATTGTTACCGACGGATTTTGTCCGCCGGTAACAATAAATTTTCCTATAGTGTCTTAGGTAATAATGTTCTTACTTTTTTCTGGTGCCTTTTGTTTTAAAATTTGAGGCGGATTAGTTTATTTGCTTCTTAATTGAACATGTAAAATTTGATATGATGAAGCATTTAATTCTTATGTTTAAGAACTTCTTTTAAATTGGTAATTAATATAATCTCATTATCCTTAGAATATTCTTTGATGTCAGGGTTAAGATAGCAAATTCCATCTATAAGAATAAGACTAGTTTCTTCTTCATCTTTCATAATATCTTTTGAGGTGTGAGTCATGCATATTGAAGTAGAAGAAAAATACTAAAAAAAGTTGGATATTTTATTATACAAATTATGTGTGATTTGATATTTGTTGTACATCGGGTGATGAGTCCAATATAAGTATCATTGGAATTATTGATAATCATTTATTTGACAGTTAGTATATCACCAAATTGATTATTAGGGACAACTAAAATATATTATATGGATTTAGACGTTTTTAGAGATTTCTCAAGAATTATTTAAGAATCGTAATTTTTCTAATATTTTATTGGCACTAAAGCTAGTTATTAAACATAATTCAATCAGTAATAGTATGTTTTAAAATTTATGATAAGGATAATAAAATGGGTTAGTAGTAGTAATGACTGCTGCTACAGGAACATGTCCACCCGAAACAACCCAAAGTACATCTAGTAAGAATTTATGTTTGTCTATATTTTTGTTAAATATTTATGAAATTTTAAGTTATCCTATTTTTAAATAAGTCCAAAAGGGTCCATAGCCAAGTTATAAAAGTGAGAAATGATTTGTGCACAAAGCTGCATTGGAGTGTTGCGGCATGTGGCATTGCTCTCTTTATTTATGGGAAATTAGTAAATGTAGCATTGCAACACTGAGGGAGTTAGTGTGATGGTTCTAATATCTCTATCTATTGGAAGGATCTTGAGAGTAATGTGGTACTATGAGTGAAATCTACGACACCAAGTTTTTTATTTGGAGCATTTAAAATATTCGGATGTAGCACTACGATAAAGAGAGGAGTGGCACTATAACATTGGACTGTTGTGACTCGAGCTCACGAGCTTATGCTTTTGAAGATAACAAACATTATGGCTCACATATTTATATCTCCTAGTATTTTTATTCTGTACTTGTTTGTGTGTATACTAACATTCCAGGAACACCTTGCACCATTAAACAAAAAATTAGAGCTCAAGATTGGGTAGAATATTTTATGCTGTGAAAAGTTTATAATATACTTTGATGTAATTTTGATTTCTTGAGTCTAGTCCTATAAAGGTGTTTGCCAGCTTGGTGACCAAGCACACACACACTCAGGCGAGTGAGATTGAGCCAAAATCAGAAGTTTAATTTTTTGAACTAATCGTCCTAGACGATTTATATCATCCTGGACGATCCAATACGATCTCAAAACTCTAGCCGCCATAATAATTCAGGCAAAATTTTAAGTTTCTATTTTTTTTCTAATTGTACAAGACGATCCATATTGTACTGGATGATCTATGACAATATTGCTTAAATTAATCCTGTGATTAGTCAATCAAATCTGCTTAATTTGATATTTTGATCGTACTGGACGATCACAGAATCCCCAGTACAAATTTGAACGTATCATCAAGGTGATCGTCCAGGACTATCAGGTCAAATTCTGCATATCATCCTGGATGATCTTGCGATTATCCTGGATGATATTTGGTGGTACAATTAAGTTTTTAGGGTTTTGGAGCTCTCTATTTAAGCTTTCTCAAGGCACTTGGTAAGTTTCTTTGGCAGCCTTTGATTCTTCATTCTTCTGGAGAAAGCTTGAAGAGAGAACTTGAAAGGGAGAGAGGAAAGGGTGGAGTTTGAGAGGGAGAATATCCTTGGAGGGGGTTTCAAGGGAGTGTGGAGAGGGTTTCACACGGTTGCTTCGACGAGCTTGCACCTCAGTACCATCGGATTCAAGGTTCATCTCGAGGGAAGTTTTGGGAAGAATAAGATCTCTTTAGTGTCAAAAGATTAGGTTCTCTACCTTCACCAGGATGGTGAAAAAAGATTCGAAGTTCTTTGCCTCACCAGGAGGGTGAAAAGTATTTCAGGTTCTCTGCCTCATCGGGGGAGGTGGAAGAGATTTTGTAAGGGCTTCTTCGCCTAGTTATGGGGACTAAAGGAGAGTCACTAAAAGTTTAGTGCAATACCAGGAACAAAAGGTTCTGGGGAGTGGACGTAGGTCAGGTTGGACCGAACCATTATAAATCTGGTGTGTTCTTTCTGATTATTTTCCACACTTTATTTTTTTTACTATGATTAACTACTTGGGTGAAATCTCTGATTTATCTGTTTATTATTAATTTAATTCATTTTTGTTGTAAGATAGAAAAAGATTTTTCTTTTAATCAAAGAAGTTTTTAAATATCCAATTCACCCCCTCTTGGTTAGCATCAGGACTAATTCTTTACGGTTTAACACCCCTCACAAACTTTCAAGTGGTATCAGAGTGGGATTCACAAATTAAGTTTTTGAAAACTTTTGAATTTTTATTTATGGCTAATTTATGAAATCATTATATTACGGAAGGATATTCAATCACCCGACCACCTTTATTTGAAAATGTTACTTTTGATTTTTGAAAATTTTGCATGTCTACTTTCTTGAAATCAATTGATAATTGAATATGAAATTTGATTCAAACTAGTTATTATATACCGTCACGTGTTATAGATGGTATTAAAACTTATATCCCTTTCAAGAAATGGAGTAGAGTAAAACAAATCAATGCACAATTAAATGCTAAATATTTGAACTATTTTTTATATGCTTTAAATTCTGATGATTACATGATAATATCTGCATGTACTTCTGGCAAGGAAATTTGGTATAAATTATACTATACATACAAAGGTACTAGTGAGATTAAGAAATCTAAATTAAACATCTTAATGCATGATTATGAAATATTTTGCATGAAACCTCATGAGATAATCTTAGATATATATACTAGGTTTACTCAAATTGTGACATTATTACATGCTTTAGGAAAAAAAATTTCAAACTTTGAAAATGTTAATAAGATTCTACGATATCTACTTGATAAGTTTGATGTCAAAGTTGCTGCTATTTTTGAATCAAAAAAATTGAATGAATATTCTATTAATAATCTGTTTGGCTCACTCATTGCCTATGAGCAAACTATGAGTCAAAGACTTGTGGATCCAGGTGAAACAATAGTGCTAAAAGTTGAAGACATCGATGAAAGTGAGTTAGTAGATGATGAAAGTGAAGAGTTAATATCAATAACAAATAAATTGAAAGTCTACTAAAGCATAAGCATTATCATCAATAAAAGTAGAACAAAGTTAAAAATGGTAAGAATGTTAAGATTTCTTCTGACATTATTTGCTTTGGATGTAGGAAATCTAGACATGAAAAATCAGTGCCGTAATTTAAGAACTCTTTCTCCAAAGGAAAATGATAAAGCTAAGCAAATTATAAAAAATGGTAAATAATGAAAAGAAAAAAATCTTCTGGGCAGACCTAGCTTCTGAATCATTAGACCAGGAGCAAGATGATATTTAAAGCTTTGTTTGTGTGTTTATTTATTTTTGTGTGCGTATATGTTTCTTTTATTCGTTGTGTTTAGGTTTATTTTTCTGTGTTTTCTTTGTGTTTTATTTCTTTTTTCTTAGTAATTTTTGTTATTTCTTTAAAATTTTAAATTAGTCTTTACTTTGTTTTGAAGTTTTCTCAGATCAATACACACATATCACTTTTTTTTGTTTGTTTCGTATACACTTTAGAAAATCAAATCTTTTTCAAAAATCATTTTTTCTAAAAAAGAATAATTTACCTTCTATTTTCTTGAATTTTTATGTAAGTTGTGGTTGACTTCTCTAAAACAAATCAAATAAAAGAAACTCATGATTTTATCTCTCTATCTCATTTCTTAATAAAGCAATTTCTCTTTTGATTTAAAATCTTCATTAAATTATAAATTATATTTTGAAATTAAACTTTTTTTCACCTCCCTATATATTTTTTTATCTCATAGGATTCTTTTGCAAATTGTTGAATCCACTTTATTATTTTCTTAATCAAGTTGTTCGTTTTTGTCACTATATTTGATTTACTTTAGTCTTTAAAATTGCAGAAAAGAAGCATATTTATAAAAAGAAAAGTGACACAAAATGAGTCCAAAGCTGAAAAGATGCGTAATGTCGCCAAAATACATAAAGTGTATTAAAAATCAAAAGATGCGTAATATTGCCAAAATGAAAAGATACATAAAGTGTATCAAAAATCAAAAGATGCGCAAAGCGCACCAAAAACTAATAAAGAGGCTCAAAATGAGCATACAATGAGTTAGCTTACCTTTCTTATATTTCTTAAATCTTAAGAAAAATCTTATATCTATTGATATTTTCGATACTTGAGTTTGAAAATCATGACTCTTGATTCATAAATTTTTGTATTAATCTTCTATTAGATATATTTCATGAAAGGAGTTTTGAAAATATTTTGGTTTTCTTCTCAAATTTATTCTTTGATTTTGATGTTTGCTTAAAAAGTTTTTTAGCCTTTAAGGAACTTGAGTATAGATTAACAATTTCGAAATCTCTAATCTTTCTGAGATATGCGTTGTCAATATATGCCTTACTAAGTTTTTTAATAAAATCAAGAGGTAACTTTCTCATTCGAAGAAAATTTAAAAGTTCAAAACTAATTTTTCTAAAACATCACCTTCACCAGATCAGGGTCCATTTGATCTTTTAGTCTATTTTTTCTATTTTGTTGTTCTATGCTCCACTTCTTTTTGATAATGTCAAAGGAGTAGAACGTACTATTGTATTTGAACGTACTATTATTTTTTTATTGTATTTGTTATAGTTTATCTTTTTATCTAAGTTATTTTATTTTATTTTACGTGCTTTATGTTAAAAAATAAAAATTTTGTTGTCCCCTGCTTTTAAATTTTTTATCTTAGTGAGGTAGATTAGGAGAAAATACTTTTTATTTACAAATTTAACAGTAATATTTGCCATCATTAAAAGGGGGAGATTGTTAAGACTCGAACTCACGAGCTTATATTTTTGATGATAACAAATATTATGGATTATATATTTATATCTCCTAGTATTTTTATTATATATGTATTTGTATGTATACTAACATTTTAGAAACACCTTGCACCTTAAAATAAAGAATCAGAGCTCAAGATTGGGTAGAATAAGTTATGCTATGAAAAGTTTATAATATACTTTTATGTAATTTTGATTTCTTGAGTCTAGTCCTGTAAAGGTATTTGCCAGCTTGGTGATCATGCATACACACACTCAGGAGAGTGAGATTGAGCCAAAACCAGAAGTTTAATTTTTTGAACTAATCATTCTAGACGATTTACTCAAAACCCTAGCCGCCATAATAATTCAAGCAAGATTTTAAGTTTTTATTTTTGGTCTAATCATCCATGAAGATCCATATCGTACTAGACAATCTATGATAATGTTGCCTAAATTAATCATGTGATTAATCAATCAAATTTGCTTAATTCGATATTCTGATAGTACTGGATGATTACAGAATCGTCCTGGATGATATTAGATTCATTCTGGATGATCAGTACAAATTTGAACAAATCATCCAGGTGATCGTCCAGGGCTATCACGTTTAATTCTACACATTATCCTAGATGATCCTGCATTTATCCTGGATGATATTTGGTGGCAGAATTGAGTTTTTAGGGTTTTGAAGCTCTCTATTTAAGCTTTCTCAAGGAACTTTGTAAGTGTCTTTGGTAGCCTTTGAGTCTTCATTCTTCTAGAGAAAGCTTGAAGAGAGAACATAAAAGGGAGAGAGGAAAGCGTAGAGTTTGAGAGGGAGAAGATCTTTGGAGGGGGTTTCAAGGGAGTGTGGAGGGGGTTTCACAAGGTTGCTCTGGCAAGCTTGCACCTCAATACCATCGGATTCAAGATTCATCTTGACAGAAGTTTTGGGAAGAAGAAGATCTCTTTGGTGTCAAAGGACCAAGTTCTCTGCCTTCACCAGGAAGGTGAAGAGGATTCCAGGTTCTTTACCTCACACAAGGAGGGTGAAAAGGATTTCAAGTTCTCTGCCACACAGGGGAGGTATAAGAGATTTTGTAAGGGCTTCTCTACCTAGCTGTGGGGGCTAAAGGAGAGTCACTAAAGGTTTAGTGCAATACTTAGAACGGAAGGTTCTGGGGAGTGGACGTAGGTCAGTTTGGACCGAACCACAATAAATCTAGTGTGTTCTTTCTGATTATTTTTCGCACTTTTTTTATTTTTTTATTGTGAGTAACTACTTGGGTGAAATATCTGATTTATCTTTTTATTATTAATTTAATTCATTTTTACTGTAAGATAGAAGAATATTTTTCTTTTAATTAAAGAAGTTTTTAAATATCCAATTCACTCCCCTCTTGGTTAGCCTCGGGACTAGTTCTTTAGGGTAAAGCACCCCTCACGAACTTTCATGGACATATTTTGAGATTTTTATATAATTACTAAACTCATCTCCCACTTTAACCATTTCAATTCCTATTCGCTAAGAATGTTAGAGAGGGATTAAAAAAAGAGAAAGAAGAGAGAGAAGAAGAGAAGTTAGATTTTTTAGGCCACAAAATTAGATTCATTCGTCAAGCTAGTTTGAAGAATTATACATCCTAAGGTAAGCTTGAAATATCCTATTTTAGAATTAGATCTTGACATTTGTGTGACTAGATTTGAGGTTTTATGTGATTTTATGATGTTTGGAAAATTTTTCATAGTGTGGTTTTTGATATGTTATAGATCAAGTCATTCTGGTCAATTTGGCAAGAATGAAACATCTATGAGTGCCCATCTTTATTATTCCTTTGATCTATGATTGTCTATTATGAGTGTCACTTATAATTTGAGTTACCATACTAGCATGTTGTAAAACATTATCAGAAAATACTAGAGCTACCGGTGCACTTTATTCATTTTTATATTTTTCTCAATCAGGCCCATCTCCATTGATATTATTTTTTTCCTAATTAATCAAGCATACAAAGTCACGTACATATAAATATAAATAAATCATTAAAATATGCAAATAATAAAATCTATACTACCCAACTTCTACCCCACTCATAATAAATCTTATGCCCCATACTACAATTTAATTCTTCTAATAACCATTACTCTTATATCAACTGTAATGCCCCAAGATCTAAATTTAAAAGAAATATCTATTTTTATCTCTTAATTAATTTACCAGAGTCACTATATATCCATCTTTTTAAATAAATCCAATGAAAGAAACTTTAAATCATATACGTTAAATCATTTATATATTTATTCCTTTAAGTGAAATTTGCAATAGCGAGGATATTTCAATAATATCAATCTATCCTTTTTAAAGCTCCTAACTATAAAAGAATAGAAAACAAACACAGTAATAAAAGAAAATCTTAAAACACTAATCAACCTAACACTAGAGGTTCCTAACTCATTCCCAGACTTGAAATTAATAAAAACCATATAATGACCATATAAAGCCCAGGAGGTTACAAAAACCCTATCACTACATTCAATGTAAGATAAAAAAATCATTATGTATACTTCATCTCTAGTCAATATCAATGAATAATTTATTAGTATAAATGGTAAACAATCTATGTAATTAATATCAATTAATAGTAACAAATAATATAATTAGTAAAATAAGAGTATCTTATTAAGCAAAAGGCATCTATCAATCTATAATAAAATTAGTTAATAATTTATAAATTTATAATAGGTATTACAGTAAAATAAATATCAATTATCTATCATTTATATTCATGTTAATGCTTCTATTATATGCTTTTATTAATCATTTTGTTATGTATAGCTATTTGTCAGCATGTTATGTCAATATATTTTTCAATATATTATACATAAACAACTATTAATATCTAATAATATTCATATCAAATGTTGTCATGCTATATCAGTCTCAAAGCTTCTATTGGTGTATATATGCTATAATAGAAATGCAAATACGTATGAATAGTAAGATAGGACATCCATCTTTAAAATGATATTTTTATCTTTCCATCTGTCATCCATCTGTCATATAAATCCATCATTATCAATTAATCATATCTTTCAATTACTTCTATTAATCAATTTCTTTAACAGGTGACTTTCAATGAATTTATTAAGGGGTCATCACTTTTTACCTGTCAGCATAATCAATTAATCGGTTTCACACTAACATCCAGGATTAGCCCACCCTTTTGTATAGGGTATTATCATTTTAATAGCTAACCCATATTAATTATAGTGTTCACAACTAGTCTTCCTGGCTTAATGCAAATGTCTCCTTTACCTTTTATAAATCATATTATTTTCTCTAGGAATTTAAATATCATGTATAAAATGTAGGGAAATTACTAATCTATTCATTAACTTTAGACAATCATAGTTATCAATTTACTTGATTAAATTCAATATATTTATGTTAATATGTGCAAAATGATTAAAATTATAACATACTAAAAGTTACACGATGGAAGTTTACTAAAATTTGAGATATTGCAATTTTTATAAGTTATAACCAAAATGAAATTAAGAACACATAAAAATCATTGAAATCAGACATAGGGTAATGGTAGCCTACCATGAGATGCGCAATTTTCCCAACTAAACAAACAGACAAAAATGGTTTATGACCCTCAAATCATAAGTTCTATCTCCTCTCTCTCTTTTTCTTCTCAAGTTCCCACTTCTCCATCTCTGGTTTAAGGAAACAAAAAATGAATGTTAATATGATAAGTTATGTCAAGTGAAAATAGTTTTTTTATAATAAAATATATTAAGGGTATAAATATAATTGTGCCAATTATTTAGTTTTAATTATAAAATTCTTATAAATCCTTATACATATTCAAATCTAGGGATCTAAAAATTATGAAAAAATATCTATAAAATAGCCCAACATGTTCAAAGACTCTAGTGAAATTGGTTTACAAAATCAACACCTAACAATTCTTAAAATCTCACTTTTACCAACATGTGTTAATTTCTTGAAATATTACAAACAAATAAGAAACTTATTTTTTTCATATCTATAAAGCCCATAAAATTAAGGGAAAATTCTAATTAGAGCAAAATTATATCTATGTTACGGAAAGATGATTTATAAATTAGACTTATTAAATGACTCCCCAAATATTATTTGATTGTTGTAGGTCAAAATATGTAATATAGAAATTTAAGGGTTTTGTCTATATTTTTTAACCAAATAGTTATAACTTTTTAAGTATATTTTAATAAGTATTTTCAAAGCATCATATCAATCAAACTTATATCTGTATAACTATTTTCAAAAAGAAATATAAATATAATAGTTATGGTTATTTTTGTGATTAGAATTGAACCTTTAGCTATTATAGGACCCTTACTATGGATGGAACCGATAACTCCTTCAACTTTCTAGTTATGGCATGAGAAGACATTTTATTAAAATACACGACTGTATGAGTAATATTTTGAAACTAATGAAGTGTAAGAATGTCTAATGACTGTTTAGCTGTTGAGTTACTTAGAACACCAAACTATTTCACATTTTTTGAATATTTAAATAAACTATTTTTATTTCATTTGCTACATATTTATTTTTGATACATCTAGCTTTCATGTCAAATAGCAATGTTAGGAAGTCTTCAAAGTGTAAAAAACTTTCTGAAATGAACATTAAATTGATGAAAAGTTCCTATTGATAAGGCATGAACATAAGGCCTGGTTAATTTAAAGGTGTCAAATGCAAGCCTCTTGTGATGGTAAAGTTCATAACATCATTAGAAGAAATAATGATAAAACTAGCATTATATGCTCTGGCCCCTTTTTCTAAGGAGGGTATAGAGCGGATTCTACGAGGGTAGGGCCACCATTATTGACATCAAATTATTTATTATTGACCTCATTTTGAAGAAGGTGACTTTATCCTTCATGTTCTTAGCCTTAATGCTTTAGTTTTTATCCTTAGCATAGGATATTCACCATAATACCCTTCTCATTGTAATTTTAATATATACCATTTGAAATTCCAAAATAATTTCCTTCATCAAACATTGTAATCATCAATAAAAACATTCTCCACTACATTACTTAAGATTATTTTCAATATATTTTTTCTCTCAGGATTTAATTTGTCACAAGAGTTTGACCTTATGGGGAATTTTTACCTTTAAAGAATTAAATATTATCTTATGCACATTTGATAGGGAAAATTCTATGAGAGCATATATTTTGAATGTGCTATTTTTTTTATTTTGAATCAAATTTAGAATATAGTTTCTATCTTTTGAGATTGTATGTTATTCTCTATACCATATATGATCATAAGAATATAATTATCAAATTTATAATTTATTTTCCCCACACTATATAAGGGTTATTGGGTGGAGACCCGGAAGATGACAAAGGGAGTGGCTAGAACACTTGAGAAAAAAAGATAGAACTGTTTTTCTTGATTTAAAATGAAGCAACATATACAAATAGTTCGTGCAAATGCCTCTAATATGTCGAGTAATAAAAAACAATCTTCAAAATCATTAAACTCCTATAATAACTACAAATTTCTAACTGTTTCTAAAAAGATCTAATAATAGACTTCATCATCAAATTAATAATTTAAAACAACTATAAAGGTTGTGGTCAATAAAATGATAAAATATATACAATTATCTACTTTACCACTTCAATAACTTCCTTGTTGGCATCCGCAAGCATCATGGTACTTCCCACATTGTCATCTTTGACCATGTTAATATTTTCCCAACTAAATTCATGGTAAGATTTTATATATCTCTTGGCATCATGATCAATCACACCATAACACTCCATCTAGAGATTGATGGTCAAACATATTAGGAATCATGATCTTGAATATTATCTTTATTATTTCATAATATACAACCCATCTCATTAATCACAATACTTACCCTTGTTCACATATTCTTATTACTCATCTTACCACATTGCCATTATGAATCAACCATTCTAAGCTCTATATAGCTTCCTACCACCTTCCATCCACCCTTAAGTTACTCATGCCTTGCTAGTGGAAGCTATTGACAACCTCCTAAATCATCACTATAAGAACTTACAAAGCCTCTAAGATCATCTCCATCTTGCTTAAAACCAAATGAAACAATAACCTAACAAATATAAGCATTATACTGAGTTCAAATAAGACAATTTATCTCTAGTCAACCTACAACCATAAAGGAAATCTTCTTTTCACCAATAGCCCTACTCCAAGACACAACATTTATATTAAGGAATTCTATATTGAGCTTGAAAGCATTGGATTAGTTGCATATAAATTGGTCTCACCCACTAAAGCTTGCATTTTCCTGAAGTTTTATGTTTACTTTCTCAAATTATACAATCAAAATCTCATGCACCAACTTGCTAAACTATCGAACACCATATAGGAAAACCATCCATCAATACACCTAACCATAATTCTCAACTCTGGTCCTAATAATGAGGGTGGCTTGGGTTGCAAATCTTTTTTGACTTGGTCAAAGGATTTTCTATTAAACTTTGGTAGAATTTCAAAAGTAAAGATTATTTATGGTATGGTCCAACTACATGGGTCAAAAATACTGTAATAATTTTCATCCCACTCTTTTTTATTACAATAAGGGTCATTCATCTATCTGGCATAGGCTTTGTAAAGTTAAATGGTTAGGAGAGTTCTTTATCCAGTGGGGTATTAGGAATGGGTCTTCCCATTTTTTGCAGGACAATTAGATTGGCTTTGGGTCTCTTGATTATGTCTTTAACACCCATTCTATTTGTAATTTGAAGGTGTCTAGAGATGGTAGATGGTGTATTAACCTTTTACTTGATCATGTTCCTCATAACATTACTAACTTTATTTATGAGATCCTGATTAATGCTATTTCTAATGGCATTCACTTATTTAAATTTTCTTAAAATGGTGCCTTTTGTTTTAAAAATGCTTGGAATTAATTCAAGACCAAGTAAGATAAGTCAAGCATTTATGAGAAAATGTGGAACTCTTCTACTCCTACTTCTATCTCTATTTTGACTTGGAGAGTTCTTAAAGGTTTCATTTCTGTGGATTGTAACTTACAACATAAAGGTTTTTGTTTGGTTTCAAAATGTTAATGTTGTTGGCATATTAAAACTATTAATCATGTTTTTTTTTTGAATGCTCCCATTGCCTTTAGAGTGTGGTCTTTATTGGAGAGAAGGTACGGGTTAAAATGCTATGAAATTCCAATAACATTTATTCCTTTTTGGTTGGCTGGTATTAGAATCATAAAAAAGGGCATATTCTGATTGTTACTCCTATGATCATCTTTTGGCTTTTATGGTTGGAGAGGAATAATTATAAGTATAATAATACTAAAATGAGTTCTGATAGGATTATTATTTGCATGAAGGCAAAAGTTTGACAACTTTTTACTGCTAAGGTTTTAAAGGCTAATCATTTTAAAGGCAATTCTTCTTGGTCTTCCTATTATAATATAAGTAATCAGAATATTCAGAGATCCATTACTCATAATATTGTGAGGTGGATTATACCTCATTTTAATGAGTTTAAACTCAACATTAATGGGTTGGTTGAACAAAAATGGCATTGGTTGTGGTGGCCTCATTAGGGATCACAAAGGTGAGTTCATCTATTGTTTTGCCTTTCATATTCCCAATGGGAATATTATTTTGGATGAAATGATCGCTCTCAAGATGGGTACAAGGCTTTGCATTGAGAAAAATATTATGAGACTTTTGGATTGATGTTGACGTTATTTTTGTATAAGGTCACTAGGACCAATCCAGACCCCAGATCAATCTAGACTTTAAATTAATCTAGACTCTAGATCGATCTAAATCCCTGATCAATCTTATCCTTCAGTCAATCCAGATTTAGTCAATTTAGCATCCTATCAAGCTTTAATCCTAACCATTCATTTACAATCATACAAATTATGGTAAATGGTTTGGATAATTCAAATTCAAGCATTTAAATCCAGAATCCAGATCGAACCCAGAAATCCAAACCAAAATCCATGGCTAAAGGGCCCTGTCCTAAAAGCCTTTTTCAGTGATTTTTCAAACACCTCAAACCCTAGTCAAATGAACCTCAATTTATGATCTATCAATTTCATATTGAGTAGGCATGTCCCTAGGGTCTACCCTCCAAATTTGAGCTCAATCTGAGGTCTCTAATCCCATAAACTAGACCCTAGGCCCTGGGTTAACTTGGTTGACTAGGTCAACCAGGGTTTATTCAATAACCCCTTAAGAGTCCAAATAGTCAATTTGACTGAAATGACCTTTCTAACCCAAGAAACTACCTCTCCCAGACTCCAAATATCAAACCAAATATGTTAAGCCCAAACCTAGATCTTAGGTCAACCTAGTTGACCAAGTCAACCAAGGTTGATCTAATAGCCCTTTAAGGGTCTAAATGGTCATTTTGACCATTTAGACCATTCTAACCTAGGAAACCACCTCTACTAGACTCTAAATTTCATTTTAAACCTATTAGACCCAAACCCAAGCTTAGGTCAACCTGATTGACCAAGTCAACCCAAGTTGACAAAATAACCGTTTAAGGGTCCAGATAGTCAATTTGATTGAAATGACCTTCCCAGCCCTTAAGACCACCTCCAATAGACTTCCAATGTCAAATCAAACTTGTTGAGCCTAAACCTAGACCCTAGGTCAACCTAGGTTTAAATGGATCAATCCAACCCATTTAATCAAATCAAACCCTTCATTCTCTCAAATCTCTCTAAAAGCATGATTCAAACACATTCAAATTTATTTGAAGTCAAATTATTTTTCAAAGAGAGAAGGTGCGAGATTTCAAATTTCCAGTTTGGCGGGTTCTTCCTCCTTTGATTTGGCAGGCCTTTCGAACATGGTGGCGGACGGCCTCCGGCTATCTCTGACTTCGACTGTGAAGGACTCATCTGCAGGAGGAATAAATTTGAATAAGTCGATGCAAGGATGTCTGGTAACTGGACTTCATCGTGAGGATGAGGATGTTCGCAGACGAAGGGCTAAAGGTGAACTTGTCATTTCAAAAAATTATGATTTTCATGTGGATAAGATTCATGTTGATGGTAAAGGTAAAGATGTTTCTTTGGATATTGAGTGCAAGACTCCATGTATTTTGAAATTGAATGGCTTTTCTCCACAAAAATCATTTGATCTGGGGGCTTCGTCATCTGGTATGAAGATTTTTGTTAATAGATTTGAGAATTCAAATGCAATCCCTGTCCTTGACAGTAAGATAAATGTGAATTCCTTGAGTTCAGTTAACAAAAGTAATCATAATTCTATTAAGACGCCGGCAGTTCTTCCAGAGGAAGCCGTTCTGAGTAGTTATTGCAATGCTGATCCTGTGATTGTGAATAAGTCTGAGAACAATACCTCTGATCTGATGAATATTCGTAATTATGAATCTACAGATTTGGGTGACTGTGTGAAATTTCCTTCAATTCCAGTTCGGTCTGCTGTTATTCCGCAACAGAATGCATGGAAAAAGAGAGAGAATATCAAAGTTTTTGATCTGGATTTGGGTAATTTCATTTCTGAAGATGGTAATACAGTGAAGCTGCATGTACAAAACGAGTTGGAAAACTCAAAAAAGCTTTCAAATTCTTTGGTGATTAAAGTTTTTGGTGGTGAAGCACCTTTTCCTGTAATTAGCTCGGAACTTAGGAGACAATGGTCTCAATTCAGTAAGTTCCATCTTACAATGCTGGGAATGGACTGGGTTCTTTGTTCTTTTTTTGAACAAAAGCACTTGGAAGCTGTTTTATCAAATGGCCCATGGTTTATTAAAGGACAAATTATTGGAGTTGATAGGTGGTCGCAAGATTTTTCTCCTACTTCACTTAAAGGACTAACGGCTCCTATTTGGATTAGGTTGCCTAATCTCCCTCTTCAATGTTGGGATGAAATCAACATTTGTAGAATTGCTTCTATGTTTGGGAAGCCTTACCTAATAGATGGTAACATGTTTCAGTGGGGGAGAAGAGAATTCGAAATAGTTTGTGTCAGAATCAAGCTGGATAGCAAATTGCCACTTGGAGTTTTGGTGGAGGGTAGCTCCGGGAATTTCTATCAAAAAATTGAATATGAAAGAGTCCCGATTTTCTGTTACAATTGTGGGTTGATCGGACATAGCAAGGATGATTGTAAAATCAATAAGGTAGATGCTGGAGACTCTTCTTTTTATAAAGAGAAGAACTTAAATCTTGTTCTGTCTTCTGTGGAAGAAGGCAATCAAGATAAGTTAAATGGAGATAATTCTAATGAGGGTGTGGGCTATGGCCCTTGGTTAGTTATTAACCGTGGAAGAAAGAATTTCAAAAACTTTAAGATTAATAATCATAAATCAAGGGAAATCTCTGCTTGGAAAAAGGTTGCAGAAAAAAAACTGATTCCAGCATTGGACAAAGCAGAAGTGATTCACTCATCTGTTCTGGACACAATTGAAGCCATCCCAGATCATGTTGGAGCTGCTGATTCTCTTCAGAATGCAGGAATTATGAAGGGTAGTAATCCTATCATTCACACAAACAATAATAAGTTTAATGCTCTTGTAGATATTGTTGAAGAAGGTGAAATAGTGCAGGAGAACCTATTAGAGGTGGAGGCTTGTGCAGAACTTGCTGAAAGTGGAAAAGCAGATTCCTTGCCGTATGGGGATTCTAGAAAAGAGAACAAAGAAATTGGAGTCTCTCGTGTAAAAAAAAAAAGAATGCCAAATAGTTGAAGGATCATGGGCCTATCATCTCTAACATGGGGAACAAGATATTGGAGATGGAGCTCAAAGGTACTTTGGGGATTAAAACCCCTCTCAACGATTAATGTCTTCGATTGCATTTTGGAACTATAGAGGAGCAAGAAAGAAAGGTGCTTCTCTATACCTTAAAGAATTTGTTAAAATGTATGGTCTTTTCTTTTTGGGTTTGGTTGAAACCAAACTGTCGACTATAGGTACTAAAGAGGTCAAATTGCTAATTGGTGATGGCTGGAATTTTTTCATTGTGCCTTCAGAAGGGTTGTCGAGGGCATTATTATTTTATGGAATTCAATTTTCACTGATTTCCAAATTGTTGATTCTTCTTCTCAATGTGTTATTGGTGATTTGAAAATTAACAACAAGGGTATTTGGAGGATTGCTTATGTGTATGGAAATAAGGATATGTATAAAAGGAGGGAGCTTTGGGAAATGTTGGAGATGCATTCTTCGGCCAATGTTCCAATGGTGGTGGGAGGTGACTTAATTGTCTTACTTCAAGAGAAGATAAAAGAGGTGGGAAAAGATTTCAATTCTCCCAGGACCTAAGGAAATGAGTGCTTTCTTCTCTAATAATGATTACCATGAAGTTGGTTTCATAGGTCCAAGATTTACTTGGTGCAACAACAAAGTTGGAGGAGGCCGCATTCTAGAGAGATTGGATAGATGCTTTCTTAATTCAATGGCATTAAACTTATCTCATCAAATGGTTGTCAGACATTTAGCTAGAATCTCCTCAGATCATAGCCCTATTTTACTTAATTTCATGGATATCAAATCTGCTGCTAAGAAAATCATTCATTTTGAGGATCTTTGGATCTCAAATCTGGCATCTTCTTCTTTGGTAAAAAAAGGAATGGAGTAAGAAGTATTAAGGCAGCTATGCTCAAGTTCTGAATACCAAATTCAGGAAAACTCTTAAAGCCCTCTTTTTTTTGGAGCAAGGTGAAATATAAAGATTTAACTCTCTTGAAAAATTGCTTGTTGGAGGAAATTATGGGACTTCAATCTAAGGAGTCAATTTTTGGATTTCTGTCTGAGGATGAGTGCTGGGTGTTGAAAAACAAAGTTAATGAACTTAATTCTACCATGGCTTGGCTGAATGATTGGTGGAAGCAGAGAGCAAAAGTAAAATGGCTTGTTGATGGTGATAGTATTACCAAGTTCTTCCACACATATGCTAGTGCTAGAAAGAATTCTAATAGTATTCTTAAAATTAAAGATGAAAATGGCATTTTATTGGAAGAACAGAAACAAATTGAGAAGATTCTACTTCGGTTCTTCAACCAAAAATGGAAGTATAGAGACTGTATTTCTCACGGGTGGCCTCAACCGCAGATTACATTGGGTGATGATGACAGAAAATTGCTTGAAAATGATTTCTCTGTGGCTGAACTCGAGTGGGTCATTGAACATACTGAAGGCAACATTGCTCTTGGTCTTGATAGGATCTCTTATTCTTTTATCATGGGTTACTGGAACATTATCAAAACAGATTTTTTGAATGCTATAAAACATTTCCTGTGTCATAGTGAGTTTGATAAAAACTGGAAAAACACATTAATTGTTCTTATTCCTAAAGTGAGCAACCCATTGTTACCCTCTAATTATCGACCAATAAGCTTGTGTAATGTGATTTATAAGGTGGCAGCTAAGGTGATTTTAAACAGCTTGTTAATGGTGATCCCTAAACTTGTCTCTATGGAGCAAGCAGCTTTCATCAAGGGAAGATCTCTTTCGAATCATGTGCTGGTTGCTCAGGAGATTTTCCATAAATTCAGGTATTCTAAATCATCCAAAGGCCTCATTTCGTTTAAAATAGATATGGAACAAGCATATGATTCTATGAGTTGGAAAACTCTTAGGAAAGTTTTGCAGTATTTTTGCTTTCCTTCCAAGTTCATAAATCTTATTTTGGAGTGTATTGAAGATCCTAGAATTTCATTGATTATTAATGGGAATTTATCAAAGTGGATAGTAGCAAGAAGTGGATTTCATCAAGGTTATCCATTATCTCCTTTACTTTTCATTCTTTGTTCATAATTACTTACAAATGCTCTTAATCAAACTTATATTGGGATTAAAATTAGTTCGGGTAGCCCAAGAATATCTCATTTTTTATACGCTGATGATGTGATGATATTCTCGGAAGCTACTAGGAAGGTGGCAAAGGAGATCAAGGGTGTTCTTACTGATTTCTGTAAGTGGATAGGGCAATGCATTAATGTTAACAAGTCTGCCATTTTGTTTGGCAAGTTTGTTAATAGAAGATGTAAGAAGTCGATCTCACATATTATGGGTTTCAAAGTTGTGAAAGAATTTTTTTATCTTGGTATTAAGATTGCTCTTAGAAGACTTTTAGCTGCAGATTTTCACTTTATTGTGGAGAAAGCTTTGAGGATGCTGAATGTCTTGGGAACCAAGTTCGTATCTCTTGCTGGCAAACTAACTTTAGTGAAATTTGTATTGCAATCTTACCTTTTATATCATAGTTCTCTTTCACTTATTCCTATAAGTGTGCTTCATGAAATAGACAAGCTTTGTAGAAATTTTCTTTGGAATAAATCAGATGGAAAAGATGGGTATCCATAATGTTAACTAGAGTGAGTTGTGCAAACCTCTTAAATGGGGAGGATGTGGACTATGTTCTTCAAGTGATAAGGCAGCTGCTCTTAGAACCAAGCTTGCTTTGCGGTATTTACAGGTTGATAATTCTTTGTTATGCAAAACACTTGCTCCCAAATATGGAAAGAAGGTTGTTGTAGGAGAAAAAAAAGAATAACTGTTCAGCTGCTTGGAAACTTATAATTTATGGAGGAAAACTTCTCAACTCGATGGTGAGATGGTGCATTGTAAATGGTTCTTCAATTAATGTTTATAGGGACATTTGGATCTTGGATAAATGCATAAACAAATGGCCTACTTTTGTGGTGCCTCAAGAGGATGAAGTTATCTTTTTTGGATAATTTTATCAACAATAGAACTTTGAATGTGGATGAACTCCTCAAATCATTTGGGAGAGATTTGGTAGAGCTGATTGTCCAAGTTAGAATAAATCAAGTTGCTCATGAAGACTCCTTCGAGCTATTATTCCAGAATTCAGGGAAGACACTATCTTCATTAGCGTTTGAAGGTTTGTAGCACCATCAAGCTGAACCAAGATTTTTCAAGTGGATCAAGGAAGCTAAGCTGACGTCTCGGGTTAAAATTTTCTGGTGGAGGCATCTTAAGAATGCAATCCCTACATATCAGTTTTTAGCTCATAGAAGATTGCAGAGCAATGATCTCTGTCCTAGATGCAGTATTGAAGTTGAAAGTGTGGAGCACGTTGCAATAAAATGTGTTAAAGTGAGAGAAGTTTTCTTACTTTTAAACAAATGGGGATTCAGTATACCTTTGTTTAATAATATAGAGTGTAGTTGTACATGGATGAAGCACTTAGTTCTTCATAACTGTTTGCTTCTTAATCTCTTTTGCAATGTGGTTTTTTTATCTTGGAAGGCTAGGAACATATTAATTCATGAAAGAGTGGAAGAAAATACCTCTCTTATTGCTGCAAATGTTGTGAGCTACACTTCAACATCCAAGTTGGTCTATAATTTTAACTCGGTCAGTTGGGAGGCTAACCAGTCGTTAAGGCTATCTAATACTTGGCATCCCCCTCCACCCGATTGGTTGAAGATCAATGTTGATGCTTCACTTGGATCATCTTATAGAGCTGGAGTAGGAGGTGTATTCCGAGATTGTAAAGGCAGGTTTTTGTTGGCTTATGGAAGATCTTGTATACATTGGGACATTTCTCAATTAAAAATGTTGGCTATCAAATCATTGAAAAAGGTGATTAAAGATTGGATGTTCAAATTTAAAGGTGTTATTGTTGAAAGTGATAATTCAAATGTCATTACGTTTCTTCAACATGCATTGGTGGATGGGTTCAAGGGAGAAGAAGATTTCGACTACTTCAATGAATTCAAATTGGTTATATTCAAATGTATAGATAGAAATAGTAATAAGCTAGCCGACATGTGTGCTAACTTTGCTCTTATTACCAACTTTGTTTGGGAAGACCTAAGCTTGAATAAAATTCCTCCTTCTTTCGTTTGCTTGTCAAAGGAGGAATCATTTTTGTAGTTTCCTTTGTTCTTTTGATTAATGCAAGCTTTTGCTTTTTATCAAAAAAAAAACTTTGATTTGACTTGGTCAAATCTTAGCCTATGGTCAAACCTTTAACCTTATTCATGCTCTAGTCAATTTAAGCCATCCAAATCCATTTCAAGCTTCAAATCAACTCCAAATCATAGCCTAGACATGTCCCAATCATTGGTTAATTAAATCCAAGTGATGTTGACCAAGTTAACCTAAAGCATGGGGTCAAACTTCCATCTACACATTCAAACTCCCATCATTGAACTCCAATCCATTGTTAAATCAACCCAACCAGCCCTCTAACTCTCCCATGCCACCTCACCAGTCAACATGGAAAGTTGACTAGTCAAATAGTCAAACCAAGCCTTGGAATGGGTCAAAAGTGGTAAAACTATCTCAAATCATTTTTCCCTCTATTCCAAATCAACTCCATCTATTCAAGGCTCTTCTAGAATATTCCTAACCCTGATTTGAACCTCACTTAAGCTCTGATTTGATCCTAATCAATCCCTAATCACTCCATGTGGACTAGAGGACAAAGTGGCCTTTCCACCTCACTATTACTTATGTCCTTTAATTATTCTGCTCCCAACAACCTCCAGGCCACTTGGCAGCCATCAGGGAGTCCATCTAGTCGATCCCAGCCGCCCATTCAATCAGGAGACATTTGAATAGGGAAAAATCTCCAATTAAGGTTCATTCCTTTAGGTCACAATCTCTCCCTTCCTTAGCCTCTCTAGCAAAACTCTCGATTCGTTTAAGCTCCCCATGCCTCCTTCTACTCATTCCTAGCTCAACCCAACCGATTAAACCTTGCTGGCGACAAGATTCTAACCAGCTTGACCACAACTTCATCCAAGGCTAGAAGCGATCAATCCACAGCTTTTCAGACCATATGTTCAACTAAGAAAATAAGCATGGATAATCTACAAGTTCAGAGAGCCCAAGATCAGCCAAATCCACTGTTTAGATTGGGTAAAATCTCTAACCCTAGGTTAGGACACAAAGGATAAAATAGTTGTCTAAAAAGTGTTTATCATGCCGCAATTTTATATTTCCATTGTTTCTGTTCATCTACTCAATCTTAGTTTAAAATTTCATGCAAAATGATCGCGCCATTTTTGAGAAAAATTTATTTCATTCATTAGGGCTTCGATTTACACTATTTCATTAGTATACAAAATCTCAGCCATTGACCTCCTAATCAATGGCTTAGATCTCATCATATCGCACTTCAATCCGACAGCGCTTAAGCCACATTTGATCGAGCTCCTGTCCGATGCCATCTGGGTCGTCCATGTCAAACCACGGAGGATCCAACAGGGGGAATATTTTGAAATTTTAATTCATTTAACATATTTAATATATTTTAAATTATTTTAAATATTAAAATATTTAGATTTTAATTTAGATTTAATTAAATATTAACTTAAAAATATTCAAAATTTCAAAAATTTATTTTAAATTATTTTAAATAATCAGAGATCATGTTTAAAATATTTTATATTAGAATTTAATTAAATTTAAAGTATTTTCCTTAAATATTTTATATAATTTCAATATTCTAATATTTAATTAAATTAAAATTAATATTAACTTAATTATTTTCCAAAAATTTAAAGTTTTATTTTAAAATATCTTAATTAAATTAGTAAGCATATTTTAAGTATTTTAAATTAAAATTAATTCAAAATATTAAATATACTTTAAATAATTTGAATTATTTAACTACTTAAATATTTAATTAAATAAATATTTTCAAAATTTAAGAGCTTATATTAAAATATTTTAATTAATCAGAGAATTATTTTTAAATATTTTAAATTAAAATAAAACTAATTTAAGATATATTACATATTTTAAATAATTTTAATTATCAAGGTTCTAAATAATTAACATTTAATTAAATATTAATTCAAATATTTTTAAAAACTTCAAAAATTTAATTTAATTTTATTAATAAAAAAGATAATTTAAATATTTTAGAATTAAAATTAATTTGAAATATTTAATGTAATTTAAATAATTTTAATTTTAATTTTTTTTATTAATATTTAATTAAATTTTTTACTCAAATATTTTTCAAAGATTCAAAAATTATATTTTAAAGTATTTTTAAAATTATTTTAAAATTATTTTAAAATTATATTTTCTAAAATGCAAAATTGATCAATTTTCAATATAAAATTTAATTTTAAAATTATATATTTTAAATCTTTGAGTGCTTTTTGTGTGACCTTGAAATTTTAAACATAGATTAAGTATGATTGAATTGAATTAATGGGAAGATGATTAGTGAACAATCATGTCTTGATTATTCATTATTATATTTATCATTTATTTATGTTATTTTTGTTCTTTTGCATGTTTAGGATGTACACTCTCACCTAGTTTTAAGGCTCTCTTAGATCTAGGATTTTATTGAGATATTTATGTGATGCATTTATATATGTGTCAAGGGTTAGTGACATTGATTTAAACCTACCTAACCTAGTGACATCTTAAGGACAAAAATTAAGGTTTTGTTTAAAAAACATAGAAAAATTTTAGAAATTAAAATATAAATCCTATGGGAATGAAACTTAAACCATTCAAACATAGTGACATTCTTTGCCTTAGAAAAATTTTCCACTATTTTTTAAACATTTAACTCAAAGTTAAACCTTTAATGAAGCTTTAAAACTTCTAAAAATTATAATAAATCAAATTAAAATTCTAAAAATTATAAATAATAAGTCAAATTGACTAGAATATATCAAACCAAATTCCTAATTGAGCAAACTCAATGGCATTAGACTCCATTTAAGGTCTAATATTTATTAAAAATATCAAATCCTGAAAAATAATTCAAAATAAAAAAGTCAACAATTTGGTCAATCTTAAGTCAAAATAAGTAAAAAATTCAAATATTTATAACTAATTGTGGAAAAATTTAATTTCAATAAACTTATAGTCTAATTATTCATCTTAAGGTCTAATATTTAAGAAAAAATATTAACTTTTTAGAAATAAACCTTAATAAAAAAGTCAAATTTCACCTCCTTAATTTAATTATTAAAATAATCTAAAAAATTTTAAAAATTTAGTAATCACTTAAAATTCTAAATAACATTAATTTGAACATTGAAATCAGCAACCAATCAAATTCATTAAACTTTATCAACCCTTAAGCTTCAAATCAATTAAATTCACTTAACTATACTGATTATCATTGGGTAACTCAAGCCTACGAGGCTATTAGCTTAGCCCCAAGGAAGGTGAAATAAACTTCACGGCCCTGATGATCAACAAAGGTGGTAGTCATTTAACATTTAAAATACACTTTAAAATTAATTTTAAATAATTAATATTTAAACTTTAAATAAATTCTTCCTTAAATCTCTCAACCAACTAGAATATCAAACAACTTTAACGAGCTATCCTACATATGACATATCCAAACCACATAACCTACCTCACACACTTTAGATAGTTTGCTAAGACAACTAACTCTAGTCTTAGGCAAGGCCAGTGTTTTACTTTTTTGTTGTTGTGTGTTGGGTCTTCCGAGCTTTTACTACATAGTGGTTATTAGAATTAAGTGATTGATGTGATTGTTTATTTAATTTAAATATAATATGTGAATTAATTTGATGGGCATTGGAATACCCTGAGGTTATGAATGATTTGGATTGCTAACATGATTTTATATAGGTGGCCATGCATATATAGGGCTATTAAAATAAAGGGGGGAAATAAAAATTAAGCTTTAAAATTAATAAATTTTCTACAGGTGCTACACAATGCTAAGCCTCCTTTAAGTTAAAAGAGCATGGCCAAGTGTGGATGTATTATTAAATATTAACTACTTGAGTTGTTGAATTTAATTATAACTGCTTTAATAACCCTGCAGGTGGTTTAAGTCTAAATTTTTATTTTTATTTTTAAGGTAATTTGATGTAATTTGAGTTATAATTAAGAGTTGTAAAAGTACTTTAGATGGG
The DNA here is from genome assembly GCA_019925795.1 of Dendrobium chrysotoxum. Taxonomy (NCBI): domain Eukaryota; kingdom Viridiplantae; phylum Streptophyta; class Magnoliopsida; order Asparagales; family Orchidaceae; genus Dendrobium; species Dendrobium chrysotoxum. Next base: position 9,118,592 of record CM034303.1, on the reverse strand, counting down.
ATATTAACTATCCAACCTGAAATCTAAAGAAAACGGTGACATCCCTTAGGCGAGAGTCCCTCTTCATTTGGATATTCGGGTTAGAATACTTTGAGAATCCATAGAGAAAAGATAACACCCCTTTCAGGGGGGGAGTTTCTATTCATTTAGATATCCAGACCCGATGGATCCAAGAAGTTCGCATAAGCATGAAAAGTGAAGATCGAGAAGAATCTCATTCTCAAAGTCACTTGAGTCTTTGGAGTAGAATTCAGGTTATTGTTAATGGTACCCGACCACTTTACTTTTTCTATAGACCCTAGGTTATAATATTAAGTGGCACTTGCCACAAAGACTTTGAATTTAATTTAATTAAATTTAATTATGAAGTAAAAATTGCATGTCTTTTCTAAGTTTTTTTTATTACATGCAACTTTTATTTTATCCTGGAATGATCGGAGACTCGTAAGGGTACGAACAAAATTTTTCTACTTTAATAAAATTAAAATTTTAAGCTCAAATAGAATCTCTAATGATTTTAAGAAGTAAGCTTGGGCTTGCCAAGGGTCACATGCAACATCTTGAATCTTCTCTTCCTTGTTAGGCACCTCCCCGCCTGTAAGTTCTAGCAAGCCACCTGACCTATTAAGGTGCAGTCCTGTCAAAGGAAAGTTGTGCAATCTCTAGAGAAAAATCTATTTTTAAGTCTTTTTTATATTGCTTAATATTTTATTTAAGTATTCATCGAATCAACTAGCATGCATCGTATTAGATACAAATTTAAATGAGTTTAAAATTTAAATGCATTTTATTTCAAACTTTATAATACCCTACAGGTGTCAAGGGGCCACTTAGGACATTCTCTAGATGTCAGCCCCAACTCATCAAACTTAACTAAACAACGTCCCTACCACTTTTGCATAAAAGACCAAATTCATGGACTTTAAGGGACTAGGTGGTTAGCTGGCTCCCCAATCCAAGCTGGAGAAAGTCCAAGTTTTGCACTACATTAGCTAGGTTCAGGTTACTGATTTTTAGTGCCCAATTTAGATTTAGGTTCAGACTATAAGACCTCAACCTTTGGGAATTTGATCTCAATCTTCTAATAAAATTGATAACTCAAATAAAATATCTTTCAATCTAAAATTTAAGCCCAACACATAGGATAGGTTGAGGTACTTCTAAATTATTTCAGAATCCCAAAGCACCTCTTACCTTTCTTCTATTGACCTCTTGAAATAAGTGCTCCAATTTGATCCAATCTCAATTGAATTTTCAACCTCACTCCTTTAGCACAATTCCTTAAAAATTCTAAATAAAATTTCTATTATTATTTTAATCAAGAGTATTCATAGGAAACTTAAGTTTCTTATGATGTAATTAACTACAAGGGCTTGTGCTCGTATGAGATTTAGAACCCAAATCAAAATTTCAAAAATCAATTTTCTTAAAAACTCAATTAATTATCTTTGGGAAAATCCAAGTCAACAATCATTATCGTCATATTCAAATGATTGACAGTGAACAATATCTTCTTTCTCTGGGAAGATGAATCGTTCTATTATCATGACTTTGATTATGAAATTAATGATCCCTAACCCATATTATTACAGCCAAACACTTGATCAAATATCATTTTGACCCTTCGGGGTCATATATGGTTCTTCCCTGAGTTTGACTATGATAATTAGGATGATCTTTTAGCTTCATAATTTGAACCCATTGGGAATGATATTTTCACCTCCCAAGGCGATATATCATTCATAATGACATGTTCGACTCAAAAATTGAAATTCCAAAAATTAAATTTTCCCAAAGAAAATTAATATTTTCAAAACTCAAACTTTTTTAGCCAAATAATTGAGTCAGACTCTAAAGTTTTGGTTTTGTTAGTTATATCTCTTGAATGTCATAATGCCAACTTATTTTATCTATTTTCTAAGATATTAGCCTTGCTTAATAATGTTAATTACAGAATCTATCAAATTTGGAGAGAAGGTAATGTTTGTGTTAATTGGTTAGCTAAGGAAGGCTCAAAAATTTCTAATGTGACTTATCTTAATAAATATTTTTTTTTGGGTATTCTAAAAGGTATGATTAGACTTGATATGCTGAGACTTCTAAGATGCCTTTATGTGGTCTTTTGCTTCTAATATCCCAAAATATAAAGTGATTCTGGCTGAAATGATTGCTTTCTATAAAGAGCTTAAAATTTGTTTTGCTAACCAGATATTACATATATGTATTGAATCAAATTCTGAATTGTTGATTACTTTAATTTATTCTAAATCTTATCTCAATGAAAGCCTCTATTACTTATTTAGAAATATTATAACTATGCTTGACCTTTTTTATTATAAAATTACTGATATTTAAAGGGAAGGTAACAATGCGACTGATTAGATTGCCAAAAAAGGTACTACCATTACAAATACTAAAGTTTTTTATAATACTAATGATCTCCATGAGTTTAAGGGTATGATGCAACTAGATTTTTTGGGTTTCCTTACATCATGAAGAATTTTTTATTTATTTTGATGTAATATTTTTTCTTTGACTTCTAATATTAATAGTTTGCTATTGGTGGTGCTATTTGCCTCTAAGTTTGGACTTGTCTGGGTTTATATCACTATTTCTACCATGTTAATTGATAAGCATATATATATTTATAGGTTTTTCTCATCTTATTCATTATTTATTGAGCATAGTTTTTTGAATATTTTGGGTTTAGGTTTCTTCTATATTTTTTTGCTCTTCATTGGGTATTATTTTTATCCTAAGTTGGACTTATATATTTTGTATTTCTTTGAAGTTATCTTTATGTTCAATTTTCCATCCTACTCTACTATTTTGTTGGTGGATCTAGGGGTTGTTACTCTCGATGATGAGGCAGTTGTTGTTGAAATCCAGGATCCCGAGCACTTAATTTTGATGGTGACAACTAATACTTACTGAATCCATATAGACTTCCTTTAGATTACAAATGTTTAATCCTTGTATATGAGCACTAACATTTCAGGTCAGATGCACACTGCTCAAGGTTACGGGAGACTCAAACCGGGTAGAATAGGATGTTGAAAAGTCTATAATTTTTATTTCTTTATTTTTATTTTCTTGAGTCTGCCACAGAAGCATGCATGTGAAAGGAGCAACCATGCACACACACAGGGGGAGAAGGGTTTTAAATGTGTTAAAAAAATTTTTAAAAGAATATCGTACTGTATGATTTAATATCGTACTGTACGATTTAATATCGTACTGTACGATTAATTAAAAATACTCAGGCTAACGATTAATTTTCAGATGATTAAATTTATGATCTAATCGTACTGTACGATACCTATCGTACTGTACGATAAGATACAATGGAGAAACCCTAGCCGCTAAAATAAGTTTGGTAAGTTCTTAATTTTGATTTCCTGAACTGATCATACTGTACGATGATTATTGTACTATACGATTAATTAATACTTACCAAATTTATCTCCCTAATCAGGAAATAAATGTTGGTTTCTAATTTAAAAGTCGATCGTACTGTATGATCATATATCGTACCGTACGACTGACAGAGACGATTTCACTCATCCCACCGATCATACCAGATGAAACCAAGGTTTTTTGTTCTGTTCGTCCTGGACGATATTCATATCGTACAGGACGATATCAAGAAATGAACTAATCATACTGTACGACTAGTGGAGTGCTGGACGACCGATAGAGATGATTTCATTCGTCCCATCGATTGTACCAGACGAAACCAAGAAATTTTTGTTCTATTCGTCCTGGATAATATTCGTATCATACAGGATGATATCCTGAAAAATACTAATCGTACTGTACGACTGAAGGAGTGCTGGACGACTGACAGAGATGAATTCTTTCATCCCAAGGATCGTCCCACAGTTCATCCTGTACGAACAGTACGAATCAACAGTATCGTCCTGTACGATATACATATCGTACAGTACGATATGTATAAACTTCGATAACTGTTCGTCTGTACTCATACTGGACGGAGCTGTAATTGAACTGATCGTACTGTACGATTATAGATCGTATTGTACGAACAGAAACACAAAAGTTGAAACTTTTAGGGTTTTCTGAAGCCTGATATAAAAACAACTTAAAATTTTTTTTACGATGTTGTTGATCTATCCTTTTGCTATGAGAGGCTTTGAAGAAAGAAGGGGATTCGTTAGAGAGAAGTTTTTAGAGAGATCCAGGGCTTGAGAGAGTAAGGTGAAGGTGAGCTTGAGCGTGAGGGAGAAGTAGTGTTAGGGGATCACACGGTGGCTCCAAGCTAGCTGCATGCTTTGCTCCTCTTATGGCTTTGGGAAGCTTCGAGAAAGTTCTCGAGGGAAGAGTCACTTCAAGATCAACATTGTCAAGGTACTCTGCCATCTCCAGGAGGGAGAAAAAGGAGAAGGTCTGCTGCCATCACCAGGAGGGTGACATAGTGTTTGGTATTCCGCCGCACCGAGGGAGGTGAAAGTGAGTATTGTAAAGGCTTCTCCGCCTTGCTGTGCGGGCAAAAGGAGAGTCAACTTTTACTAGTGCAAATCCCGGAGTAGAGGACTCCGGGGAGTGGACGTAGGTCAAGTGATCGAACCACTATAAAAATCTCTGGGGTGTTTTTTCCTGTTTATCGTACTTTACTTTTCATGCTCTTAATTAGTACATTAAATTGCTTGGTGAAAAATCATGATTTAAATCTTGTGTTGTAAAATTTAAAATTGAATTATCAATATCATCGTTGTGAACGTTGTACTTACTTCCGCACGTTATTCGTTGAGTTATTTTTTAAAATACAAAAAATTAGAACTCTTATGTAGGGTTGAATTTTTTTAAATTACCAATTCACCCCCCCCCCCCCTCTTGGCACATCTCGTACTTTCAAGTGGTATCAGAGCGGGGTTTCAAAATAGTGTTTTAGAAAACCTAGAAACGTAAGATCCATGGCTCAATTTGGTAACCGTAACACTACGGAGGGTTATTCTATAACTCGTCCACCTTTATTTGACAACATACCGTTTGATTTCTGGAAAATAGGCATGTCTACATTTTTACAGTCTTTAGACTATCGCATGTGGATGTTAGTCCAAGAAGGTTATTCTGCACCATTTCGTATGTTGAATGGAATTAAAACTGAACTATCATTTAATGAATGGAGCATTGAGGATAGAGAACTTGCACAACTAAATGCTAAATATCTAAATTGTTTCTTTTGCGCATTGAAATCAGAAGACTATATACGAGTCTCAACTTGTACTACTGGTAAGCAAATTTGGGACAAACTGTGTATCACGTACGAAGGAACTAGTGAGGTCAAACAGTCTAGGTTGAACATACTGCTACATGATTATGAACTATTCCGCATGAAACCTAGTGAAACTATATCTGACATGTACACTCGATTCACCCAGATTGTAACATCTCTGCATGCTTTAGGAAGAGAGTTATCTAACTCAGAAAAAGTAAACAAAATACTGCGATGTTTGCCTAGCTCATATGATACTAAAATCACTGCAATAACTGAGTCAAAAGACCTGAATGTTTATTCTATTGACAATTTGCTTGGGTCACTCATTGCCTACGAGCAAGGAGTGAGTCAACGACAAAAAGCGATGCAGGTGAAAAGAAGAAGGAGCGAGCGGTGGCTTTAAAAGCAAATAATTCTGAAAGTGACAGCTCAGCAGCGGAGGAAGATGATGACATCGCCTTGATGACTCGTCAGTTCAAAAATTTTCTGAAAAGAAAGTAGCGTCGTCATCAAAGTAATTGGAACAAAGGTAAAAACTCAAAGCATACTAAAGTTGCATCTGAGACAATTTGCTTTGAGTGCAGGAAACCCGGTCATCTCCGAGCTGATTGCCCCAACATCAAGACTCATCAAACCAAGGAAAAGGGTGAGGAAAGATCAAAGTTTAAGAAGGGCAAATTTAAGACTCAAAAAGTATTTTGGGCTGACTCTGCCTCAAAATCATCGGAAGAAGAAGTAGAGGAGGAGGTAACGAATCTGTGTCTTATGACTAATGATAATCTTGATCAATCAGATCAAAATGAGGTATGTCAACTGTCTTACGATGAACTGCTTGTTATTTCTGAAAAAATTCATGACTCGTATAGAAAGTTGAAGAAAAAGCATGTTAGTCTTAATACTAAGTTTAGTACTTTACAAAAGGAGCATGCTAGTGTAGTAAGGAATTTTTCTGACTGGGATAAAGATCATATGTCTTTGCTTGATGAATACGATGCATTAAACAAGAAGCATATTGAGTTAACCACTGCATACGATACCTTGAAATCATCACATGTTGAATTAGAGAATGCATTTAAGGAACTAGAAGAACTAGCAGGGGAACTTAGTAGTAGTGAGCATACATTGAGATTCGAATATGCAAGTCTTAACCAAGAGAACAAATTTTTAAATGAAAAACTTCATGCATTCGAAAATAATAAAAAACCTCCCACGTTTGCTGAGTTTTTTCAGCCTCCACCATGTGAATCATCTCATTCAAAACCAGCACGGCATGCATCATCCAAACCCAGAAATAGGCACTACCACCCTCGTAGATTAGTGAACCCATTTCCAGGTGTTAGATGTTATTCTTGTGGCATACTAGGTCACATAGCCCGCACGTGCTCAATTCACTATAGGACACATCTAGTGTGGAGACCTAAATCGCATTCATCACAGCATAACATGCATACATTTCATTCATATAAGCATAGGGTGGAACCCAAACTCACTTGGGTTTCCAAAGCTAATCCATGATTGACATTGTAGGGATGCTCTCACAAAAGACCTAGTGAGAGCATGTGGTACCTAGACAGTGGCTGCTCGAGACACATGACTAGAGACATGAAGCAGTTCGTGACACTGGAGGCCAGGTCAGGAGGCAAGGTAACTTTGGGAGACAACACCACCAGGAAAGTGGCGGGCTCAGGTATCATTGGAAACACTAAAAATTTAATTATTGAGAATGTACTTTTAGTTGATGGTTTAAAGCATAATCTTTTAAGTATAAGTCAACTATCTGACAAGGGCTTTGACATAAAATTTCTGTCTAATAAATGGATGAATAGCTTAAATGATTCACTTGTGTTAGAAGGAAAATGCATAAACAATGTTTACATGTTAGATTTGAACTACATTGAAACCTCAAACTCTTTGTGTCTGAAAATAATAGCGGATGACTCTTGGCTATGGCATAGGAGACTATGCCATGCTAGTATGAAAATACTTAGGAACATCACTCAGAAAGACTTAGTTAGAGGCATACCAAAGTTAGACTTTACTAAGGATCATCTCTGTGATGCTTGCCAATTAGGAAAATAAGTTAAATCTTCATTTCATGCAATTAAAGATATCAACACCACTAGGCCACTAGAAACTCTCCATATGGACCGATTCGGACCTGTTAGTACAACCAGCCTAGGAGGGAAGTTGTATGGGTTTGTAAAAGTGGATGACTACTCTAGGTTTACTTGGGTGAAATTCCTAGCTCATAAGAGTGAGTCATTTGAAGAGTTTAGAACTTTTTCCACTTGGATTCAAAGGAAATTAGGATGTATAATTTCAACAATTCATAGTGATCACGGTGGAGAATTTGAGAATGATAAATTTGAATCATTTTGTAAAGATGTTGGAATAGAACATAATTTCTCTGCCCCTAGAACTCCTCAGCAAAATGGAATAGCAGAAAGAAAGAATAGAACTTTAGTTGAAGCTGCTAGGGCTATGTTAGCTGAATACACTCTTCCTAGATATTTTTGGGCAGAAGCAGTGAATACCGCGTGTTATGTGTTAAATAGGATAAATGTTAGATATGAACTAAATAAGACACCCTATGAGTTACTTAAGGGTAGGACACCCAATCTTTCCCACTTACACGTTTTCGGTTGCAAATGCTTCATCCTAATCAATGGCAAGTCACCCTTAGGAAAGTTCGATCCTAAATCTGATGAAGGGGTTTTCCTAGGCTACTCATCGATAGGTAAAGCCTATAGAACATTCAATAAGAGAACCCTAGTAGTAGAAGAGTCCACCCATGTGGTATTTGATGAATCCAATAAGACCTCTGAACCTAATCATGAAGAAGAAGAAGTTGAGGTAATACGGGGAGTAGAAACCATTATCATAGAGACTAGAGCGGAACCTCAGGAACATCTGCCTAGAGATTGGAAATTCTCTTCTAGTCATCCTAGAGAACTGATCTTAGGAGACCCATCAGAAGGGGTAAAAATTAGGCATGGACTTAGGAAAGAGGTTAGTCATTCTACATTCATATCTATGATTGAGCCCACGAGTATAGATCAAGCCTTAGGAGATGAATTTTGGATCCTAGCAATGCAAGAAGAGTTGAATCAATTCGTTAGGAATGATGTATGGGAATTAGTCAAAAGACCTAAAGAACAAAGTGTGGTTGGAACTAAATGGGTCTTTAAAAACAAAATGAATAACTCTGGGATAGTAGTGAGAAACAAGGCTAGGTTAGTAGCAAAGGGGTATAACCAAATTGAATGAATAGATTTTAAAGAAACCTTTGCTCCGGTAGCTAGACTAGAAGCCATCAGGGTACTATTAGCCTTTACTTATTTTAGGGATTTTAAGCTGTATCAAATGGATTAGGATGAATTTAAACTCGGCCGGTACGAACATTATTGCCTATCGTACTGTACGATTATTTTTGTCAAAGGTCGTTCAGACGACTCCTCGGGACGAACGCCTCACACTCACGTTCGTACAGTACGATTCTGATCATACTGTAAGATTTGACTCGCTTTTTTGAACGGTCATCCAGACGACATTATTATACCTATCATACTGTACGATATGCAATCATACTGTATGATAGTTCACAAATTCTATAAAATGGAGGGATTCTTTGCCTATCCTCACTCACTCTCAATCACTCTGAATTTCCTCCTTTCTCAAATCCTTTCTTCCACCATGTCTGGTTCCAGTAAGCGCGGTCGAATGGTCGTCGGGAGCTCTTCCTCCTCTCGGCATTTCGATGATCCTTTTCTCTCCGCTGCGGATGAGAAAGCGTATATTAAAATCAAGGAAGCCAAAATCACTCCATCCCGCATGCTGAATCAAGCCGCCCTAAATTTCGAGGTGATGAATATGTTCGCATCCACCACCCTTCAATTCCTTTTGACTCTTGTCTTTCCTTTTCACTCTGAACTCCTATTTGGGTTTCTTTCTAATATCAGAATCGACCTAGAAAACACCACTTTCATGTCTTATGTCTGTAAACAGAATGTCGTTATCACCGTCAACGACATTGCTGCACACATCGGGCTGTCCACTGACGGCCCTCGTCCCCAATCCATGATCTCCCATGACTATGATTGGACATCAGTAAATATGACCCTTAGGGGTGTCCCCTCCAATCAACACCTACCCCTGGTCTAAACCCTGAATCAGAATGCCCGCGTTATCCAGCATGTCCTTCGCACATCCATTATATCCACTGGAAACCGCATTCATATTACTCCACTACTTTCTATCGTCACATATTTAATCATGTCTGGAACAAAATTCAATGAAGCCCAAATAGTTTTTGACTATATCCATACCCTGTCTGCCTACCGATATCCTGGTGCCCGCCGCAAACTGAACCTTGCTTTAGGGCATGTCATAGGATACATCCTAGATGCCAAGTATCAACTTCATTATCCACTACCTCCAGATCACCTTCCTATCTTCTACTCGGATGCCTCCTTTCGTATCTTGTTCCATCTGGGGGCCGCTCCCGTCGATCCCGAGTTTGATGACGAAGAGGCTGCTGCTCCTGCTGACGCCCCTCCACCACCACCAATCCACCCACCTGGCCTTGCTCCTCCCGACTACCCTTACGATGACATTATTCAACGCCTTGATCACCTGGAGACTAGGTTGGATGCCCACATTGCTCAGCAACATCAGGAGCATGAAACTGATATGAAATGGTTTAGGGAGCGCTTCACATCGATCGATCACCAGTTTGCATCCCTCTATCAGTACCACCAACTGTTTCCACAACCTCCACCACCACCTCCGGATCAGGATCCAGATTTTTGAGTTATAGAAGTTATTTATGTTTTCTGTTTGTTGTCATTATAGTTGTTTCCTTGTTCTTCCCTTTTTGGTGCTATCAAAAGGGGGAGACGTTTCTGTGTGTTCTGTATTGTTCTATTTTTGCTTACTATTAATGATATTGGTTGTTTATATTTTCACTACATGTTTTTTCTATCTTGTTATGTTTTTTTTCTATATGTTATAATAATAAAAAAAATTGTTTCTTCTCCTCCTATTTAAAAATTAATAAGTTATTCTTCTAAGGGGGAGCTAAGGAAGTCAGAACAACTGTCCATCAGAAAATATTATTTGACACCATCAAAAAGGGGGAGATTGTTAAAATCCAGGATCCCGAGCACTTAATTTTGATGGTGACAACTAATACTTACTGAATCCATATAGACTTCCTTTAGATTACAAATGCTTAATCCTTGTATATGAGCACAAACATTTCATGTCAGATGCACACTGCTCAAGATTACTGGAGACTCAAACCGGGTAGAATAGGATGTTAAAAAGTCTGTAATTTTTATTTCTTTATTTTTATTTTCTTAAGTCTCCCACAGAAGCATGCATGTGAAAGGAGCAACCATGCACACACACAGGGGGAGAAGTGTTTTAAATGTGTTAAAATTTTTTTTTAAAAGAATATCATACTATACGATTTAATATCATACTGTATGATTAATTAAAAATACTCAGGCTAACGGCTAATTTTCAGATGATTAAATTTATGATCTAATCGTACTGTACGATACCTATCGTACTGTACGATACCTATCGTACTGTATGATAAGATACAATGGAGAAACCCTAGTCGCCAGAATAAGTTTGGTAAGTTCTTAATTTAATTTCCTGAACTGATCGTACTGTACGATGATTATCGTACTGTACGATTAATTAATACTTACCAAAATAATCTCCCTAATCAGGAAATAAACGTTGGTTTCTAATTTAAAAGTCGATCGTACTGTATGATCATATATCGTACCGTACGACTGACAGAGACGATTTCATTCGTCCCAGCGATTGTACCAGACGAAACCAAGATTTTATGTTCTGTTCATCCTGGACGATATTCATATCATACAGGACGATATTAAGAAATGAACTAATCGTACTGTATGACTAGTGGAGTGCTGGACGACCGACAGAGATGATTTCATTCGTCCCATCGATCATACCAAATGAAACCAAGATATTTTTGTTCTATTCGTCCTGGACGATATTCGTATCGTACATGACGATATCTTGAAAAACACTAATCGTATTGTACGACTGAAGGAGTGCTGGACGACTGACAGAGACGAATTCTTTCGTTCCAAGGATCGTCCCACAGTTCGTCCTTTACGAACAGTACGAATCAACAGTATCGTCATGTACGATATGCATATCGTATAGTACGATATGTATAAAATTCAATAACTATTCATCTGTACTCGTACTGGACGGAGCTGTAATTGAACTGATCGTATTATACGATTATAGATCATACTGTACGAACAGAAACACAAAAGTTAAAACTTTTAGGGTTTTCTGAAGCCTGATATAAAAACAACTTAAATTTTTTTTTAAGATGTTGTTGATCTATCCTTTTGCTGTGAGAGGCTTTGAAGAAAGAAGGGGATTCGTTAGAGAGAAGTTTTTAGAGAGATCCAGGGCTTGAGAGAGGAAGGTGAAGGTGAGCTTGAGCGTGAGGGAGAAGTAGTGTGAGGGGATCACACTGTGGATCCAAGCTAGCTGCATGCTTTGCTCCTCTTGTGGCTTTGGGAAGCTTCGAGAAAGTTCTCGAGGGAAGAGTTACTTCAAGATCAACATCGTCAAGGTACTCTGTCATCTCCAGGAGGGAGAAAAAGGAGAAGGTCCGCTGCCGTCACCAGGAGGGTGACATAGCGTTTGGTATTCCGCCGCACCGAGGGAGGTGAAAGTGAGTATTGTAAAGGCTTCTCCGCCTTGCTGTGGGGGCAAAAGGAGAGTCAACTTTTACTAGTGTAAATCTTGGAGTAGAGGACTCCGGGGAGTGGACGTAGGTCAAGTGACCGAACCACTATAAAAATCTCTGGTGTGTTTTTTTCCTACTTACCGTACTTTACTTTTCATGCTCTTAATTAGTACATTAAATTGCTTGGTGAAAAATCATGATTTAAATCTTGTGTTGTAAAATTTAAAATTGAATTATTAATATCATCGTTGTGAACGTTGTACTTGCTTCCGCATGTTATTCGTTGAGTTATTTTTTAAAATATAAAAAATTAGAACTCTTATATAGAGTTGAATTTTTTTAAATTACCAATTCACCCCCCCTCTTGGCGCATCTCGTACTTTCAGTTGTTCTTGTTGGATTTCTGGTTGGGTTGTCATGTTCTTTGTCAGTATTTGTTTTATTACATTTGATGTTCTATTTACGGTATCAAATGGATAGTAGCACATGTGGTTTTGAATGGGGAATATTCCATGTGGCCTTTTGGTCTCTTTTCCTTGCATATTTGTCATCCTTCTTATTTACATCTTCGTATTCTTAATTATTTAGTTTGGTTGTAGTGTTCTCATCTATTATCTATGTCTAATTGTTTGATGTTCTCTCTTATTTTTCTTTCTTTTCTTCCAAACTTCATTCCTATGTGATGTACTAATTAATGATATCTTTTCTGGATATCTCAAGTTTGCTGCTTGTACCATTAAGATCCATGTCATGTTATAGTGAGGGATGGCTTTTTCTTTGGTCATCTTTTTATATTTTATGTATATGTGGCAATCTCGTGGACATCTTTGGTTTTCTAGCTTAGGTCAATTATTTTTGCTTTTTTTTGTTTTCTATCTCTTTTGCAGAATGAATACTACATCATGTCATGGCCAGTTATGTTGGTTCGTTCTCTATCTTGGGCTGATTGGTCTGAATTTTTTTGGGCATTGGCTTCTTATCTAACTATCAATTTCCTCTATTGATATTATAAATTTATATTATGAATCTTGTGCTCTATAAATTTTTTTCTTTTCTATTATAGCTCTTTGAGTAGTAGTGAGCTATGAATTCCTTTTAAGAACTGTGTAATCTCCTTTTTTGAGGAAAAAAAACTAAACTTTTTTTTAAAAAGAGTTATTTGTAACTAATAAATTGAAATGTGATAGCACAATCCTAATGGAGGCATTATTAACATAAATAGTGAAGGAGCCTTTGATTTTATTTCTAGAAAGTGAAGAATAAAGATAAGTAACCTCTTTCATCTTCACTCTTCTTTTTTTTAGCCAAAGTTACTTCATCCATTATTTCCTTTTCTCCGTAACCTTTTTTAGTTCTAAAAATATTTTCTGTTCCAACAAATTCATATCAGACCCTGAGATTTCTTTCTAGAGATGGCGAATGAGGATATGGCTCCCTTCCAAGTCTCATACTCAAGATAACATACCATAACAGTTAAGAGTATCAAGTTGAAGGCACTTTTATAATGCATGATGTTTAGAGATTAAAGGAAAAGACTATAATGAGCCATGAGATTAGTCAGTTCTATCCTTATTGTAGAAGAATAGCTTATAAGATTTAATAAAGAGAGAGAAGAAGGCTCTCTTCCTCATCTATTAAGCTGTAGATGATGGTGGCTTTGAAAAGATCTTAAGTGCTACATCAAGCAAGAGAGCATGCGAGAAGCTCCAAGTCTTGTACAAGGGAGAAGAGAAGGTTGAAAGGTACCATTTCAAACCTTCAGAGGATACATTGATGCTTTATATATGAAAGAAGGGGAATTGGTTTTTAATTATTCTTCTAGAGTCTTTGCTATTTCTAATCAACTAAAAAGAAATGATGAGAAGTTAGAAGATGTAACTATCATTGAGAAAAAATTTTAATCTTTAAAATCAAGATTTGATATTATCACAACTACTATCAAGGAGACCAATGATATACAAGACATGATAATAGAGCAACTCTTGAGTTTATTGTAAGCCCATGAAGAAAGGAAGAAGATGAATTATATGATTATTGAAAAAATCCTTAAGATGGATCTACAACCAACCAAGAAAGTAAAAAAATCTTCAAAAATAATAATAGAAACCATCTTGGAGGAGGTTGTCAACAAGGATAAGATTGTGCAATAAAATAAAGAAAACATAATAATAATAATAACCATAAAAGATGAGAACCCTCAATAAGAGTTGTGTTAGAGTATGCTCAAACTTGAGGTATGATAGATCTCAAGCTAAGTGTTATCATTATGATAAAATTGAGATTATGCTAGAACATATAGAGCACCTAAAAAATAAAGTACTTTAAAGAGTCAACTATGTAGAAGAACAGGGAGAACAAGATGACATCTTATTGCTAGCTTATAAGGGTAATGAAAGATATGAATATGGAAGATGATACCTATACACTAATGCACATAATCATATGTGTAGAAAAAAAAGCATGTTCGTAGAAGTTGATGAACTAGTGAGCAATAATGTGTCTTTCAAATATTAATAAAAAATAGAAGTAAACAGAGAATGGAAACAATATTATCCACTTAGCGGACCACATTCAAGATGTGAGGTCCAAATATTAAGGCGTAGTTTTCTAGGGCTTCTTACAAACCCTAGGTGTATAGGGGTTTCTTCTTCTTCTCTTGATCTTCTGGCTTTTTTCTCCTTTTTCCTTGTTCTTTATGGATTATTCTTCTAATTTTCCTCCACTCAAGTCTATCTCTCATTCGGGTACCTCATCCGAGATGATTTCCTCAGAAAGATTGAAAGGGGCTTTTGATAGTTCGTCAATCTTCTCTCAAATAATTTTCTATTTCTTTTGTTCCTCCTTTAGATAATCTTGCTCACGTTTTTGAGGCAAATGCTTCAACCGCTTCTAAAGCCTGGGGGTCAACTCTAGTAAGCTGTTATTTAGGTAGGAGGCCTTTTCATGAGGCATTACATTAAATCTTATTAAATGCATGGAAGTTAAAAGGTATGCTTAATCTTCTTTCATTTAATGAAGGCTTCTTTTTCCTTAAGTTTTCTTATTTGGAAGATTTTGATTTAGTTTTGACAAGGGCGACCATGGTTTTTCCTTGGAAAACCAATCATTATTCAACACTGGCCCCCTTTATTTCATCTAAAAAGAGAGGAGTTTGTTTCAATTCCTCTTTGGATAAAAATCTTGGACCTTCAGTTAGTTTGTTGGACACTTGAAGGGATTTTGAAGATTATTAGTCTGGTAAGTGTTTCTATTACTATGGATTCTCTTACGAAAGAACAGTCAAGGCTTATTTTTGCTCATATTTGTGTTTTAGTTAATTAAGAATCCTCTTTCTTGAGGAAATTAAAGTTTTTATTGTTGGGAAGATTATTTTTTTGAAGGTTGTCTATCTAGAAGTATGTTCTTGCTTGGGTTATGGTTCAATTGTTCATCCTTCATCTGTATATCCCACTAATCGTCAATCTACAACTATTTTGAAAGAACCTCCAAGAGGTAGAAGTAGGAGCATGAAGGTTTGGAGGGCTTCTTCCAGTCCTCCTCACCCTTCTGGTCTTAGTAGCACTAATCTGACACCTTGTAGCTCATCTTCTGAACCTAATTATTTGAATGTTCCTGAAGTTCAACCAGGTTCAACTATTACTAAGCCATTAGAAACCTCTTCTTCTAGTGTAAAAGCTAATATTCCTTATTTAAATTCTCCTATAGAAGATTTTCCTACTTACACCATAATTGTACCTTCTCCAAGAAAATCTTCTCTAGAAACTAACCTTAAAAATAAATTTCATGTCCTATATTCTATAGATTTATCTTCTATAGAGAAGCAGAATGAAGAATCTCAACAAGTTTATAATAAACCTCTTAATTCATTTAATGGTAATGTTCTTGAACAACAAGTGATTTTGTTTCCCCTAGTTTCGGGTAAGTTTACAAGAGCTAAGAATGCAAGGAAGGAAGCAAATTCTTCTATTAGGTTTTAATGTCATTTCCTAATATTTCATCTTAGAATGTTAGAGGTTTTAATATTTTGGATAATGTGACTTCTAGTAAAGATCTTATTCGTTGATTTAATGTAAATTCTTTATGTATTCTTGAAGCTAAAGCTAATTCTATTTTGGTTGATGATCCTTAGTTTTTTGCAAGTCATAGATTTTTTGAACAGGAAGCTAGTTGTCATACCTTTAGTTTTTTTGATCATTGGAGGATTTGTTTAAAATGGAATTCTTCATGTGTTTCTTTTAGTCTTATTTTCTCCACTAGTCCATTTATTCATGGCTCTTTGATGGTTGCCTCTTCTTCCTCCTTCCAGGTTATAGTTGTTTATGCTTCTAATTTTTTGGATGAGAGATTAGTCTGATGGAAGGATATTCTTAACTTAACTTCTAACATTTATTCTCCTTGGGTTATGTTGGGAGATTTTAATTATTATAGATTCTCCAATGAAAAATCTAGGGGTATTACAATTCCTAATAGAAAGTTATAGGAGTTTAATAATCTTATTTTTAATATTTGTATCCAAGATCTTCCTTCTGTAGGGTATTTTTATACTTGGTTTAATCAAAGAAGTGACTGTCACATTCATATAAAACTTTAAAGGGTATTGGTGAATGATCATTAATTTGAATGCTTTCCTTCCTCCTTTATTTTATGGATAAGCTAAGATGTATTGATCACTCTCCTCTTCTTCTTTACAATAATAATATGATTAATCAAAGTCATGGATTTCTTTTTAAAAATTTTTGGTGTAAGAAGCCTGAAATCTTGGATTTTATTAATATTTTTGCTTCCGCTTCTGTGGGGAGTCTTATTAATGATCTATACTCGAGGCTGCATAGCTTAAATGCTGTATTAAGAAATAGCCATGGGTTTCTTCTAAGATGGTTTCTAAATCTATTGAGGCTCTCCAAAAAAGCAAAGTCTTTCATTGCAGAAAATTCATTGTACTCCTCTTGATCCACAACTTAATGAATCTTTAAAGGAGGTGAATTCTCTTCTTAATCATAATTTTTCTTCATGGTCCTCTTGGCTTATTCAGAGATCTAAAGTTAAGTGGATTTCTTTTGGAGAAGATGATTTGAGGTTTATTTATTTTAGAATTAGATACAAGCATAATAGGAGCAGTATAAAGCTTATTTTCACCTCTCAAGGGGTTATCTCTGACCCTAAATGAATCTTTGGTGCCTTTTTTCAACATTAAAAAAACTAATAATCCTCCAAAACCTGCTCTTGCTACTTCTAATTCTAATCCTATTGGTAGAACAATTTTTGATGTTTTTATACCTTCTCTTACCGCTCCTATTACTATTGAAGAGATTAAGAAGGTAGTTTTTTCAACTCCAGACTCATCTGCTCTAGGCCCTGATGGTTTCAGTTTTGAATTCTTCAAGAATTCTTGAGAGATTGTGGGTTTTTTTCTATGAGTTGTCTTGCATTTTTTTCTCTACTTGTTTGATGCCTAGGGTAGCAAAAGCATCAGCTATTTCTTTTATGCCTAAAGGTATTCATGCCTCTCTAATTACTAATAATAGCCTAATTTCTTTATGCAATATTTTTTATAAAACTAAAGCAAAAATAATGGCTAATCTTTTGCAGAATATTATGCACTTTATCATTCATCCTAGTCATGCGGGGTTTATTAAAAAGTGGATTTCTTTTGATAATATTTTTCTTGCATATGAAATGTTAAGGAAATTTAATGGTAAAGCTAAAGATAAGTACATTTGTTCTAAGCCTGATATTCATAAAGATTTTGATACTGTTTCTAAGGAATTTCTTTTATATAGGAGGGCCCAAAAAGGCTTCCCTAGGCTTTTAATTGATTAAATTAAGTATTGTATTAAGGATATTTTCTTCTCTATGATTCTTAATGGCACTAAATGGGTTTTTTAAGCTCTTCTTCTAGGCTTCGACAAGGTTATCCTCTTTCTCCATATTTGTTTTGTATTGTTATGGATGTATTATCTAACTTGTTAGATGATAACTCAAATGTTGTGAATTTTGAGGGTATGAATGCTGGTGAGAGTTCTATTTCTCACCTACTTTATACGGATGATGTCCTTATTTTTGGAAAATCCTCTATTCTCAATGCTAAGAGACTTAAAGATATTTTTAAGTATTTTTCTCTTTGTTCTAGCCTTTTTGTTAATCACAACAAAGCATGGCTATTTTCTCCAAAGTGTTATGTGGATCTGAATATTTGTCAGATTTTCAATATAAACATGACTTAGAACACTATAAAATATCTTGGGTTTTCTATTTCTAGTAAAAGGCTCACTACCTCTTATTTTCAACCTCTTCTTAGTAAGATTACTTAACTTCTTGCTAGTTGGAAAGCTAAGATCCTATCTTTTGCAAGGAAACTTCAATTTCTCATGTTCACTGTTTGTAATTCTATTTCCTAATGGATTAGGGGTCTTATCCTTCCTAAATTCTATTGAAAATTTATTAGGAAGTTTTTTTTTAAGTTTGTCATAAAGATGCAGCTGCTAGAAACATTCATAATATACCTTGGAAAGATTTTTGCCAGCCTAAGATTTTATGGGGTTTGGGTATTCCTAATCCTAATTCTTTATATTTTTCTTTCAGTTGCTCTCTTATTTGGTGTATATTGAAAGGTAATAACCTTTTGTCTGGATGGGTTAAATATAAATTTATTTCTCTTTTAAAGCCACCACTGCAAAAGGGTTCTGCTTTTCAGAAATTTATTTTTTATTATGCGGAGTATAAAAAGCAAAATTTCTTTCATGATTTATCCAAATAGCTCCCTCCTCTCTATTGGGATCCATGGTGTGAGGGTAGAGCACTTCAAGAGAAGTTTGATACTTGTTCTTCCTTAAAATCTGCTTTTGTGGGAGATTTGATTATTATTGGCTGATGAAATTTCCCAACATCTTTTCATTCAGCTATTTCTTTGGTTCTTTCTTCTATTCCCATCTCTAATCAAATTGACTCATGTCTCTTAGGGTGGGGTGACTTATCCACCTTTTAAGATGATTCATGCTACCTTCTATAATGGCTTAACTAAGGTGGAATGGTGCTCTTTTATTTGGCATAAGCGATTTACTATGCATTTTTCTTACTTTGCCTAGATGGCTCTATTGAATTGTTTAAAAATGGATGGTATTCTTTGTAAAAGGAATTTGAATTTGCCTCTTACTTGTATTTTATTTGCTAAAGCTGAGGAGAATCATAATCATCTCTTCTTTGAGTGTGACTTCTCCTTCTTCATTATTTCTGAGTTGGTGTCTGGATTGAAACACTTTATGCTTAGACCAAATATTCTTCAAGTATTTGATTTTATTCAGGTGTCTAATTTAGAGAAGGATTCAAAAAATTATTTTTTTATAACTTGTTGCACTATATATTTCTTGTGAAGAGAAAGAAATATTAGAAGATTTGCTGGAAATTACAACTGTGTAGTAACTATTGGTCGACTGAGTAAAAATGCTATTCAATCTAAAAACATTTTATGGAGATCCTATCATGATATTGAGCACTTGGTTAGTTAATTTTTTTTGTTTTGGAAAGCTTGGACTGGTTGTGGTTCTCTACTGGCATCTTTACTTTCTTCTTGATCTACTCTCTTGATTGGATTTATGAAATTGCTGGTCTCAATTGTGGATGGCTTTTAATTAAATCTTATGTAGATGTCTATTCATTGGTTTTTAAGAACTTAGATATCTAAGGATTTGCTTTGTAGGTGTTGGGCCAGCTGTGATTTTTGGCTGCCATCTTTACTTTTTTTGGATCCATACATTTGATTGGATCTATGAAATTTTTGGTCTCATTTGTGGAAAGTTTTTTATTAAAGCTTGAGTAGATGTCTATTTGTTGGATTTTATGAACTTGGATATATGAGGATTTGCTTTGGAGGTGTTGGGATAAAGGTGGTTTTCTGTTGGCATCTTTACTTTTTTCTGGATCCATTCTTTTGATTGGATCTATGAGTTTTTGGGTCTTCTCTTTGGATGGCTTGAGTAGGTGTTTATTAAGTAGGTGGCTAGTATTAGGGACTAGGAAGAATTGGTTTAATTTTATTATGTCACTTGGAAGGTTGGCCTGGCAACTAGTTTATATCTTCAGATGGCCATTTTCAACAACCAAGGGACTTGTCCCTTTTTAATCAAGTTTGTCTATTGGTTGGTTGGCTCGGCTGTTAGTAGCAATTATGGGTAGTCATATCTAGCTTTTCAAAGGACTTGGCCCTCTTCTGAGTTTTATTTCTGATGCTTTAGATAGGTTTATTACCATTCTGAGTCCCTTAGTTTGGGTTTTTTTTTGTTCGATGGTTTGAGGTGTCGTTCTTTTAAACTTATTGCTTATTTCTATTTCAGGAATTGTAAGTTTTTTCTAGTTTTTCTTACTTTTTTTGTTGTAATCTTTCTTATGTAATCTTTTCATTTTTTTAATAAACATGGGCATGATTGTCCCCAATTTTCGCAAAAAAAAAAACATTAGTAACCACTTGAAGAATGGGAAGCATCAATTCATTTACAATATTTATTTTTTGCCAACTATGAAAATTAATATCTTCAGTTTAAGGCAACTTATGGAAGAAGGATATCATGTTCATTTAAAAGATAATTTTATCCTCTTAAAAGACAATGTGGGCAATTTATTTTTAAAGGCGCCAATATAAAAAATATATAATATTCTTGCCATATATTCAAAATGAAGTTGCCAAGTGTATCAAAGCTTATTATGAAGATATTTCCTCGTTATGGCACATTCAATTCAAGCCTCTCAACTGTGGATGATTGTAACTACTTTTAAAGAAAAAGATAGTGAGAGTGTTGCCTTGCATCAAAAACCCTGATCAATTAAGTGAAGCATGTTTACCCGGGAGGTATTTTAGGAAAAGCTTTCCAAGGGAATAAAGTTCAAGAGCCTAAAAGCCATTAGGGCTCATATGTATAAATATTTGTGGACTAATAAAGCTAAGCTCACATGGTAAGAATAACTATTCTTTCTCTTCATTTATGATTTTTCATAAAAATATGGGTGTATTTCTTAAAATAAAAATCAGAGGTCTTTAGAGTATTCAAGAAGTTTAACGTCGTTCTTGAGAAAGAAAGTGGACTCTAAACCACTGATTGTGGAGAAGAATTCACCTTAAAAGAATTTTAAGTATTTTATGAAGCTGGCGAGATACATTTATCTCTAACTATTCTATGATCCCCTTAGAAAAATGGAATAACATGAAGGAGGAATAGAACAATCCTTTACATGGTGAAGAGCATGTTTAAAAGTAAGAGCTTGTTGAAGGAATTTTAAGCAAAAGAAATTACATGTGCATTTACTTGGTCAACCAATTGTCAATAAGAACTATGTGGAGAGCATGGAGTGGAAGAAATCTTAGCATCCCATCTGAAAGTTTTTGGAATCATAATTCATTTGCACGTGCCTGAGATGATAAGAGGTAAGCTAGATTATAGAAGTGAGAAGTTCATTTTCTTCAGTTATGATAATAACTCAAAAGGTTACAAGCTAGATAATCCACATATTGGAAAGATAATTAATAATTTAGACGTCATATTTGAAGAAGAAGGAGAATGATAAAGGGGATCACATGATTAAAATTTTAAATTTGAAGAATAACATATAGAGAAACCAATGATGGAGCATATAAGAGAAGAGCCTACTATCCCACCAATAACAACAACTGCAAATAATCAAGAAAATTCATAAGCCTTAATCTAGAATTTAAGTGAAGAAGAACCACTTAAGGAGCTTACAAGATCTATATGTGGTAATTGAGAATCAAGATATCCTTACTCTCTTTTTCCTCTTTGTTGATTGTGAGCCCATAGATTTCCAAGAAGCCATACAAAGAAAGAAGTAGAAAATTGCTATGGATAAAAAAATCAAGGCAGTAGAAAAGAATGACATGTGGGAGCTAGCTTCGCTTCCTAAATGAAATAACATAATTGGTGTAAAATGGATGTAAAAAGAAAAGAGGAATGAAAAAAGAGAAATTAAAATATACAAGGCAAGATAAGTGGCAAAATGTTATAATTAAAGAGCTGGCATCAACTATAATGAGATATTTGCTCCCATTGCTCGATTAGAGATAATTAGACTAATCATTTTTTGGTAGCTAAAAATAAATGTAGAATACATGAAATGGATAGAAAAGTTACCTTCCTGAATGCTCTTAAGGATGAAGTCAACATTCAATAACCACCAGGATTAGAAGTCAAAAGACAAGAAGACAAAGTTATAAAACTAAGGCTCTTTATGGGTTGAAGGAAGAATCAGGAGCATGGAATGGCAAATATACAAGTACTTATAAGAGAAATGTTTTATCAAATATCATCACGAGCATGCTTACATCAAGAATAAGAATAGGATGTTTTATTTTTTAGCCTATCCGTTAATGACTTAATCTTCACTAGAAACAATCCAAGTATATTTCAACAATTCAAACAAGTAATGATTAAGCATTTTGAGATTTGATGATACCATTCTAGGCTTACAATCAGGATCTCCACTTAAGGAGATCGTTGGTTGATCCAACAACAGAGATGATAGACCACCACTTGAAGAAATCAAGATACAGAATGAGAGAATTCTCTCAAAACCAACTTAGGCCAAATTAATGTATTAAAAATGGAATGCTACTTAAATATAGCTATTCCAAAATATAGATAGATTATTTAAAATAAAAACAAAAAATGCTGTAACAAACAATTTACACTATATATTAATAAGAAGAATAAAGTGACTTGTTGAACTAGCTTCTCTGTCTCCTAGCAAACCTAGCTCCAGCGTCATTCTCCCAGGGTTGGAGGTGCATCAGGTTCATAGTATGGGCTTAGATCGGTGACATTAAAAGTAGCAGAAATGTTGTAATCACCGGGTAGATTGATCTGATAGGCATTATCAATTATTTTCTAAACTATCCAAAAAAGGGCCATCGACTCTTAGTTTAAGAGTGCTAAAAGATCGTAGGGGAAAACATTCCTTTCTAAGGCATATCCAAACAAGGTCCCCATCTTGGAATTGTTGGGCTTTTCACTTTTTGTTGGCCTGGATTTGATATTTTGAGTTGTGTTTATATATCATGTCTTACACTTGTTTGTGTAATTGCTATGTTCCCCGTCAATGCTATAGGCAATTGTAGACAACTGTTGGATTAAGTCAATTGGTGTCATTGGATTTGCTCCATATACTATTTCAAAAGTGCTCTTTTTCGTAGACTGGTTGACTAATCTATTAAATGCAAACTGTAATTGAGAAAGCAAGAGATCCCACTGGCGAATGTTCTTCCCAAAAAAGCATCGCAACAAATTTCCTAAACTCCTATATAGTGTTTCAGTTTGCCCATTCATTTGTGGATGAGCTGTTGAACAAAACTACAGTTTTGTGCCCAATTTTCCCCAAAAGGTTCGCTAGAAATGGTTGAGAAACTTATCATCGCAGTCAGATGTGATTGTTCTGGTGATGTCGTGTAGTCGCACAATTTCTTTGAAGTATAAGTCACCCACATTACTGGAGTCAACTATTTTGTTGCAAGGCACGAAGTGCGCCATTTTTTAAAACTGTTAACAATGACCATTATGGAATCTTTATGCCATTCTGTGCGAGGCAATCCTAATATAAAATTGATGCTAACATCAACCCACGGGGCTTGAGGGACGGGTAGTGGAGTATATAATCCCAAGCACTAATCTTGCGTCTTAGTAAGTTTGCACACCCGATATTGCTTTATGAACCTATCAACATCTCTTACTAGAAAAGGCCAATAGAAATGCTCTTTAATTAAAAGTAGATTTTACTCTTTACTAAAGTGCCTAGGGATTCCACTTGTATGGCGCTCATTCATAATCAAGAGGCGCATAGACCCTTATTGAATGCATATTCTATTTCCTTGGAATTGATGACCATTTACTATGTGGTAGAGAAGATGTGAGCTGTTCTGGCAATTCTTCTAAATATCCTTAAAATCTATGTTGATTTTATAGGCCTCCTACAGTACATCAAAGCCAAGAACTTGGCTTCACAACATTTGTAATAAAAGGAGCTTGCGACTAAGAGCATCAGCTACCTAGTTACTAGTGCCTGATTGATAACGAAGCACATAATGGAAGGATGCATGTTATTTCACCCACGTAGCATGCTGGCCATTCAATTTATTTTGGGAATTGAAAATTAGAGAGCTTCATGGTCCAAATAGAGTATGAATATATTGGCCAATAAATAGTGTTCCCAATGTAGTAAAACTGGGACAATGGCATAAAATTCTTTATCATACGTTGAATATTTACGTCGAGCCTCGTTAAGCTTTTCACTGTAGAAGGCAATTGGCTGATTATCTTAACTAAGTACTACACTGATGCCCACATTTGAGGCATCACATTCAACTTGGGAAGGTTGATAAAAATTTGGTAGTGCTAACACCGACATGTTGGATTTTCTATGCTTTAACTTGTCAAAGCTGGCTTTTGTGGCCTCATCCCAATAGAGTCGGCTAGCCTTCAGAACTTCAGTCAAAGGCATAGCTACTAAACTAAAATCTTTTATGAATCTTCTATAAAAAGAAGCAAGTCCATGAAATTGGCAAATATCTGTGAAGGATTATGGTGTTGGCCAATGACAAATGGCATCAATTTTTTGTGGGGTCGGCTTCAATCCCTTCGGTGGAGATGATAAAGCCTAAGAAGTTCACCATGGGAGTTAAATACTAGCATTTGGATGGATTGGCAACTAATTTTTTCTCCTGTAAGGTATCAAGCACTAGACTCAGATGTTGGCTATGTTCTTTTATGGTTTTGTTGTATATAGAATATCGTCAAAATACACGACAACACATTTGCACAAGAAAGGTTGCATTGTCTGATTTATTAACCTCATAAATGTGCTGGGAGAATTGGACAATCTGAAGGGCATAAACATCGATTCATATATTCCATCTCACGTCTTAAAAGTTGTCTTCCATTCATCAACAGAACCTAATCGAATTTGGTGGTAACCACTACGTAAATCTAATTTCAAAAAAATTTTGGGACCATGTAATTGATCAAATATATCATCAGTATGGGGAATAAGAAATTTGTATTTTATTATAATTCAATTTATTGCACGACTTTTGATGCACATTCGATAGGTCTCATCCTTCTTAAGTACCAAGAGAGCTGGGACTACATAAGGGATGTTGCTCGTTCTCCTTTAGAGCTCTTGTTGTTCATCAGGATGTAGCCGATATGCAGAACGATTGGGTAGCATCCCACCAGGAATGAGATCAATGTGGTGCTAGATGTCACGGATGGGAAGCAAACCTACAGGGAGTTTTGGCGCCAACAAAACTTCATATTGGCTAAACAGATGTCTGATCTCACCAGATATTTGCGGTTGTTCTTCATTTGTTTCTAAAAGAATGAGTACATAACCACCTTTGGCCATCATGACTTCACTTAAAAAGGTGGAGCGGGATACCAACTGATTGGCATTAAAGGCAGAGCAGTCTTGATTGTGTTCTGTCAATAGAGCCAGGATTATCTTTTGCCCATTGTGAATAAAGGAATAAGTATTAGTAGCCCCATTGTGCAATGTTTTTTTATCATATTTCCAAGGCCTTCCTAGGAATAGGTGGCAGGCATCCATCGGCACGACATCGCATAAGACTTGTTCTTAGAAGGGTCTAATAGAAAATAACACCATGCATATCTTGGAGACTTGCACTTCATTATATTTTTGAATCCATGATAGTTTGTAGGGTGATCGAAGATGAACTATAGAAAGATTAAGTTTGTCTACCATGGAAGTAGCTATGACATTCTCACAACGACCACTGTCAATGATGATTTGACAAACTTGGCCCTGCACTATTCCTCAAGTTCTGAAAATGTTATGACGCAGTCGAACCTCTTCCTTGTGACTACAAAGAATTTGTCTAAGCATAAGAAGATCCTTCATCAGCATACAAAATGGTTTCTTCCAACACTTCCACAGATGATTTTTATGTGTCAAGAGGTTCATTTGTATCGGGTTCCTCTATAAATGAAATTACCCTCTAATTTGGGCAATTAGAAGCGATGTGGCCAACTCCTTGGCACTTAAAGCACCTTCTTGGCGAAAATTGGGTCTAGCCCCCAGCATGCATCCATAGCTGAGGCATAACATCTTCCTGTGACCTCTAGCCACTACTATCCATTCTTGCCTCTTTGGGGGCTGTTTAAGAATGTTCTTCAATAACCTCCTTATTAGGCAGCCTACTATAAGGCTTGTTGTGTGTTTGCTATTTCTCTACTTTTAGTGATAGGTTGATGACATCCTAAGGGACTAATACAGTTGGAACTAAAATACATTTGCAATGGCAGGTTGCAATCCCACTAAAAACTGAGCAATTGAGTTTTCTTCAGGCTCGATTAAATCACATTTTAGCGAGTGTTGTTCAAATGCACCAACATGCTCTTCCATCATTGACATCTACTACTGTAATTTTGAAAATTTTAAGAACATATCCTGACAGTATTGATCCGGTATGTATTTTTGTTGTAGTTCTTTTTTCCATTTTTGCCCAAGTGACAATCTTATGCCTGCCGTCCCTCTTGCAATTTTTTGTTAAATTTTCCCACCAAAGGGACACACTCTTCTTTAGTTTGATAGCTACAAGCATGACGATCTATTCCATTGGGACTTCTTTGAATTCATGAACTCTCTCCATAGTGTGCAACCAACTTATGAATTCGTCCGGATCCATGTGGCCTTCAAAATCAGGCAATTCAATTTTGACACTGCAATCCGGCGGAGGTGTCGGTCTTCTCCTCCTAGGACGTCTGTCATCTGATGCTTCCTTTCTCGACACTTCTTGATGAAATGGGTTGATGTCTTCACCTTTTTTCTTTTTGTCGCCCTCTACCCTCACCATGTTCAAATCACGCTAGCTATTGTTCCAACTGCGCAATTTCCCACTGAAGATCTACGGTCACAACTTCTTGTATTGGTCACTGTTGATTCCAGTGAGGCTGCATTCTTACCAAGCTCTGATACCACCTGACACCTTCCCAAGCTTGCAATCAGAATCTCCACTTGAGAAGAACGTTAGCTGATCCAAGAATAGGGATGATAGACCACCACTTGAAGAAATCAAGATATAGAATGAGAAAATTCTCTCAAAACCAACTTAGGCCAAATTTCTCTGTGTATTAAAAATGGAATGTTACTTATATATAGCTATTCCGAAATACATACATCTTATTTAAAATAAAAACAAAAAATGGTGTAACATACAAATTATAATATTTATTAATAAGAAAAATAAAGTGACTTGTTGAACTAGCTTCTCCGTCTCCTAGTAAGCCCAGCTCTGACATCATTTGAGATGACCAATAATGGGCTCATGGCTTATTACCTGGGCATTGAAGTCAATCAATTGAAAGATGATATCATTATCTCATAAGAAGGTTATACAAAGGAGATATTAAAGCATGCAGTGCAAGAGGGATAATACCAAACCTATAGATAATCATATAAAATGTGGATTCAAGCTATCAAAGCACGATGAAAGGGAGATAATCGATCCAACATTTTTTAAGCGCCTAGATGAGAGTTTGCACTACTTAACGTGCACAACACTTAATATATGGATACACCGAACTACCATTCACGTTAAAGACCGCTAAAACAATCCTACATTATATCAAAGATATAATCAACTTTAGTTTACTCTACTCCTCATATGATGATTTTAGGCTTGTGAGATATAGCGATGATTGGGCTAGAGACATGAAAGATAAAATGAGTACCACTAGTTATGTGTTATTCATCGGAGATACATTTTCATCAAGATGTCAAAGAAACAATCAATTGTCATCATATCTAGTTGTGAAGAAGAATACATAGCTAAAACCTAAAGTATTTGTCATGCAATTTAGCTTTGAAACTTGTTGAAAGAATTATTCTTAACAAAAGAATAAGTGATGCGGGACTGTCTCCATATGGAAATTAATTTTTTGTGTTGCTATGTTTGTGTGTCGGCAATGTAGCATGGCCTTAGTTTTGCACTTTTGTTATTTTGTATAAATAGTCCCTCTTAGATGGGATGAGTGGTTTTTTGTTTGAATTTCCAATTCCAGAATAAGAATTCAATTTTTTGGCACACTCTCTGTTTTCATTCTATATCCTGACGTAATTGTTCAGGTGGTGAAGAATCAGAGTTTCAACTGTCTGCTTACGTGCAGACAAGAAGGAGAGAGGAGGTGATAACAGAGTCCAACGAGTGGACCAGGCATCTCCGTTTCAGGTCTGAGTGCTTGGTGGAGACATCTGTCTCATTTGGTATCAGATCGTGGGCAAGCTGCTTCCTTGCAAGAACCCCAAACATCTAGTACATGAAGTGGTGATTGAAGAATTACAGCAAGAAATCCAACAGTTACAACAACAGCTGGCCAGGTGGGGAAACAGAGAAAACCCAAATCATTAAGAAGAAGAAGAATATGTTAACACGTTTCATCAAGAATTGTCCAGTGATGAAGACAGCCGTAGGAGAGAGCCAGTTTGGGGCTGACCGACATCAAGAGAGGATGACATAGTTAAAATTGATCTTCCAGAATTTGACGGACGGCTGGACCCGGATGAATTTCTGAACTAGTTGCATACTGTAGAACGTATTCTTGATTTCAAAGAAGTTACTATGGATCGAATTGTCAAATTGGTGGCAATCAAACTAACAAGAAATGCGTCCTTATGGTGAGAAAATCTGAAGCACACCCGAATGTGAGAAGGTCATAGAAAGATTACAAGCTGGGACAAGATGAAGAGGGAAATGCAACGCAAGTATGTAACTAACCAATATCGTCGAGATTTATTATTAAAATTGCACCGATTGCAATAGTAACATCGCACGGTGGAGGAGTACGTGGCTGAATTGAAACAGTTGATGCTCAAATGCGATTTACAGGAGCCAGCTGAAAATACAATGCAAGATTCATAGAAGGTCTCCAACCAACAATTGCCCATTTGGTACAATTGTAGTCCTATTGGACTCTACAAGATGTGATCAATCTGGCATTAAAAATTGAAGAATAACAGAAGGCCCAAAAACTTTCTAACTTCGATCACGAGTTAGTGGTGTAGAGAAAAACCTCCAGCCAACTCGACCTGTAGGGGGCGGAATGTCTAAAGCATCTACTTTCGCAGAGATAATTTTTATAGCCATTCAAACTAATCATACCAGCCAGGCTGCATGGGTGTCTACCAAAAAATTTTTAAATGTCATGGGTTTAGTCATATCACCTCAAATTTCCCAACCCAAAGGACTATTACTTTAATTGAAGAAGAAGATGGGGAGATTACTGAATCAGCTCATGTTGAATACCACCAACAAGAAGACAATTCTCCTATTAACCCAACTATGATCTCAGCAGATGAAGGCCCACTCTTGGTACTCAGAAGATTACTTAGTACTCAAAAGGAAGAGCCTGCAAAGAGGAATAATCTTTTTTGGACATGATGTACAATACAGGATCGAGTTTGTTAATTGATCGTAGATGGTGGAAGCTGAGAACATTGCTTCCGATACTTTGGTGGAAAAATTTTAATTGTCAACCAAAAAACACCCCAAGACTTACAAATTGTCATTGATCCAACGAGATAACGAGGTAGAAGTCTCTCGGCGATGACTCGTTAACTTCCTTATTGGCACCTTTAGAGATCAAGTCTATTGTGACAAGTTACCCATGGATGCTTTCCACCTATTACTAGGAAGACCTGGGCAATATGACAGGAGAACCATAGATGATGGTGCATGTAACACTTATACTATAATTTAGTTTGGAAGGCCTATCATTCTACTTCCATTAGCCATATATCAAAATGAAGTACATGCCGATCAGCTAATAATTAATCGGGCAGAATGCCAATAAGCCATACAAGAATCTAATTACTGCTATCTGGTGGTTCTCAAAGAAATCAGTGATGATACATGTCCGCAAATGCTAGAAATCCAGCTTCTTCTTAAATAGTTTCAAGAAGTTTGGACCGATGAGCTGTTGGCAGGTCTGCCACCACTCTGAGATATCCAACATGCTATAGAGCTAACTCCCAGAGCTATGTTACCCAACCGTCCCCCTTTCAGGCTCTGACCCAAAGAAGATGAAGAATTAAAGCATCAAATCTAAGGATTACTAGCCAAGGGCTTCATTCGACCTAGTGTGAGCCCATGTGACATTTATGCCCTGCTCATACAAAAAAAGATGGAACTTATCGGATGTGTATTGATAGCAGAGCTGTGAATAAAATCACAATCCATTACAAATTCCCTATTCACTGGATCGGCGAACCCTTCAATCAATTGCAAGGGGCGACGATTTTCTCCAAAATTGATTTACATAACGGTTGTCATCAAATTAGAACGAGAGAAGGGGATGAATGGAAGACCACCTTTAAGGTTCAGGATGGTCTTGTTGAATGGCTGGTGATGCCGTTTGGCCTCTCTAATGCCCCGAGCACGTTCATGCGCTTAATGAACCAAATATTCTGACCTTTTCTTTGTAAATTTGTAATTGTATACTTTGATGATATCCTCGTCTATAGCAGCAATAACAACCTTCATTTACAACACTTAAGGCAGGTTCTTGAAGTGATAAAGGAGCAGAAGTTATATTGCAACCCCCAAAAGTGTCAGTTCATGAATAAAAAAATTAAATTTTTGGGCTTTATCATTTCTGCTAAGGGAATCGAAGTGGACTTGGAGAAAGTACAGGCTATTATGAGATGGCCTACACCTCAATCTTTCATAGACGTATGTAGATTCCATGGGTTAGCATTGTTCTACCATCACTTCATTCGAAATTTTAGCACCCTTGTCGCTCCTCTCACTAAATTATTAAAGACCAATTAGTTCCGCTAGACAAAAGAAGCTGACTATAGCTTTGTCCGCCTGAAGGAGCGAATGACGTCCGCACCTATGCTTCTACTACCTAATTTCAACCAAGTGTTCCAAGTTGGCTGTAATGCCTCCAATATAGGGATCAGGGTAGTTTTGCGTCAAGAAGATCAGCTCGTGTCCTATTTCAGTGAAAAATTGAATGAATCGTGGCAAAAATGCTCCACCTACGATAAGGAATTTTATGCTATAGTGCGAGCTCTCCATCATTTGAGTCAATATCTCCTCGGCAAAGAATTCATTCTCTTTACTGGTTATTCAACCTTGAAGTTCCTCAACAGCTAGAAGAAATTGCGAGGAAGACACGCGACATGGGCCGAATCCTTGGTCGCATTCAACTTTGTGCTAAAGCACAAGTCTGGGCACCCAAACCAAGTGGCTGATGCCTTAAGTAGAAGGCATGTCTTGGTTCAAGAAATGCAATATAAGCTAATAGGCTTTGACTCCATCCGAGAACTATATGCACAGGACATTGATTTCAAGGACATTTGGAGGAAATGTCAAGCTCATGCCCATCAAATCTGAGATGGATATTTATTCTTCCACAATTGCATTTGTGTGTCTAGGTGTTCTCTCCAAACTGTTTTGATTTCAGAATGTCATGATAGCGGCTTGCCGACCATTTTGGGCATGATAAAACCTTGGCCCTGGTCAAGGAGAAGTTTTATTGGTCTGCCATGCCTAAGGATGCAGGTACATATATGAAAGGGTATAAAATCTGCAGGCAAGCAAATACTACAAGAGAAAATGTCAAATTATATTTATCTTTACCCGTTCCACAAGAACTATGGGAGGATGTCTCAATGGATTTTGTGTTTGGACTACCCCAAACTCAAAGAAATAAAGACTCTATCATGGTAGTCACTGATCAGTTCTCAAAGATGGCGCACTTTGTGGCTTGCAATAAGACCCTTGACGTCACTCACATTGGCGATCTCTATTTTAGAGAAATAGTTCATCTTCATGGAATCCCCAAAACCATCACATCTGATTGTGATGTCAAATTTTTAAGTCACTTTTGAAAAACTTGGTGGGGAAAACTGGGAATCTGCTGTTGACCTCATTTTTGTATGAGGTCATTAGGACCCAGCTCGGACTCCAGATAAATCCAAGTCCTAGGATCAATCTAAGCCTAGAATAATCCAAACTTTGATATTAATCCAGACTCAAATCAATCTTAATCCTATATTAATCTTAAACTTAAGTTAATCAAACTCCAGACTAATCTAGATTCTAGGATCCTCCTAGACTCTAGACCCTAGGATCTACTCTAAACCCTAGGACCCCTTCAAATTCATTTAGATCCTAGGATCATCCTACATCTTAAATCTTAAGATTCCTAGATCTTAGGATTCTTCTAGATCATAGGATTTTCTCAGATCCCAAGCCCTAGGATGTTTCCTAGATTCCAGACCCCCAAAATATATTCTAGATCCTAGGATCTTTCTTAGATCTTAGATCTTAGGATCAATCTAAACTTTAGAATCCTCCCAGAATCTAGACTTTAGGATCTATTCTAGATCCTAAGACTCTTCTAAATCCTAGAACCTAGGATTTCTTAGATTCTAGAGACCTCCTAGATCTTAAACCTTAGGATTCTTCCTGACTTCAGGTCTTAGGATCTACCCATATCCTAGAACTACCCAGACTCTAGATCAATCTAGGATCTCCCTAGAATTCAGACTTTAGGATCTACTCTATATCTTAAGACTCTTCTAGATCCTAAGATTCTCCTATTGCAAATCTGGTTTTGATGATGACAAACATGTTTCCAGTGTGTTTTGCTTGGCTAATCTGTTTCAGGCACAAAAGACCGCGAGCCACTCAAGCCAACTCAAGATCGGGTCCAAGTGTGTCAAATGTATGATTTTTCTTTTTATTGAGTCAATTGTAATGTAACTGATTCCCTAGCTAAGTAACCTTGCACACACACACTCAGGGAGAGAGATTGAGTGAATTAGAGTTTCTGTTAAAAATTTGTTCAGATCATCCTGGACGATATCCACATCGTCCTGGACGATCCAGTTAAAACAGAAACCCTAATTAGGGTGACTAAGTTAAGAGGGTCTGATTGAGCCGATCGTCCTGGATGATCTACGGATCGTACGGGACGATATTCCCAAATCAGAAATTCTCAGCCGCCAGATCAAGTTAGGCAAGTTCTTATTTTTAGATACTTGGTCTGATCGTCCCGGACGATACGTGTATCGTCCCGGACGATCCAGTACAATCATGCCTAATTTAATCTAGTAATTAAGGAAAGTAATTAATTTTTGGTTGATACGATCATATCGTCCTGGACGATCGCAGGATCATCCCGGACGATCTTGATCGTCTAGTGCATTTAAGCTGTACGTCCAGAACTATGTACAGGACAATTTGGGGCCTTTTTGAACTAATCGTACCGGACGATTACCCTATCGTCTGGGACTATCAAGTCATTTTTTGGTCGTCCAGCACAGATTTCTCTGGACGACCCGAACTATCTTTTGGACGATTTCCCTCAATTTGAACTAATCATCCCGGACGATCACAGGATTGTACGGGACGATATGAACAACTTTTTCTACTGATCGTCTAGAAGAGCCAGATCGTCCAGGCTAAAACAGCTGAATTTGAACTGATCGTACAGGACGATCTACCGATCGTCCTGGACGATCTTGGCCGACCAGTTAAGATTTAGGGCAAATTTTAAGCCCTCCTTTAAAAGAACTTTTTCAAGATTTTGGAAATATCTTTTGCTACCTTCCTTCCCTGAGAAATCCTAGAGAGAAGAGAGAGTTAGGAGAGAGAGAAGAGATCTTGTGAGGGGGAGTTAGTGAGGGATTCACTAAGGTTGCTCCAAGCACAGATCAGAGTCATCTTCTCCGCTCGTCGTCTGTCGTCTAGTCAGTGTTCTTCGTGGGAGGATCGTTCGCAAGAAGATCCGGGGTTCTCTGCCCGCTTCAGGTGGAAGCAAAAGGAGTTCGAAGGTTCTCTGCCTGCTTCAGGAGGAAGCGAAAGGAGGTCAGGTTCTCTGCCTCACCGTGTGGTGAAAAGGAGGTATTTTGTACAGGCTTCGCCGCCTTGCTGTGGGAGCAAAAGGAGAGTCACTTTCGTTTAGTGCAATACCCGGAGGGGAGGCTCCGGGGAGTGGATGTAGGTCAAGTTGACCGAACCACTATAAAATCTGGTTTGCTTTTCTGATTCAGTTTTGCACTTTACTTTTCAATATAAACTGCTTGGGTGAATATCGTTGGTTGATCTTTTCATTATTATTTACTTATTTCCGCTGCTAAGTATCGAAAAGATTTTTGTAGTTATCGTGAAATTTTTAAATAACCAATTCACCCCCCCTCTTGGTTAGCCTCGGGACTAGTTCACTAGGGCTTAACATCCCTTTCGAACTTTCAAGTGGTATCAGAGCGGGATTCAAAATTTCTGTTTAAAAACTTTTGAATTTGATCCAATGGCTAACTGTAACAATCGTAATACTGCTGAAGGTTATTCTATTACCAGACCACCGTTGTTTGATAATATTCCTTTTGATTTTTGGAAAACACGCATGTCTACTTTTCTGTAATCTATTGATTATCGCATGTGGATGTTAGTTAAGGACGGATACGAACCACCTTTTCGAATGATTAACAATGTGAAAACTGAATTGCCGTTTGCTGATTGGACGTTTGATGATCGTGATTTAGCACAGTTGAATGCAAAATATTTGAACTGTTTCTTTTGTGCTTTGAAATCTGAAGACTATATGCGTGTTTCTACTTGTACAACGGGAAAGGAAATCTGGGATAGGTTATGTATAACATACGAAGGTACAACTGAAGTCAAATAATCTAGGTTAAACATCTTGTTACATGATTATGAACTTTTTCGCATGAAACCTAGTGAGACTATTTCAAAAATGTACACAAGGTTCACTCAGATTGTTACCTCTTTGCATGCTTTAGGTAGAGAACTTACCAACTACGAAAGAGTGAACAAGATTCTTAGATGTTTGCCTGCTTCTTGTGATGCTAAGATTACTGCTATTACTGAATCCAAAGATTTAAATACTTACTCTATTGACAGCTTACTTGGATCACTCATTGCTTACGAGCAAGGGGTGAACCAAAGGCAACTTGATGCAGGTGAACGCAAGAAAGAGAAGACCGTGGCACTAAAGGCCAAAGATTCAGATGCTAGCACTTCCGGGTCTGATAGTGATGAAGTTGCCTTAATCACAAGGTAATTCAAAAGCTTTCTAAGGAAGAAACATAAGAACTATCAGAAGTGGAACAAGGGTAAGTTCAATAAAAACTTTAAGGGTTCATCTGAATCGGTTTGTTTTGAATGCAGGAAGCCTGGACACATTAAGGCTGATTGTCCAACACTTAAAGCTCACCCAAGCAAGGAGAAGAGTGAGGAGAAACCAAAGTTCAGGAAGGACAAGAAGCGGATTCAGAAGGCGTTCTGGGCAGACTCTGCATCCGACTCTTCTGAGACTGAAGCTGAAGAGGAGGAAACAAACTTGTGTCTGATGGCGGATGATCACCCTGGTCAGTCGGACCAAGAAGAGGTATGTGAGCTTACTTACGATCAGTTATTTGAAGTTTCTGAAAAGATTCATACATCGTATATGAAGCTTAAAAAAACCCATGCTAGTTTGAAATTAGATTATTTGACTTTACAAAAAGAGCATGATTCTGTAGTTAAAGATTATTCCACACTTGATTCCAATCACATGTCTCTGCTTGATGAGTTTGATGAATTGAACAAAAAATATTCTGATTTAGTTTCTGAGCATGATTCTTTGAAAACCATGCATGTTGATTTAGAAAAAGCTTTTAAAGAGTTAGATACAATGGCATGTGAAGTAGAAAGTAACAATGGCGCTTTAAAATTTGAAATTGCAAGTTTAAAGAAAGAGAATGAGTTTTTCGAAGTAAAAATCAGTGCTTTTGAAAAGAACAAAACACCGCCTACCTTTGAACAGTTTTATGCACCGCCACCTTTTAAAAATTCTGTTGCAAGTTCATCAAAGCATGTTTCATACACTACTAGGAAGAGGCACTATCACTCACGACGTTTAGTTAATCCTTTTCCTGGTGTTAGAGGTTTTTCATGTGACATGTTAGGACACATATCACACACTTGTACTGTTCATCGTAGTACACATTGGGTGTGGAGACCCAAACTGCCTGTTTCACAGCACAGCACGCATGCATCGCATTCTTCTTTTCATAAGAAGGAACCCAAACCTGTTTGGGTTCCTAAGACTGACATTTGATGATTTTGTAGGTGTGCTCTCACACAAGACCTCGTGAGAGCATGTGGTACCTGGATAGCGGATGTTCTAGACATATGACTGGAGATGCAAATCAGTTCATTTCGCTGGAGGCCAGAGCTGGAGGCAAGGTTACACTTGGAGATAACACCACCAGGAAGGTGGTAGGCACAGGTATGATTGGTGATTCAAAGAATTTTGTGATTGATAATGTTTTGCTTGTAGATGGACTGAAACACAACTTGCTGAGCATTAGTCAACTCTGCGACAAGGGATACGGCATCAAATTCCTGTCCACTGGCTGCATTTTAAGCTTAAATGATGAAGTTGTTTTGCAGGGGCAAAGGATCAACAACGTCTACAAGCTGGATGTAAGTAGCATTAAATCTGATAATTCAATTTGCTTAAAAACTACTGCTGATGAGTCTTGGTTATGGCATAGGAGATTGTGTCATGCCAGTATGAAAACCCTTAGGAGAGTCACCCAAAAGGACTTAGTTAGAGGTGTGCCCAAGCTTAAGTTCATTAAGGATCACCTGTGTGATGCCTGTCAGTTGGGGAAGCAAGTCCAGTCCTCTTTTCACTCTGTTAAGGACATTAGCACCTCTAGACCTTTAGAAGTTCTTCACATGGACCTCTTTGGACCCATTAGCACTACCAGCTTAGGGGGGAGAGTCTATGGTTTTGTGATTGTTGATGATTATTCAAGGTTCACTTGGGTTAAGTTTTTGTCACACAAATCTGAGTCATTTGATGAGTTTAGATCTTTCTCTACTTGGATTCAGAAGAAGTTAGGATGTGAGATTATTACCATCCATAGTGATCACAGAGGGGAGTTTGAAAATGAAAGATTTGGAAGTTTTTGTGAGAATCATGGGATTAGTCACAATTTTTCAGCTCCTAGGACCCCTCAGCAGAACGGGGTAGCTGAAAGGAAGAACAGGACCTTAGTGGAAGCCGCTAGAGCCATGCTTGTCGAGTATTCACTTCCAAAATACTTTTGGGCTGAAGCGGTGAACACTACCTGTTATGTGCTGAATAGGGTGAATGTGAGAGTCAAACTGAACAAGACACCTTATGAGATCATTAAGGGTAGAACACCAAATCTGTCCCACCTCCATGTCTTTGGCTGTAAGGTTTTCATTCTGAACAACGGGAAGTCACCCTTAGGAAAATTTGACCCCAAATCTGATGAAGGAGTGTTCTTAGGATATTCAAGTGTGGGGAAATCCTTTAGGGTGTTCAATAGGAGGACTTTGGTGGTGGAAGAAACAACCCATGTAGTGTTTGATGAATCTGATCCTAAGGAGTCTAGATCTGAAGTAGAAGATGAATAGATTATTGAGGTTACCCAAGGAGTTGGAAATACAAATTTGGAGGAAAGGGTAGAACCTCAAACAGAGTTGCCTAGAGATTGGAGATATTCTTCGAGTCATCCTAAAGAACTGATCTTAGGAGACCCTTCTGAAGGTGTTAGGACTAGGCATGGACTTAGGAAGGAAGTAAACCATTCTGCCTTTATCTCAATGACTGAACCCACCAACATCAATCAAGCCCTGTCGGATGAATTTTGGATTTTAGCTATGCAGGAAGAATTGAATCAATTTGTAAGGAATGATGTTTGGGAGTTAGTAGAAAGACCTAAAAATCAAAGTATTGTGGGAACCAAGTGGGTCTTTAAGAATAAGATGAATGATTCTGGTGTGGTGGTGAGAAATAAGGCAAGATTAGTGGCTAAGGGGTATAATCAGATAGAAGGGATTGATTTTGAGGAGACTTTTGCCCCTGTAGCTAGATTGGAAGCCATTAGAGTGCTACTAGCCTTTGCCTGTTATAAGGGATTTAAGCTATTTCAAATGGATGTTAAGAGTGCCTTTTTAAATGGGGTAATTAAAGAAGATGTTTTCGTAGAACAACCCCCAGGTTTTGAGAGTTCCCAATATCCAAATCATGTCTATAAATTAAAAAAGGCCTTATATGGATTGAAACAGGCACCTAGAGCTTGGTATGAGAGGCTTAGCACATTCCTGTTAGAAAGAGAGTTTGTTAAGGGGAGCGTAGACACCACCCTTTTTCTGAGGAGATTAGGAGATGACTTACTCATTGTCCAGATCTATGTTGATGATATAATTTTTGGATCTTCTGATAAATACTTATGTGAAGAGTTTTCTAAAACAATGAGTAAAGAGTTTGAGATGAGTATGATGGGAGAATTGTCCTACTTTTTGAGGTTTAGCATAAGGCAAACGGATGATGGAACCTTTCTCAATCAATCAAAATACACTAAGGACATTTTGAAGAAATATGAAATGGACAAAGCCAAGCCAATCAATACTCCCATGCCCTCCTCAGTTCAGTTAGATAAGGATTCAAATGGAAAATCTGTTGATCAGAAGAAGTATAGAGGGATAATAGGGTCACTGCTTTACCTGACTGCTAGCCGACCTGATATCATGTTTAGTATCTGTCTTTGTGCTAGGTTTCAGGCTGATCCTAAAGAGTCCCACCTGACTGCTGTTAAGAGAATTCTTAGATATCTTTTAGGGACCCCAAACCTAGGAATTTGGTACCCTAGGCACAGCACCTCTTTTGAGATCATTGGATATTCTGACTCTGACTTTGCGGGGTGTAGGGTGGATAGGAAGAGTACCTCTGGGACTTGTCAATTCATAGGACAGTCATTAGTCTCATGGTCCAGTAGAAAACAGAACTCAGTTGCACTTTCCACTGCTGAAGCTGAGTACATTTCCTTAGGAAGTTGTGTGGCCCAAGTTCTTTGGTTGAAACAACAAGTCTTGGATTTAGGAGTACCCGTTGGCACAATTTCTGTTCTGTGTGATAATACCAGTGCCATCTGTATCTCTAAGAATCCAATCCAACATTCTAGGACCAAACACATTGACATTAGGCATCACTTCATTAGGGACCATGTTACAAAAGGGGACATTGAGCTACATCATGTAGCAACTGAAAATCAGCTGGCTGACATATTCACTAAACCACTGGCCTTTGACTCATTCAGCATTTTGAGAACCAGATTAGGAGTGATTGATATAAATGCTTGATTCTGATGACTGCTATTTTATGATTGTTATGATTGGTATTCTGATTTCTGTTAGTTAGTTTTTTGTATTCTATTTTCTGATTTCTGTTAGTTAGTTTTTGTATTCTGATTTCTGATTTCTGTTAGTTAGTTTTGGTTTGATTATTTGCTTTCAGTTGATTTTATTTCTTCTGCTGATTTCTGTGTTACCATTTTTGTTAGTTTGATTTGAGTATTTACTTTGCTATGATTTTCTACCTATTTTTATGCTTTTCAAGATCTGATCACCGCTCACTACTTCTGGTGATCTGAATTTTTGACTGAGAGTTTTTACCTTGTTTTGGTTTGGAAGCTGATAAGCAGTGATTGACTTCGCTGAATCTGTTAAAGGGAAGAAACATTGATAATTATTTCTCTTCCTCTAACTCCTTTACTGGTGTGTAGTTTCTTTTGAATAAAAATCCTTTTCAAAATTAAAATGTTAGTTTTTGAAATAGAGATTATTTTATCTTCCTACAGTAATCTGCCTCATATCAATAGTGTTTTTCAAAGTCTTGAGTCATTAGTTCGATTTTCTAAACCAAGTGATTGCATTTATCATATGTTGTAAGGCTTTTGTTTTTTGAATCGTTCTTCCTTACTGCGGAGAGTCATCTCCTATGTCTGGAAGATAATCTCACAGCTGAGACTCTTTAATGATTATGAAAAGGAGAAATCTTATAAAAGATGCGCAGTGCACCAGATAATTTGAAAAAGAGGCATAAAATGAGCCCAAAACTGAAAAGATGCGAAATTGCCAAATTGGATACACAAAGTGTATCAAAAATCAAAAGATGCGCAAAGCGCCAACCAATTTGAAAAAGAGGCACAAAATGAGCCCAAAACAAGCTTTCTTTCCTTTCAGATTGTTAAATGTCTTAGAAAAATCTGTACGCCACTTAATATTTTCAAAAGCTTGAGACTTGAAAATCCTGATTTCTGATTTTTTACTTTGTAACACTATTATATCAGATATTTTTCTGGAACGAGGCTTGAAAGGATTTCTTTTCAAATCTAATGTCTTTTATTCTGAATCGGATTTTTGTTTTGAAAGAGGTTTGCATCGATAAGGTGCCCGGGGTCGGAGTTACGAAAGTTGATTATTTCCAACCTTTTCTATTTTTTCAGCACTGTCAATCGTCCTGTCATTGGTTTTTGAATCTAAAATTAAGGAAAAATTCTAATTTTCCTGTTTTGAAGTTGCTCTATTTATGTTTTATTTCCGTGTTCTATTTTTTGCTCCTCCTTTTTGTGATGTCAAAAGGGGGAGTCAGTTGTAGTCGTGTCTGTTTCTATTTTCTGAGTCATGCTTCATGTATTGTTTTAGCTGTTAAATGAAAATTTAAAAAATATATATATATTTGTTTGTTGGATCTCCTAGTTTACTTTTATTTTCAGACTACTTTACAAATGTTTGCCATCATCAAAAAGGGGGAGATTGTTGCAAATCTGGTTTTGATGATGACAACCATGTTTCCAGTGTGTTTTGCTTGGCTAATCTGTTTCAGGCACAAAAGACCGCGAGCCACTCAAGCCAACTCAAGATCGGGTCCAAGTGTGTCAAATGTATGATTTTTCTTTTTATTGAGTCAATTGTAATGTAACTGATTCCCTAGCTAAGTAACCTTGCACACACACACTCAAGGAGAGAGATTGAGTGAATTAGAGTTTCTGTTAAAAATTTGTTCAGATCATCCTGGACGATATCCACATCGTCCTCGACGATCCAGTTAAAACAGAAACCCTAATTAGGGCGACTAAGTTAAGAGGGTCTGATTGAGCCGATCGTCCTGGACGATCTACGGATCGTACGGGACGATATTCCCAAATCAGAAATTCTCAGCCGCCAGATCAAGTTAGGCAAGTTCTTATTTTTAGATACTTGGTCTGATCGTCCCGGACGATACGTGTATCGTCCCGGACGATCCAGTACAATCATGCCTAATTTAATCTGGTAATTAAGGAAAGCAATTAATTTTTGGTTGATACGATCATATCGTCCTAGACGATCGCAGGATCGTCCCGGACGATCTTGATCGTCTAGTGCATTTAAGCTGTACGTCCAGAACTATGTACAGGACGATTTGGGGCCTTTTTGAACTAATCGTACCGGACGATTACCATATCGTCCGGGACTATCAAGTCATTTTTTGGTCGTCCAGCACAGATTTCTCTGGACGACCCGAACTGTCTTCTGGACGATTTCCCTCAATTTGAACTAATCGTCCCGGACGATTGCAGGATCGTACGGGACGATATGAACAACTTTTTCTACTGATCGTCCAGAAGAGCCAGATCGTCCAGGCTAAAACAACTGAATTTGAACTGATCGTACAGGACGATCTACCGATCGTCCTGGACGATCTTGGCCGACCAGTTGAGATTTAGGGCAAATTTTAAGCCCTCCTTTAAAAGAACTTTTTCAAGATTTTGGAAATATCTTTTGCTACCTTCCTTCCCTGAGAAATCCTAGAGAGAAGAGAGAGTTGGGAGAGAGAGAAGAGATCTTGTGAGGGGGAGTTAGTGAGGGATTCACTAAGGTTGCTCCAAGCACGGATCAGAGTCGTCTTCTCCGCTCGTCCTCTGTCGTCTAGTCGGTGTTCTTCGTGGGAGGATCGTTCGCAAGAAGATCCGGGGTTCTCTGCCCGCTTCAGGTGGAAGCAAAAGGAGTTCGAAGGTTCTCTGCCTGCTTCAGGAGGAAGCGAAAGGAGGTCAGGTTCTCTGCCTCACCGTGTGGTGAAAAGGAGGTGTTTTGTACAGGCTTCTTCGCCTTGCTGTGGGAGCAAAAGGAGAGTCACTTTCGTTTAGTGCAATACCCGGAGGGGAGGCTCCGGGGAGTGGACGTAGGTCAAGTTGACCGAACCACTATAAAATCTGGTTTGCTTTTCTGATTCAGTTTTGCACTTTACTTTTCAATATAAACTGCTTGGGTGAATATCGTTGGTTGATCTTTTCGTTATTGTTTACTTGTTTCCGCTGCTAAGTATCGAAAAGATTTTTGTAGTTATCATGAAATTTTTAAATAACCAATTCACCCCCCCCCCCCCCTCTTGGTTAACCTCGGGACTAGTTCACTAGGGCTTAACATCCCTTTCGAACTTTCATCTCCTAGATCCATCTAGATCTTAGGATCATTCTAGACCCCAGACCTTAGGACTTCTAAACTCTAGGATCTTCCTAGGAATCAGACTTTAGGATCTACTCTAGATCCTAAGATCCTTTTAAATCTCAAATCCTAGGATTCCTCTAGATCAATCTAGACTCCCAGACCTTCCTAGTGTTCAATCCCTAGGATCTACTCCAGACCCTAGGTTTCCTCCAGATCAACCCAGATCATAGATCTATCCTAACCCTAGATCTATCCTGACCTTAGGATCTACCCAAATCTTAGACCTATTCTAAATCCTAGATCAACTTGGGCCCTAGGTCAATCTAGATTCAAATCAGATCAAACCCCTAATCAATCCAAATTTCAAAATCATGACCTTCAACCAATCTTCATTTTAATTCAAACCTCAATACTTGAGCCAGCCTTCTATCAAGCTGCAATCTTTATCCTATCATCTATGTTCATCCAAAATGATCATGAATGATTTGGACAACTCAAATTCAATCATTCAAACTCAAAATCCAGCTCAAAATTAGAAATCCAATTCAAATTCCAAGGCCAAAGGTCTAAGTCCTGAAAGCCTTTTTCAGCAAATCTTTGAACATTTCAAACCCCTATCAAATGACCTCTGATTCAGGGTCTGTAAGTTCCACACTGATGTGACATGTCTCTAGAGGTAACCCTCCAAATTTGAGCATATTCTAAGGTCTCTAACCCTAGAAACTGAATTGAAATTCAAAGGCTGTAAAACCTTCAAATATTTACAATCTATGCCACTAGACCTGCCACCCAGTGCATTTTGACCCTAGAGCTTTCTCCAAAGCCTCCAATCACCTCCAGACCCTTGATTATGATTCATTGAACAATAAACTATATTTTTTTGGACTCAATTTGACCCCTAATTGACCAGGGGTCAAAATGACCAAAATACCCCTATAGGGGGGCAAAATGGTAATTTGAACTAAATGAGCTCCAAATCAAATGCAACCACTTCCAGCAAGTTTCAAATATCAAATCAAACCCATTGAACCCAAATCCAGACCCTTAATCAATCTGGTTGACCAAGTCAACCAGGTTGACCAAATAGGTCCCTTAAAGGTCAAAATATGACATTTTGACCAAATGACCTCCTCAGACCTTGGGACCACCTCATTAGTCTCCAAATATTAAACCAAATTTGTTGAGCCCATTCCCAGACCCTAGACCCACCTAGTTGACCAAGTCAACCAGGGTTGACCTAAAAGGCCCATTAAAGGCCAAAATAGGTTTTTTTGACCAAACAACCTCTCCAGACCTTGAGATCACCACCAATAGACTCAGAATATCATCCTGAATTGGTTGAACCCAATTACAGCCTTTGAGTCAACTTGTTTAACCCAGTCAACCTTAATTGACCTGAAACCCCTTTAAGGCCTTTAATGGGTCATTTTGACCAATTTAGCTTGTCACATCCATATCAAACCCTTGAATGTTTTCTAGCCCACGATGTTAATATTTCTAAAGTCACCCTTATTCAAATCTTGGTCAAAGTTGACCAATTCAACTAAAATTCAAAACTTAGTCAAAATTAACTCATTCGAATCAAATCAAAGTTTATGATTCAATCAAATCTTTTGGAACTTCAAACCCATTCAATTGTATGTCTTGAATCATTTTAGACCCACCATAAGTCCAGTCACATCAAGTTTGACTTGGTCAAACATCAATTCATGGTCAAATCCTACCTCATATGTACTCCTACATTTTAAATCCAATCCTATTACTTAGGAACCTTTAAAATAATTTCATTTAATGCCTTAATTCTACCTTAGCTTATTTGGAGTCGAGCCATAATTAATTTGGTCAAGTCAATCCATTTTGACTTGGTCAAATTCATTCAAAACCCCATACTTTAGCTCAAACTTTGATTCTATGGCTTGATATTGGTTCTAAGTCACTTCTACCAGCATTTAAAACTCTATAACCTTCACCTCAACAAGACTTGACCTGTTGACTGGTCAATCCAGTCAACAAATGGTCAAGGGACCATTAAATGGGTTAAATCCTTAGTGATTTGGCATTTTATTTCAAATCTTTTCAATCCCAGCTATCTAATCAGCTTCTGGAGTATTCCTAAGGCATATTCTAGCCTTTGATTTGAAATCGAACAGCCCTAAGCATCCCCATATGCTTGTTTAAGGACAAGGACACCTTTCCACTTAGGACGTCCATGTGTCCTTTGATGCTTCTGCTCCCACCAACTCCAGAGACACATGGCATTCATATGGAGTCCAGCCAAACTAATCCTAGCCTTCTATTTGAGCTGGAGCAGTTAGAATAGGGTAAGACGCTTGGGA
This sequence comes from Dendrobium chrysotoxum, assembly GCA_019925795.1. Lineage (NCBI taxonomy): Eukaryota > Viridiplantae > Streptophyta > Magnoliopsida > Asparagales > Orchidaceae > Dendrobium > Dendrobium chrysotoxum. Next base: position 9,073,938 of record CM034303.1, on the reverse strand, counting down.
GAGCATTGATTGAAACCTTTTACATTCTCTCTCATTTTTCAAACCATCCCAGACCTAGGCTCGAGCATTCCTGGGCTCTAGACTTCTCCTACATCCATCCCAGATCAAACCTCACCGTTAAAACCTCGCCGGCGAGGATCTTCCGGCGAACCCAAGGCGAAATCAATCCAAGGCTCATTTCTGACGATCTGTAGCATTTCAGACCACGACTTTAACTAGGCAAAGTTACGTGGACAGTCTACAAGCTCAAAAAATCTAAAATCGCTCGAATCCAACAGTTGGATTAAGGTAAAACTCTAAACCTAGCTTAGGACACCTAGGCTTAATTAACATTTCATTAAATGCATATTTAACCAAACTAAGACATCTCTACAATCTCTATTCATATGCTTGGTTTAGATTTAAAATTTCATTGCATTTTATTGAATATCGATGGAGAACAAAGTGATATCGCTTTTAGGGTTTATTCCATCAACTGCATGCTTGGGGTGTAATTTGGACCGTTGATTTCAAGATCAACGGTCCGATTTATGCCATTTCATGGCTTAAGTAAACCGCGGATCAAGCTCTGCAGTTAATCTCCCGGTTTGGCTCAATCTGAGCCGTTCATTTTAAACTGCAGGATCAACTGCAATAGGATTATTCGTTCGGTGTAATCTCGATCGTCCATCGAAAACCATACGAAATCAAACGGCCGAGATTCTGCGTTGACTCAGCTTAAGTGAAACCGCGTATGCGGTATTGAGTGCGCAATGATTGCTAGCGGCGCAATCATTGTGCGCCAGTAATGATTGCCCGCGATTTGAGTTGACGAATGGGAAGCTACCATGTGGACTTCGCCACCGCCAGCGCCGCCAGAACCCTAGAATTAATAAAAAAATTGTTTTTAAAATTAATTTTTAACCTAATTTCTTTTAAATAAATATTAAAAATTAATATTAAATAATAAAATATATATTATAAATTAATATTTTCAGAAAATTAAGTATTCTTAATTTAAAATTATTATTAACTTAATTTCATAATTTTATTTTGAAATTATATTAATATTAAGTATTAATTATTATAAACTAATAATTAACAATTATATATAAAATATTTTATTTAAATATTAATTATCAGATATTAATTATTAAATGTTAATTACTTTAAATAATTTACCTAAATAATAATATTAACTTTAAATATTTTGAAATTAAGATTGAATTTAAATTAATTAATTTTAATTAAATAGTTTAAATTATTTAAATAATTAAATAACCACTTTAAATTGTCAAAATTTTGAATTTAAGTTAATTTAAATTATATTTTAATATTAATCAATTGAATATTTGATCATTAATTATATTTTAATATTGATTAATTAAATATTTAATCATTAATTAATGTTTAGTGTTAATTAATTGAATAATTCATTATTAATTAATATTTGATTAATAATAAATAACTTAAATAATTTTAAAACAATTAATTTATTTAAAGTAAATATTTCATATAATTCTAATATTTTAGAAAATATTTAAGATTTAAATTAATTTGACTAAAGATTATTTTAATCATTAATTAATTTTTTTTAAAATTAATTAAAAACCCCTTTTAAATGATTTAAATTTTAAAAATTTATAATAAATTCATTTTAAATCAGAAAAATGAGAATAATATATCAAATTTTTCAGAAAATTAAGAATTTTAGTTTAAAAATATTTTCAAGATTTAAAAACTTAATCTATTTTAATTTATTTGAATTACTTAAATATTTTAATACTTAAATAATATTTAATTGAATATTATTTGAAATATTTTGAAATTTAAGTGTTATTTTCAAATAATTCTTAAAAGTGAGAGCCTCTCAAGTATTTTAAAATTAATTTAAGTATATTCTTAAATTATTTTAATTTTAAAACATATATATATAGTAATATATATCTATATGTATATTTCAAAGCTATTTTAAAATTATATTTATTTAAATTTTGATCATTGAGAGGTCCATTGAAATTTCAAACCTAGATTGAGCTTGGTTGAATAGAATTTGTTAAGAAAGATGATTAATCAATGAATAATTGCTTTATTAATTATTCATTGATTAATCCTTTATTTAATTAAGCTTTAAATTGATTTGTATGTGTAGGTGCACACACCACCTAGTTTTAGGGCTCTCCTAGACTTAGGAATTGACTGTGTTTATGCATCTTTATGTTCATGTGTTTGCAAGGGACAAACCTACTCAAATTTAGTGACATCATTAAGGACAATAATTAAGGATTCATTTAGAAAACTTAGAAAAATTCCAATAATTAAGATTGACCTCCTATTGACTTGAAACTCAAATCATTTGGGCTTAGTGACACCCTTAGCCATAAAAAATTTTCTTACTAAATTTTAAAGTCATTAAGCCCCTTAATTGATTTAATCAAAATCAAAGCTTAATTAAACCTTAAAACCTTCCAGAAAATATAATAAATCAAATTTAAACTTAAAAACCTCAAACTGACTAGAATTGAATCCTTAATCAATAAAAAGTAAAAACCCTTGAGTGGACTTCAAAATTAAGTTTAATTTAAGTTTTATTGAAATTTAATATTTAATTAATTTAACTAATTAAAAATAATTAAAAATTTCAAAAATTTTCCAAACACTTGAAGATCACTCCTTAGGTCATTCCTGACCTTTAGTGTTGATTTCAAGGAGTTTGAAGGTCATTTGGATTAAAATCATAAAAAGGGCATTAATTAAATAATTTTTGAAAATTCAATAAATTGTCAAAACTTTAAAAATTCATAACTAATTTAAATAAACTCCAAATTGAGCAAACTCAAAGGCATACAACTCATCTTAAGGTCTAATATGTATTAAAAATGTCAAATTTCCAGAAATCAATCAATTTTTAAAAAGTCAACTATTGGTCAAACTTAGTTCAAAATCAAGTCAAAACTTCAAACCTTTATAATAAAATATAGACAAATCCAATTTCAGCATACTTACTGTCTAACTGATCGTATTAAGGTCTAGTATTTTAATAAAATATTAACTTTTTAGAAAATAACTTAAATTAAAAAGTTAATTTTTGATCCCTTAATTAAATGATTAAAATAATCTAGAAAATTCTAAAATTTAATAATTAATTTCAAATTCTAGAAAATATTAAATTGATCTTTAAAACACTCAACTAACCCCCTTAATACATAACAACCACTCCTGAAATGAAGTTTTTAGGACGAACTGGTTAATGGCAAATCTAAATAAGTTAAAACATTAAAACCAGCAACCAATCAATATTAATTAAAATCTAATTAACCCTCAAATTTAATCAAACTTAAATTATTTAATTATCTCGGGTACTATTGGGTAACCCAGGCCTACGAGGCTATTAAGTTAGCCCCAAAGAAGGTGAAATAAACTTCACGGCCTCGGTGTGCAACAAAGGTGGTATCCAATAAATAATCAAAATTGATTTTAAAATCAATTTTAAACCATTAAAACTTAAACTTCAATTAAAATCTTCCTCAAGCCTTTCAACCAACCAGAATTTTAAACAACTTCAATCAAATTATCCTATCTAGGACATATCCAAACCACACAGCCTATCTCACACACTTTAGATGGTTTGCCAGGATAACTAACTCTAGTCTTAGGCTAAGCCAGTGTTTACTTTTCTGTTGTGTGCCGGGTTTTCGAGCTTTTACTGCATGTTATTTGCTAGTAATAGAATTGATGTGATTGTTTATTTATTTACTGCACTCTGTAATGTGATTAATTGTGTGTTAGACCTACCCTTAGGTTAGGAATGATTTATATTAATTCAATCTTATGTAGGTGGTCATGCTCATACAGGGCATAAATTAAAGGGGGCAAAATCATAATTATTAAATTGCATAGGTGCTCCAGAAAATTGCTTAAGTCCCCCTTTAAAATTAAAAGAGCATGGCCAAGTGTGGCTGTGATTTGAGCATTATTTTAAATATTAATTGCTTGAGATTAATTATAACTGCTTGGGATGTCAAATATTAACTGCTGATTATTAGGATAACCCTGCAGGTTGTTGAGTCTAGATTTTTCTTTTAAATTCAAATGTAATTTGATTCGAGTTATAATTGAGTTGTAATGTATCAAGTACTTTGAGAATGGGATGTTTAATCATCCAATTTGGAATCCAAAGAGGAAGGGACATCCTTTAGGGGAGAGTTCCTATCCATTTAGAGATCAAAATTAGGATGACATTTTAAATATCCAAAGAGAAAAGATAACACCCCTATTCAGGGGGAGTTTCTTTTCATTTGGATATCCGGACCCGACAATCCAAGGATTTACAAGAAGACGAAGAAGTGAAGAACGAGAATACCCATTCTCAAAGTCATTTGAGTCTTTGGAGTAGAATCCGGGTTGTAGTCAGTGGTAACCGGCCACTTTACTTTTCCTCCAGACCCTGGGTTATATAATTAAAAGACACTTGCCTATGGACTTTCAATTTGAGTTTTAATTTAATTAATTTAATTAAATATTGATTATTTGATGTTGATTGAGATTAAGGACCCACATGCTTTTAGTAGTTTATTTGGCGATCTTGCATGTCGTATTTGATTTAGCCTGAAATCTGATCGGAGGCTCGTGAGGGTACGGTCAAAAACTATTTCTACTTAAACAAAATTTAAAAACTTTAGGCTCAGATAGTAACTCTAACGCTTTTAAGAAGTAAGCCCGAACTCATCGGGGGTTTTTCATGCATCATATTAAATCTTCTCTACTTTGTTAGGCACCTCCCCGCCCGCGGGTTTTGGCAGACCACCTGACCTAATAGGGTGCAGTTCTGTCCAAGGGGATGTTATGCAATCTCTAGGATAAACCCTATTTTTAAGCCTTATTTTAAAACTACTTCATTTGGATTTAAGCATTTAATCGAGTCAATTAGCATACATCACATTAGTAACAAATTAAATTTGAGTCTAATTCTTAATTGCATTTTATTTAAACATCTCACCCAATATATGTAAAGGGGTCAATTAGAAATCTGCTCTAGATGTCGACCCCAATTCCTTAAAACTAATCGTAAACAACGCCCCTAACGACTCTTTCATAAAATACCGAACAACATGGTTTTAAAGCGCTTAGGTGGTTTAACTGGCTCCCTAATCCAAGCTGGGGTAAGTACAAGATTGCATTGCATTACCTAGGATCCGGGTCACTGATTTTCAGTATCCATTTTAGACTTAGGATCTAAGGCAAATTTTTAATCCTAACACCTCAACTTCCGGGAATCTAATTCCCACTTTCTAATAAAATTGATCACTCGAACATTAAATCTCTTTCAATCTAATTCAAGTCCAACACTTAGGATAGGTTGGGGTGTTTCTGAAGTAATTCAGAATCTTAAAATACCTCCTACTCTTCTTCCTTTGACTCCAAAAATAAGTGTTCAATCTTGAACCAGTCCCTGTTGAATTTCTAACCCTTAACCTCCTTTGACATCAAACTTTGAAATCTAAATAAAATTCATATCACTATTTTAATCGAGAGTTTTTATAGGAAATTTTCTGGTTTCCTATGATGTAATTAACTACGAGGGCTTGCGCTCGTAGGAGATTTAGAAACCCAGATCTGATTTTCAAAATCCAATTTTCAAAAAACCTCTAATTAATTATCTTTGGGAAAATCAAATGTAATGATCATTATCATCATTTTCAAACGATTAATAATGAGCGATATTTTCTTTCTCCGGATAGATATGTCATTCTATTATTATAACTTTGATCATGAAATTAATGATCTATTTGCCAGATTATCATAGTCAGACATTGCATTAAACATCATTTTGACCTTCCTGGATCATATATTATTTCTCCTTGAGTTTGATTATAATAATCAAGGTAAATCTAAGGATTTGAATTTTGAACCCATTAGGGAATGATATGTTCTCCTGTCGAGGTGATTTATCATTCATAATGAGCGTTCAATTTCAAAATTAAAAATTCTAGAAATTAAGCATTTTCCAAAGAAAATTAAACTTTTTCAAAACAATATTTTTCAACCACATCACAAAAATGGCGACTCCGCTGGGGAATCTTCTCTCTCTCCATCTTTAATAGCGCTACGAATTTTATTGTATCGGTAGTTTTAATTACCTTTCTTTCTTTGGTCCCTCTACCCATTTCTCTCTTGGGTGAGTGTGACCCACTCAATTAACACATATGAAAAGAGAGGTGAGTGTAGGAAACCTCTTTCAATGTCGGGCTTTGATATTTTACCTCCAAGTTCATTAGCAGATCAAAAGAGTCAAGTCAAACCTTGTCCAAACTTTTCTATGGATATTAGAAACTTGCATGCTTAGATTAATCAATATCATGCTAAGTTACATAATTTATAGAAGGTTTCTATCATCTCCAAAAATCAAACCTTCAAGATTTTCATCAAAGTCTAGATTCCTTTCAAAAAATTAAATGACATGTACCCTATATCACTATATATTATATTGTAACTTTTACAATCTAATATATATGAATAGATGTATAAGTCATTTTCAAATTCAATTCAAGATTTGATCATTCTAGCAAAGTTTACCTTCGACATTTCACTCTCGAGTCACTCGTCGGGATGAAAGAGTTAGGTTAGCTTTTTTGTGTCTCCCCATTTAAAATTTTTGTGAACCATTATGTTGAACACACGTTCAACACTTCGAGTTTCAAAAGTAAGGGGAGATGCTGCCGGAATTTTAAACTTTTTCAATATTCATTTCAAAATCCTTCTAATTCTAATAGTCATTTCAAGTATATACTTCTATAATAATGGTTGTAGTTGTATATAGCTAATGTACTTTCAATCTCTCTGGTTATTTTAATCTTTGACATTTCATTTCGAACCTCGCATTGGAATGAAAGATTCGGGTTGATCTTCTACAATCTCCCTCTTATAGTTTGTAAACCGTTATGTTGAACACACGTTCAACACTTCGAGTTTCAAAAATAAGGGGAGATGCCGCCGGATTTTCGAACTTTTTCAAATATTCCTTCAAAACCATTCAAGTTTAAATTATATTGCTATATACTTCTCTATGACAATCGTTGTAGTTTAATATATGCAATACCTCTTCGAATTTTTCTGGTTAAATTAATCTTTGACATTTCATTTTGAATCACTCTTCAAAGAGTCAAGTTGTTTTTTCTAGCTCTTCCCTAAAATTTGTAAACCGTTGAGTTGAATGCAAATTCAACACCTCGAGTTTCAAAAAATAAGGGGAGGTACTGCCAAAAATTCGAGTTTAAAAAAAAAACATCTATTTGACTTCTTCAATCTTAATCATCATTTGTTATATGTTCTTCTATAATACCTCTTATAGATTAACATTGACAACTCAAATCCAATATCTAATCTCAGTATCCCTCAAATCTTTGAATTCTGACATTTTATCTTCGACAAGATAAAAAGACTCGAGTCTATTTTTGAAGGATCTTCCCTAACATTTGTAAACCATTATGTTGAATGTAAATTAAACACCTTGGGTTTCAAAAACAAGGGGAAATACTGCCAGATTTTTGAGTCACTTAAATCCCTTTCAATTCAAATTCAATCTTCGTTGTTACATGCACTACTACAACATCCTCTTGTACTATGACATATATGGTGTAAGTTCCATCATTTCTAAATTCAAGTTCAAAGATCCCATCTTTTCATCAAATCAAATCTCTGACATCTTATCCCTAGCCTAGTCAGTGGGGTAGGAGAGTCGAGTTGAAATTTCTTGATTTCCTTTGAAATTTGTTAACTATCAAAGTTGATATCAAATTCAACCTATTGGTTTCAAATATTCAAGGAAAATCCTTCAAGTTCTAAAACTTCAAACCTCCAGTCAAATCTATTCAAATTAAATCCAGATCATTGTTATCATATATTTTCTATAATATCCTCTTATAGTTAAACATATACAGTAAAAAATTCAAATTTTTTTCAAGTCAAAATTGATATATATACTTTATCATTATATATCGAATTATAATTCTTATAATTCGATTTATATGATAAAATATAGAAAATTTCTTGTCAAATTAAAATTTAAAAGTTTGATCCAAATCTTTTCTTTCAAATTTCAGACAATCAAACCTTCTGTAATGGCTGAGAAAATTCTGTTCTCTGTTGACCGAGACCTTCAAGTTGAGGAATTAATTCATAGCAGTGCAATTCAGTTTGGAATGGGATTTAAGACTCTGAAACTGTCTGTAAATGGAGGGACAATCATAAATCTTGCTGCTGAGGGCGAGAATAGCCCAGTTGTTGAGTTAGCTATAGGGGCCACAAGTGACCTTCCCCCAATGCTAGAGCTAGCAGTAGGAACCACTCTCACACCTTCTGCACCCTCAGTCCAAAGTGAGGACAAGAATACTGAGGTGAAGTCTACTGTTGAGAAGGGATCCTCTAATTCTGGAGCACTGTTTGGCACCAAGAGTGCCAGAAAGAACTAGTTGAGAAGGATAAGAAAGAAAATCACCAAGTCCAGAAAGATAGCTGAATAGAAGGCTCTGAGTCTAGTTGAGCCTGAGGCTGTTGAGGAGCTGCCTATCCCTGCCTCTTCTCCACTCCTGAAAGGGAGCCATTTTCACCCCCTCACAGCTTCTATAGGGGAGGAGAGAGTCACATAGATTGTTAGCTCTCCACCTAGCCTGGTTGACTACACTGTCAAGAGGACTACAAAGGAAAAGAACACTTTAAGAACAAGAATGTTAAGGAACATCATCCACACCTGTGCTGTTGAGTCAGCTCAAACCAAAGAACAATATGTGAGACACCTGAAGGGGGTGATCTCACATAAACTTGAGAAAGAAGTGCTAAAGGAAGAAAAATCTGAAGCATGAAACCTGACTCCTCAGCCAGTGAGGAGAAACAAAAAGTTTGTTAAGCAACCTGTGGCTTCAGTGTTTGTGGATGGATATCACTAGGTGCCTCATCTCCCAACTGCAAAAATAGAGGAGATAGTTTTAACTGAATCTGGTAAGAGTCACCCTCTCAGCGGTAGACCTCCAGTTCCCCCTTCAAGACTTTCTAAGTTGGCCCATGTGGTAGCCAAGTCAAAAGAGATTGTTAAAGACTTGCAGCCAGTCGATGTTAAGGGTAAGAGGCCCATACCTTTGGATGAACCATATGTACCGATGAAGATAAGCAGAACTGTTGGGATTCAGATCAGGGATGCTCCAGTTCAGTTACCTGTTAAAATCCCCCGACTCCTTATTCAGGGATGTGAGGATTCTCCTCAGATTAATGTTGGAGTTCCCACCTGTCAAACTCCTTCGTCACCTGTTAAGTTAGATATCGCTCACCCTGTTGAGGATGTCACCCTCGCAACTACCGACCCCGGGACAGTCGGAGGGGAGGGGATAGTGTTGCAAATCTAGTTTTAATGAAGACAAATATGTTTCTATTGTATTTTGCTTGGCTAACCCGTTTCAGGCACAAAAGATCACGAGCAACTCAAGCCAACTCAAGATCGGGTCCAAGTGTGTCCAATGTACTATTTTTCTTTTTATTGAGTTAATTGTAATGTAACTGATCCCCCAGCTAAGTAACCTTGCACACATACACTCAGGGGAGAGCTTGAGTGGATAAGAGTTTCTGTTCAAGTTTTTGTTCAGATCGTCCTAGACGATATTCACATCGTCCTAGACGATCAAGTAAAAATAAAAACCCTAATTATGGCGATAAAGTTAAGAGTATCTGATTAAGCAGATCGTCCTGGATGATAATTGGATTATATGGGACGATATGCCCAAATCAGAAATTTTCAGCCGCTAGATCAAGTTAGGCAAGTTTTTATTTTACGATATTTGGTCTGATCGTCCCGGACGATACGTGTATCATCCTAGACGATCCAGTGCAATCATGCCTAAATCAACCTGGTAATTAAGGAAAGCAATCAATGGTTAATTGATACGATCATATCGTACGGGCGATCGCAAGATCGTCTTGGATGATCTGGATCGTCTAGTTCATTTCAGCTGTACAACCCGAACTGTGTTCAGGACGATTTGGGCACTTTTTAAACTAATCGTCTGGGATGATATCCTTATCGTCTTGGACGATCAAGTCATTTTTGAGTCATCCAGCACAAGTTTCTCTGGACGACCCGAACTATCTTCTGGACGATATTCCTCGATTTACACTAATCGTCCTAGACGATCGCAGGATCGTACGGGACGATATGATCAATTTTTTCTATTGATCGTCCTGAAGAGCCAGATCGTCCAGGCTGAAACAGCAGATTTTGAACTGATCGTTCATGATGATATATAAATCATCCTGGACGATCTTGGCCGACCAGTTGAGATTTAAGGCAAATTTTGAGCCCTCCTATAAAAGATATTTTTCTTTCAACAAGAAAAATCTTTTGCCACTTTCCTTTCCAAAGAAATCATAGAGAGAGAGAGAGAGAGTTTGGGAGAGAGAGAGAGAGGATCTTGTGAGGGGGAGTTCGTGAGGGGTTCACGAAGGTTGCTCTAAGAAAGGATCAGAGTCTTCTTCTCCGCTCATCATCTTTTGTCGTGTTGGTGTTCTTTGGGAGAGGATCGTCGGCAAGAAGATCCGAGGTTCTCTGCCTGCTTCAGGAGGAAGCAAAAGGATGTTGGGTTCTTTGCCTCACCGTGTGGTGGAAAGGAGGTTCTTGTACAGGCTTCTCCGCCTTGCTGTGGGAGCAAAAGGAGAGACACTTTGAGTTAGTGCAATACCCGGAGGGGAGGCTCCGGGGAGTGGACGTTGGTCAAGTTGACCGAACCACTATAAAATCCGGTGTGTTCATTCTAATTACTTTCTGCACTTTTATTTTTCTGTGATTAACTGCTTGGGTGAAATTATGGTTGATCTTTTCGTTTGATCGTTTTATTTATTTTCGCTGCAAATCATAGAAAATATTTTCATTGTTGCTATCAAATTTTTAAATAACCAATTCACCCCCTCTCTTGGTTAGCCTCAGGACTAGTTCATCAGGGCTTAACATCCCTATCAAACTTTCAAGTGGTATCAGAGCGGGATTCAAAATTTAAGTTTAAAAACTTTTGAATTTGATCCATGGCTAACTTTGGTAATCGTAATACTACTGAAGGTTATTCAATCACACGACCGCCATTGTTTGATAATATTCCTTTTGATTTTTAGAAAATGCGCATGTCCACTTTTCTTCAATCAATTGATTATCGCATGTGGATGCTAGTTAAGGATGGATACGAACAACCTTTTAGATTGGTTAACAATATAAAAATTGAACTACCCTTTGCTGATCGGACTTTCGATGATCATGATTTAGCACAATTAAATGCCAAATATTTGAATTATTTTTTCTGTGCTTTAAAATCTGAGGATTATATGCGTGTATCTATGTGTACAACTGGTAAGAAAATCTGGGATAGATTATGCAACACGTATGAAGGTACAACTGAAGTCAAATAGTCTAGATTAAATATTTTGCTGCATAACTATGAACTGTTTCACATGAAACCTGCTGAAATCATTTCTGAAATATATACAAGATTCACTCAAATCGTCACTTCTTTGCATGCCTTAGGTAGAGAACTTACAAATTACTGAAGAGTGAACAAAATACTTAGATGTTTGCCTTCTTCATATGATGCTAAGATAACTGCAATCACTGAATCTAAAGATTTAAATACTTACTCTATTGATAGCTTACTTGGATCACTCATTGATTACGAGCAAGGGGTGAACCAAAGACAGCTTGATGCTGGTGAGAGGAAGAAGGAGAAAACAGTGGCACTGAAGGCCAACGATAGTGATTCTTGCTCTTTTGAGTCTGATAGCGATGACATTTCCTTGATCACAAGGCAATTCAAAAGCTTTCTAAGAAAGAAACACAAGAACTTTCAGAAGTGGAACAAGGGTAAGTCCAACAAAAATTTTAAGGGTTCATCTTATACTATCTGTTTTGAATGCAGGAAGTCTGAACAGATTAAGGCTGATTGTCCTACACTTAAAGCTCATCCAAGCAAGGAGAAGGGTGAGGAAGAACATAAGTTCATAAAGGACAAGAAGTGGATTCAGAAGGCATTCTAGGCAGACTCTGCATCCGACTCCTCTGAGACTGAAGCTGAAGTGGAGGAAACAAATTTATGTCTGATGGCTGATGATCACCCTGGTCAGTCGGATCAGGAATAGGTATGTGAGCTTACTTACGATCAATTACTTGAAGTATCTGAAAAAATTCATGCATCATATAGGAAGCTTAAGAAGACCCATGCTAGTTTGAAACTGGATTATTTGACTTTGCAAAAAGAGCATGATTCTGTAGTTAAAGATCATTCCACACTTGACAACAATCACATGTCTTTACTTGATGAGTTTGATGAATTGAATAAAAAATATTTTGATTTAGTTACTGTGCATGATTCATTGAAAACCACTCATGTTGATTTGGAGAGAGCTTTTAAAGAATTAGATACTATGGCATGTGAAGTAGAAAGTAGCAATGGTGCTTTAAAATTTGAAATTGCAAGTTTAAATAAAGAGAATGAATTTTTGAAAGTAAAATCAGTGCTTTTGAGAAAAACCAAACACCTCCTACTTTTGCACATTTTTATGCACCTCCACCTTTTGTAGATTTAGATTTAAAATCATCAAATCATGTTTTGTAAAAACCTAGGAAGAGGCACTATCACTCACGTAGATTAGTAAACCCTTTTCCTGGTGTTAGATGTTATTCATGTGGCATGTTAGGACACATCTCCCACACCTGCATTGTTCACCGTAGTACACATTAGGTGTGGAGGCCCAAACTGCCTGTTTCACAGCACAGCACGTATGCATTGCATTCTTCTTTTCATAAGAAGGAACCCAAACCTGTTTGGGTTCCTAAGACTGACGTTTGATATTTTTGTAGGTATGCTCTCACACAATACCTCGTGAGAGTATGTGCTACCTGGACAGTGGATGTTCTAGACACATGACTGGAGATGCAAATCAGTTCATTTCGCTGGAGGCCAGGGCTGGAGGTAAGGTTACACTTGGAGATAACACCACCAGGAGGGTGGTAGGCTCAGGTATAATTGGTGATTCAAAGAATTTTATGATTGATAATATTTTGCTTGTAGATGGACTGAAACACAACTTGCTGAGCATCAGTCAACTTTGTGACAAAGGATACAGCATCAAATTCCTGCCCACTTACTACATTTTAAGCTTAAATAATAAAATTGTTTTGCAGGGATAAAGGATCAACAACATCTATAAGCTGGATGTAAGTTGCATTAAAGCTGAAAATTCATTTTGCTTAAAACCTGCTGCTGATGAGTCTTGGTTGTGGCATATGAGATTGTGTCATACCAGTATAAAAACCCTTAGGAGAGTCACCCAAAAAGACTTAGTTAGAGGTGTGCCCAAGCTTAAGTTCACTAAGGACCACCTGTGTGATGCCTGTCAGTTAGGGAAGCAAGTCCAGTCCTCCTTTCACTCTGTTAAGGACATTAGAACCTCTAGTTCTTTAGAAGTCCTTCACATGGATCTCTTTGGACCCATTAGCACTACCAGCTTAGGGGGGAGAGTCTATGGTTTTGTGATTGTAGATGACTACTCGAGGTTCACTTGGATTAAATTCTTGTCACACAAATCTGAGTCATTTGATGAGTTTAAGTCCTTCTCCACTTAGATTCAGAGGAAGTTAGGCTGTGAGATCTTGACTATTCATAATGATTATGGTGGAGAGTTTGAAAATGTGAAGTTTGGAAGTTTCTATGAGGAGCAAGGGATTAATCAAAATTTTTCAGCTCCTAGGACCCCTCAGCAGAATGGGATAGCTGAAAGGAAGAATAGGACCTTAGTGGAAGCCGCTAGAGTCATGCTTGCTGAGTATTCACTTCCAAAATACTTTTGGGCTGAAGCGGTGAACACTGCCAATTATGTGCTGAATATGGTGAATTTGAGATCAAAACTGAAGAAGACACCTTATGAGATCATTAAGGGTAGAACTCCAAACCTGTCCCACCTCCATGTCTTTGGCTGTAAAGTTTTTATTCTGAACAACGGGAAATCACCCTTAAGAAAGTTTGACCCCAAATCTGATGAAGGAGTGTTCTTAGGCTATTCTAGTGTGAGGAAATCCTTTAGGGTGTTCAATAAAAGGACTTTGGTGGTGAAAGAGATAACTCATGTGGTGTTTGATGAATCTGATCCTAAGGTGAATAGAATTGAGGAAGAAGAAGAGGTAGAGGAAATTACCCAAGGGGTTGGAAATGCAAATCTGGAGGAGAGGGTAGAACCTCAAACCACACTGCCTAGAGATTGGAGATATTTTTCGAGTCATCCTAAAGAACTGATCTTAGGAGACACTTCTGAAGGTGTTAGGACTAGGCATGGGCTTAGAAAGAAAGTAAACTACTCTACCTTTATCTCAATGACTGAACCCACCAACATCAATCAAGCCCTTTCGGATGAGTTTTGGATCTTAGCTATGCAAGAAGAATTGAATCAGTTTGTCAGGAATGATGTTTGGGAGTTATTAGAAAGACCTAGAAATTAAAGTATTATGGGAAACAAGTGGGTCTTTAAGAATAAGATGAATGATTCTGGTGTGGTGGTGAGAAATAAGGCAAGATTGGTGGTTAAGGGGTATAATCAGATTGAAGGGATTGATTTTGAGGAGACCTTTGCCCCTGTAGCTAGATTGGAAGTCATTAGAGTGCTACTAGCCTTTGCCTGTTATAAGGGATTTAAGTTGTTTCAAATGGATGTCAAGAGTGCCTTTTTAAATGGAGTAATAAAAGAAGATGTTTTTGTAGAACAACCCCCAAGTTTTGAGAGTTCTCAATATCCAAATCATATTTACAAATTAAAAAAGGCCTTATATGAATTGAAACAGGCACCCAGAGCTTAGTATGGGAGGCTTAGCATATTCCTATTAGAAAGAGAGTTTGTTAAGGGGAGCGTAGACACCATCCTTTTTCTGAGGAGAATAGGGGATGACTTACTCATTATCCAGATCTATATTGATGATATAATTTTTGGATCTTCTGATAAATATTTATGTGATGAGTTTTTTAAAATAATGAGTAAGGAGTTTGAGATGAGTATGATGGGAGAATTGTCCTACTTTTTGGGGTTTAGCATAAGTCAAACGGATGATGGAACCTTTCTCAATCAATCTAAATACACTAAGGACATTTTGAAGAAATATGAAATGGACAAATCCAATCCAATTAATACTCCCATGAGCTCCTCAGTTCAGTTAGATAAGGATTCAAGTGGAAAATCTGTTGATCAGAAGAAGTATAGAGGAATAATTGGATCACTACTTTACCTGACCGCTAGCCGACCTGATATCATGTTTAGTGTCTGTCTTTGTGCTTGGTTTCAGGCTGATCCTAAAGAGTCCCACCTGATTGCTGTTAAGAGAATTCTTAGATATCTTTTAGGGATCCCAAACCTAGGAATCTGGTACCCTAGACACAGCACCTCTTTTAAGATCATTGGATATTCTGATTCTGACTTTACAGGGTGTAGGGTGGATAGAAAGAGCACTTTTTGAACTTATCAATTCATAGGATAGTCTTTAGTCTCCTGGTCCAGTAGAAAACAGAACTCAGTTTCACTTTCCACTGCTGAAGCTGAGTACATTACCTTAGAAAATTGTGTGGCCCAAGTTCTTTGGTTAAAGCAACAAGTTTTAGATTTAGGATTACCTGTGGGCACAATTTCAGTTCTGTGTGATAATACTAGTGCCATCTGCATCTCTAAGAATCCAATCCAACATTCTAAAATCAAACATATTGATATAAGGCATCACTTCATTAGGGACCATGTTACAAAAGGGGACATTGAGCTACATCATGTAGTAACTGAAAATCAGTTGGCTGACATATTCACTAAACCACTGGCCTTTGACTCATTCAGCATTTTGAGGACCAGATTAGGAGTGATTGATATAAATTCTTGATTCTGATGATTGCTGATTTCTGATTTCTCCGATTTTTACTCTATTTTTGTTAGTTAGCTTTTGTGCTGATTACTTGCTTTCTGTTATTTTTATTCTTCTTCTTTCTGTTCTAGCTTTAGTGTCAGTTGGATTTGAGTATTTATTTTGATATGACTTAGTGTTTACATGTTTTGTTTACTGGTTCATCTCTTTTATTTACTGTTTTATGTTTTTGAAAATCCGATCACTGCTCGCTACTTCTGATTAACTGAATTTCTGATTGAGAGTTTTACCTTATTTTTATTCTAAAACTGGTAAGCAGTGATTGATTCCATTGGATCTGTTAAAGGGAAAAAATATTGATGATTGTTTCTCTTTCTCTAACTCCTTTACTGGTGTATAGTTTTTTTTGGATAAAAATCTTCTTCAAAATTAAAATATTAGTTTTTGAAATAGAGATTTATTTTATCCTCCTACAGTAATCTACCTCATATAAATAGTATTTTCAAAGTCTTGAGTCATTATCATAATTTTCTAAACCAAGTGATTGCATTTATCATACGATGTATGGCTTTTGCTTTGTGAATTACTCTTCCTTATTGTGGAGAGTCAGTCGTCTCCTATGTCTGGAAGATAATTTTACAGCTGAGACTCTTTAACGATTATGAAAAGGAGAAAGCTTATAAAAGATGCACAGTGCGCCAAATAAATTGAAAAAAAGGCACAAAATGATCCCAAAGCTGAAAATATGTGAAATGTTGCCAACTAAAAGATACACAAAATGTATCAAAAATCAAAAGATGCGCAAAGTGCTAACCAAATTGAAAAAGAAGCACAAAATGAGCCCAAACCAAGCTTTCTTCCCTTTCAGATCTTTAAATATCTTAAAAAAATCTGTACGTCACTTAATATTTTCAAAAGCTTGAGTTTGAAAATCTTAATTTTTTGTTGATTACTCTGTAATACTATTATATCAGATATTTTTCTGGAATGAGGCTTGAAAGGTTCTCTTTTCAAATCTAATTTCTTTTCTTCTGAATTAGATTTTTGTTTTAAAAGAGGTTTGCATCGATAAGGTGCCCGGGGTCGGAGTTATGAAAGTCGATTTTTTCAACTTTTTCTAGATTTCAGTGCTATCAATCGTCTTCTTATTAGTTTTTGGATCAAAAATCAAGGGAGAATTCTGATTTACTGGAGCAGCTTGATAAAAAAAATGTTGCTTTTATGTGTTCTCGCTTCAAGTTTTATTCATTTTTGTTTTGTTTTTTCATTTTACTGGTTGTGTTTTTTGGGATCCTGATCTGTCATCTCCATCCTCCATCTTTTTCTATTTTCTTCACATCATCCTGGACGATACCCTGGATGATCCTCTTCATCCTGGATGATCCCAACATCATCCTTGACGATCCCAACATCATCCTGGATGATCCATTCAAAATCGTCCCCACTCTGATCATGCTGCTGAGAAACTCCAATTATTGGTGATCGTCCTGGATTATACTTACATCATCCTGGATGATATGATCCAAATCTTCCTGATCTGATCAAATCGCTGACATTGTACCAAATATTGTCCATCATCCTGGACGATCCACTTCATCATCCTGGACGATCCACGTGTCAGCCACTGGACGATTGGAATTTGGCCCGTCCGTCACACTTATTGCACATCGTTCGGGATGATCCACCTAATCGTCCTAGACGATACTTTTTTATCAACGGTCATCCGGCCTGACTCCTCAGGATGATCGTCTGTGTCTAATCGTTCAGGACGATCTCTGATCATCCTGGATGATCTCTGATCATCCTGGATGATCTCGGATCGTCCTGGATGATCGGACCATTTTTTGACCAATCGTCCTAGCTGTCATAAATGTCCATATCGTCCTGGACGATCGCACGATCGTACAGGACGATCATGCCAAGTTCTATTTAAACAGTCATTTTCTTAAGGTTTTTCCACACTCCTTCTTCCATTCTCCCTCACTTGAACCTTCTAATGGCAGGCGAAAAACGTTCGCGGCAAAAGGGTGCGAGTTCCTCCCGGGGACATGTTGATCCCCGCTTTCCCAATGCAGCCGATCAGGTTGCCTTCGAGCGCTATCGTGAGGTGGGGATCTCACAATCAAAAATAGTAAATCTCCGTACTCTTACCTATCCTATTCTTGATCTTTTCGCACACACTTCCCTCACGTTCATCCTTACTCTCGCCTTTCCCTTTAGCATTGAACTTCTTCGAGTTTTCTTTACAAATTTGTACATTTCTGCTGATTATTCCACCCTCCGCTCGTATGTCAATCAGCGTCCCGTCGAACTCACTTACCAGGACTTCCATAACATTCTTCAACTTTCTGTCACTAGCGACAAACTCCACACCCTTATAACTGACCCTGACTATGATTGGAGTGTCGCCAATCACTTCCTTCACAATACGAATGCACCCTACCATGATAATGCTTGCTCTTCACTTCTTAAGGATGCACGGACCATTCAGCACGTCCTCCGTTCCTCCATCATTCCAAAGGCGGGGGATCAAATTCACATCACCCTATTACTGTCCTTAACCACATACTATATCTTGGCCCACAGGGAGTTTAATGCTACTAACCTTATTATCTGATATATCGAGCACCTCACCATTATTAGGGATCTGGGTCATCGCCCTCGTCCCAATCTAGCCTTAGGACATCTCGTAGCCTATGCCTTAGAAACCAAATTTGACTTACAGTATCCTGAAGCTCCAAATGTCCCTCCATCCGTCTTCACCAACAATTCCTTCCATGTCCTACACAGCACCCGACAACATCCGGAGCCCGCCCCGGATGTTGAGGAGGAAGAGGAAGAGGCTATTCCCGTTCCTGTCGCACCCGCTGCACCTGCTCCCCTTTGCATCACCTCTCCGTTTGACCATCTGGTGCAGCGCTTCGATCAGTGGGAGGCCAGATTCGACTCCTATGTAGCTGTCCAGGAGCAATGGCACGCTGAGGACCTGCAGCTTTTCACTGACTATGCTGTTCAGCAGCAACAGCAGCATGACCAGGACATTGCCTGGATGGGAGCCCACATCGCCGCCATCCACAGTTACTTCAACCCACCACCGCCACCAACTTTTTCCGATCAGGATCCGCCTCTGTTCTAGTTTTTTGTTTTATAGCTGTTGGCTTTTCTTCTTGTATTGATGTTTCAGTGTTTCTGTTTCCCTCCTCCTTTTTGTGATGTCCGAAGGGAGAGTTATCATTTGTAGTAGTTTCTATTCTTATTATATTTTTGTAGTTGTGTTTCATGTATTGTTTTGGTTGTTAAATGAAAATTAAAAAAAATTTGTTTTTTGATCTATTAGTTATTTTATTTTTCAAACTACTGCACAAATATTTGCCATCATCAAAAAGGGGGAGATTGTTATAAATATGGTTTTGATGATGACAAACACGTTTTTATTGTGTTTTGCTTGGCTAACCCGTTTCAGGCACAAAAGATCATGAGCAACTCATGCCAACTCAAGATCGGGTCCAAGTGTGTCCAATGTACTATTTTTTTTTATTGAGTCAATTGTAATGTAACTGATCCTCCAACTAAGTAACCTTGCACACACACACTCAGGGGGAGAGCTTGAGTGGATTAGAGTTTCTGTTCAAGTTTTTGTTTAGATTGTCCTAGACGATATTCACATCGTCCTGGACGATCAAGTAAAAATAGAAACCCTAATTAGGGTGACAAAGTTAAGTGTGTCTAATTAAGCAGATCATCCTAGACGATAATTGGATTGTACGGGACGATATGCTCCAATCAGAAATTTTCAGCCGCCAGATCAAGTTAGGCAAGTTTTTATTTTAAGATATTTAGTCTGATCATCCCGGATGATACGTGTATCGTCCTGGACGATACGTGTATCGTCCTGGACGATACGTGTATCGTCCTGGACGATCCAGTGCAATCATGCCTAAATTAACCTCATAATTAAGGAAATCAATCAATGGTTAATTAATACGATCACATCGTACGGGACGATCTGGATCGTCTAGTTCATTTCAGCTGTACTACCCGAACTGTGTTCAGGATGATTTAGGCACTTTTGAACTAATCATCCGGACAATATCCTTATCGTCCTAGATGATCAAGTCATTTTTGAGTCGTCCAGCACAAGTTTCTCTGGACGACCCAAACTATCTTCTGGATGATATTCCTCGATTTACACTAATCATCCCGGACGATCGCAGGATCGTACGGGACGATATGATCAACTTTTTCTACTGATCTTCCAGACGAGCCAGATCGTCCAGGCTAAAACAGCTGATTTTGAACTAATCGTACATGACGATATATAGATCGTCCATGACGATCTTGGCCGACCAGTTGAGATTTAGGGCAAATTTTGAGCCCTCCTATAAAAGATATTTTTCTTTCAACAAGAAAAATCTTTTGCCACTTTCCTTTCCAGAGAAACCATAGAGAGAGAGAGAGTTTGGGGGAGAGAGAGAGAGAGAGGATCTTGTGAGGGGGAGTTCGTGAGGGGTTCACGAAGGTTGCTCAAAGCAAGGATGAGAGTCTTCTTCTCCGCTCGTCATCTTTCATCGTATTGGTGTTCTTTGGGAGAAGATCGTCGGCAAGAAGATCTGAGGTTCTCTGCCTGCTTTAGGAAGAAGCAAAAGGACGTTGCTGCCTCACCGTGTGGTGGAAAGAAGGTTCTTGTACAGGCTTCTCCGCCTTGCTGTGGGAGCAAAAGGAGAGACACTTTGAGTTAGTGCAATACCCGAGGGGAGGCTCCGGGAGTGGACGTAAGTCAAGTTGACTGAACCACTATAAAATTTGGTGTGTTCATTCTAATTACTTTCTGCACTTTTATTTTTCTGTGATTAACTGCTTGGGTGAAATTATGGTTGATCTTTTTGTTTGATCATTTTATTTGTTTCCGCTGCAAATCATAGAAAAAATTTTCATTATTGCTGTCAAATTTTTAAATAACCAATTCACCTCCCCTCTTGGTTAGCCTCGGGACTAGTTCATCAGGGCTTAACATCCCTATCAAACTTTTAGATAGAGCTTGATGATGACCAAGAAATATTAGATCAGTTGGTAGTAGAACCTACTGCTGATGACCTGAAGATTCAAGAAGTCCTCACCAAGCTAGGAGATGAGGAATTTGAAGAAATGATTAACTACAAGGTGTACCTACCAATCGATATTGAATCAATTGAGGGTAGACCAGTCGATGAGGGGGTACAGGAAATAAGAGATATACTTAAGAAGAAGGTAATTGAAGCCTTTGATCCAGAAGCAGATGATTTGATGGAGGAAGACTCAGGTGGGAACATCTGTATGGTTGAAATTAGAGCATCAAATAAAGATACTGAGCCTTCAAGACACCGATCTGGTAAGAAAGAAGCCTCTGTAACTGTAGATTCAGACTCTGATGGATCAATCAAGATGAATGAGAAAGATGAATACATCAAGAGTCTGGAGAACAAGATTGAACAGATGATGCTCAGAATGGAACAGATGTAGAATCAGATGATTAAAGCTCAACAGTCTCAATCTGAGCAGTTACAACCTACAACACATACAGTGGGTGAGCACAGCAGGAAGATAGAATCAAGTCTTAGAACTCTAGAGGTTGCTTCACCAACCTCTCCAGCCGATAAAGATATCTGCCAGATGATAGAAACCCAGGTAAGGGAGGCCTTAGCCCACTCTCAAGGGACTGCATCTATTCCAAAGGGTAGACCCTACCCTGAAGAATATGATTTAGTCTCTTATCCTAAAGGCTTTGTTCCACCTTCATTCAAAGTTTTTAGTGGGTTAGAAAACCCAAGACAGCACTAAGCCCACTTCCGAGCGAGCTGTTGCAACGTAGGAGGGTCAGATGCTCTACTCTTTTGCCAGTTTGCGAGTAGTCTATCCGGTATTACTTTTGAGTGGTACGCAGATCTATCTAATGGTTCAGTGAAAACATTCACAGAGCTCGAGAGTCTATTCTTAAAGAGATTCTCAGGAGCTCAGCAGCATGTAACCGTTGGTGAACTCGTCATTGAAAAATAAAAGTCGGGAGAGTCTTTGGATGAGTACATCTTGAGGTGGTGAAACCTCTCGATGAAGTGTGAACCCCAGTTATAAGAGCAACATGCAGTGGAGATTCTTTTAAAGAATATCCACGGGTCTATTACTTTTCTCCTGAAGGGTTTCACTATCAAAATCTTCAAAAAACTTTTGAATAAGGCTAGTAATTTACAGGAAGACGCTTCCAAAATGCCATTCCTGAAGGATTCTATTGAGGAAAAGAAAGCTAGTAAACCATTGAAGTCTTTTGAAAAGAGAACATCAATGGTTTCAGTTGTCGATAAGCGGAAGAAACTAGTGAATGTTCAGTCCAGTAATTCTCCAGTTCAACAAACTCATAAATCTCCACCTTTTCAGGTAACCTCTCAACCTACAAGGGATTCTCACCCGATTTCTTTTAAAGAGAGATTGGCTCGTACATATCCATTTAAAAGGGAGTCGGTGAGAAAGATCTTTAAAAGTCTTCAGAAGAAGCCAGATTTGCGATTGCCGGAGGCCAAGAAGCCGAAAGAGGCAAATAAGAAGGATGATCCAACTTTTTGCCCCTACCATCGCATGTTAGGCCACACAATCGAAGACTACATTATCTTCAAGGACTTGCTAGAAAAGAACTTTCATCAAGGTAACATCATAATTCCAAAGGAGTACCTGGTCGATCCGGATCAGGGGTCTATCAAATCTGTTTCAGGTAAAAATTCTAACTCTTCTCTGTCCATTGAAGATGGTTGGGATATAGCACTATCCCGGGCATTTAAAAAGTCGATTAATAAATCTTTTCATCTTTCTCAAAGTTACCGATGAGAGCACGGGACCCGATCTGGGAGGTTGACCTTGAGGCTTTGTAGGAGGACGTTGGGATAGTTTCCTCTCCAATAGTCTTAGAAACTACTGTATTAAATAAAAATAAAAAGAGTGAATTTTTTGTAGAGAGGAAATTTGTTGATGAGAGATCTGTACAAGTGGTAGATGGTGGCTCAAAACCTCTGTCACCACTGAAATTATCTGACTTTTACTTTGCCCCATCAAAGGCAAAGGGTCGAAAATTACATAAAATGTTTAATCCTTCTGCTCATATTTTGATGATTAATGTTGAGAATGAAAACTTAAATGAATCTTCTGTTGAGAATAATCAAGAACAAGCTGAGATCAATCAAGAAGTTCAAACACTCAGCTTTCCAGATTTGACTCTTCAAGAGAGAAATGAATCTGATGTCTTATTAGATGGTGAAACCCCTGAAATTAACTTTCAAGGGAGTCCTGTCGTGATAGACTTTTTAGATTCGAACTCTCATTCAGATAACGACAATCAATAGCCTAAGGAGAGCATAGACTCCCCTGTAGTTTGTTCTTTCGATGAAGTCATGCAAGTATAACTACGTGGTGGCAAGGTCTTACCCCTTAGGCTACCTCCTCAGTATAAAGGAAAATAAGTTGTTTCCGATGATCTAATTCAAATCCCTGCTCAACAATCAACTCCAATTCTTTCAAATCCACCGGGTCCTATTTTTAACGTTCCAAGTGTTGATTACCATGTCTTAGCTCACCTGAGAAAGTTACCTGCTAAGTTGAGTATTTATGATTCCCTTGTCCTCTCAAAAGAGACGAGGGAGACTCTAATTAAAGCACTTCTTGACCCAGAGATTTGCTTAACTCAATTAGCTTCAACTTCCGAGGAAGAAGCTTTATACTTTAAGGAAATCCCTGGGGTTACCTTCTTTGATGAAGATTTACTTCCTTGGAATTGCCGACCATAATCGTCCACTTTACATCACCGTAAATATGGGTAAGTTTAAGTTATCAAGAGTTCTTGTTGATCCGGGTGCATCGGTCAACGTGATGAACATAAAGACTCTCGCATACCTTAGAATTGATACTAGCAAGCTCTCAACATAAAAGTTAGTGCTTTATGGGTTCAATGAAAAGGGCAAAAAGGCTTTAGGTTCAGTTACCCTTCTTCTAGAGATAGGAGAATTGAAAACAAAAGTGAAATTTTATATAATCGATTCGGCGACGTCCTTTAATGCACTCCTAGGAAGGCCCTGGATCCATGAGTATAGGATGGTTCCTTCTACCCTATATCAATGTATCAAGTACCAACGAGATGGCATTGAGTTTGAAATTAAGGGTGATCTACAACCATTCTCTATTCACGAGATCGGGATCTATAATGATGCGGTGTACTACTTATCTAAAGGGTCCACCACTTGTTCTAAAGTAGAGATCAACGTCAAGGAGGAAAAAGCAGAAAGTCAAAGTTCAAAAGTAATTCAAAAATTGAGAAAAGAAAAAGTCAAAAATCAAAAGAAAAAAAACTCAAGTAGTGAAGACGACGTCGAGCGTGTGATCTTTAGGCCTCCAAACATTTTACCTCAAAGAGGTGGGAGGGTAGCCCAAAGAGCACGCGGTTGAGGCCGCCCTTCAGTTGAGAAGAGAAATTCCCTGATCTACATCGAACTTGAAATAAGTTCTGATGAAGACTCCAGAAAAAGGGGTACCAGATTTGCTTTTGACTATACAAAAATCAATCCTCCTCCAAAGTTTGATCTCACTTTAGAATCGGATAGCGACCAGGAGAGTACAAAATTAAAAATTCAAAGTGACGATCCTGAATTGAGTTTATATGAAAAGCTTAATAGAACGGTTGAATCCTTGACCTTAACCCCACTATCTGCTGACACGGTCTCAGGGTTAGTGACTAAGGATGCCCCTAACTTAGATAGAGAAGCAAGGAAAGTCCAGAAATTTTTCCCTGGCTCTTCCACCTCAATGAATGAAGATGATGTAATCCTTGAGGAGGCAAATTTTAATGAATTATTGGAATTACCTTTTGGCTACTTTCCTGCTGGTGTTAAATCTCTTATCTCTAAAGGTTTTGCTCCGAGTCAATGGACTAAGCGTCAGGCTAGATATCACGAAAGTCTTTGGAATTCAAAATTTAATAAATATTGGACCAGTGGTATCGGCTTTGGTATCATTAGATTATTTGACGATGACGAATTTTGTTTAATGATAACTAGTCATCCTGAATTTAAAAATGTCCCTACTGAAGTCATTGATTCATTCGATGGACTGTGTTTGGAGACTTTAGATGATTCTGACGAACTTCAGGTTCGGGATGCACCCCCTGAATTCGAAGAAGAAATTAAATCAACAGTCGATGAACTTAAAGAAATTAACCTTGGAACAGAGGATGGCCCTCACCCCACTTTCATAAGTTCTTTGCTGAGTGAGGATGAGTCTAAAGATCTAATACAAGTTCTCTCCGAGTTTAAAGATTGCTTCGCTTGGACATACGACGAAATGTCGGGGTTGTCTGCTGACGTAGCAGTCCATAAACTTGGAATCTGGTATAATGTCATTCCTGTTAAGCAAGCTCCACAACGCATATGTCTGGAGATCGAATAACAAGTCATTTCTGAAGTCAAAAAATTGGCAGAGGCTGGATTTATTCGAGAAGAACAATATCCTTCTTGGAGATCGAATAACAAGTCATTTCTGAAGTCAAAAAATAGCCAGCATTGTGCCAGTTCGAAAGAAGAACGGTCAAATCTGAGTTTGTGTAGACTATAGAGACCTGAATAAGGCATGTCCTAAGGATGAATTTCCTTTGCCAATCCCAGAACTCATGGTGGACATTGCCTCTTTGCATATCGTTTTCTCCTTTATGGATGGCTCGTCTGGTTATAATCAAATCAAGATGGCCCCAGAAGATGAGAGAAACGCTGCATTCAGAAGTCCTATAGGAATCTTTTGTTATAAGGTAATGCCCTTTGGCCTCAAAAATGCTGGTGAAACCTATCAGCGGGCCATGACTCATATCTTTGATGACTTAATACACAATCAAGTCGAATGTTATATCGACGATTTAGTTGTCAAGAGTAGAGTGAAAGAGGCTCATCTTTATGACTTAAGAACTGTCTTTGAGCGGTTGCGCCGCTACGACCTTAAAATGAATCCTTTGAATTGCGCTCTCGGCGTCACGTCAGGGAAATTCTTAGGTTTTGTAGTCAGGCACCACGGAATTGAAATTGATCCTGCCAAAATTGAAGCTATATTAAATATGCTGCCTCCCCAGAATTTCACTCAACTGAGATCTCTCCAGGGCAGGCTGGCGTATATAAAAAGATTCATTTCTAATCTTTCTAGAAGATGTCAACCATTCCCTGTCCTGGCTAAAAAGGATGCCAAATTCATTTGGGATGAGAAATATCAAAATACTTTCAAAAATATCAAACAGTACCTGACAAATCCGCCAGTTTTGGCAGCCCCCATTCCAGGGAGACCTTTAATCCTTTACACTGCAGCCCTTGACGAATCTCTCGGGGTTCTTCTAGCTCAAATCAATGACGATGGGAAAGAGAACGCTCTCTACTACCTGAGTCAGAGTTTACTTCCAACAGAAAATCGTTATCCTACAATTGAGAAACATTGCCTTGCCTTAGTTTTTGTAGCACAAAAACTAAGACCCTACATGCTTTCTCATCAAGTTAGTTTGATTTCCAGTGTTAACCCCCTGCAATATCTTATGACCCGACCCACGTTGTCAGGATGTCTGGCTCGTTGGTCTATGATATTGCTCTAATTTGAATTCACTTTCATTCCTCTTCATGCTGTGAAAGGGCAGGCCGTCGCCGACTTCCTTGCAGCACACTCGTTACCGGCAGAATCTCCTCTAAACGATGATTTACCTGACGAGCAAATCATGAGTTTTGAGGAATCTAATACTCAAACCTGGGAAATGTATTTTGATGGTGTAGCATCCTCCCAACGGGGCAAAACACCACAATCTACTATTCCTGGAAAAGCCGGAGTCATACTGGTTTTTATAACACCAGATAAGGGAATGATGCACTTTTCCTACCATTTATCAGAACCTTATACGAACAACAAGGCTGAGTACAAAGCTTTGATAACTGGCTTGGAACTTACAATCCTAATGGAGATTAAAGAGATTAAGATCTATGGTGACTCTCAACTGGTGATCAACCAGGTTGCAGGAACCTATAAGGTCTTGAATCCTAAACTCCTAAAATATTACCAATACACAATGCACCTGCTCGAGAAAATTCCCATTGTAACTATGTATAGGGTTCCTCGTGGAAGCAATTCCTCGACGGATGCCCTAACAAAACTTGCAAAGGAATTTGCTTGCCAAGAAGAAGACTTCATCCCTATAGAAGTTCAAGGTCGTCAAGTCCTATCTCCTGTAGATATGGAGTACCTCAACAGACAATCTCCCCAGGTCCTTTCTACCTCTTCAGCAGTTGATGAAGAAGAAGATTAGAGACAACCTATAATCAGATATCTACAAGAAGGCAAGCTTCCCCACGACAGGTCTCTTACCAATTAAATCAAGAAACGTGCCCTATCATATGCACTAGACAACGATACGTTGTACCGACGATCATTCGATTAGATGTGGCTCCGTAGTTTAGACAAACGAGAGGCGTTGAAGATCGTTAATGAAGTCCATGCTGGACTGTGCGGTCCTCATCAATCGGGTCCAAAGATAAAAATGAAAATCAAAAGACTTGGCTACTACTGGCCTACGATAATTGATGATTGCATGAAAATTGCAAAATGTTATCATCAGTGCCAGGTTCATAGTGTGGTCTTACATCATCCGCCTAATGTGTTACATCCTACGATATCTTCGTGGCCCTTCGAAAGTTGGGACACGGATACCGTCAGGCCAATTGACCCTCCTTCTTCAAGGGGTCATCGCTTCATCTTAGCAGCGGCTGATTACTTTTCAAAGTGGGCAGAAGCAGTTCCACTGACAAACGTAACATCACATCATGTAATGAAATTCTTTCATGACCATATCGTATATCAACTCGGCGTACCCCGCAGAATCATATCCGATAATGGGTCCGCTTTCAAGTCTACGAAAATAAACAACTTTGTAAGTTATCATGGTATTGATTAGAGATACTCAACGATCTATTACCCACAGGCTAATGGATTAGCTGAGGCCTTCAATAAAATCCTGGTACAAATCATCAAAAAGACCCTGGATGACAATAAACGTCAGTGGGATGAGAGGTTGGTGGAAGCTTTGTGGGTCTACAGGACCACATATCGAACACCGACTCAATCTACACCGTTTCCACTAGTGTATGGGTCCAAAGCCATACTCCCTCTGGAAATTCAAATCCCTTTGCTCAGAACTGGTCCAGAATCAGAGCACAACAGAACAGAATGCACAACTTCGACTTAAAAAACTTAAGGGTCTTGAAGAACGTCATCTCCAAGCCCAGCAAAATCTAAAACTCTATAAAGTTAGAATGGTTTAAGCTCACGATAAGTTAGTGCGACCTAGAACCTTCCGAGTAGGCGACTTGGTCTTGGTTCTTCGGAGGCCTATCTTAGCCCACCGAAAGCTCGGCGGGAAGTTTAAACCAATCTGGGAAGGACCCTTCGTAGTAGAAACAGTCTACGAATGAGGCTCATATCAGCTAGTGGATTGTAAAGGAAATCACCCAATGCTTCCTGTAAATGGGCAATTCCTGAAGAAATACTATGCTTGATGTAGCTTGAATTTCAAATCAATAAAATTTTCAAATTTTGAATCTTTTCAACTCAGTCTTGTTCAAGTTTTTCATTTTAAAATTCTAGTTCTCTTCTCTTAAGGTTAAATATAAGTTACTATGCTTTCTCACCTTAAAATTAGATCCTTTAGTGATGGATAATGCTTTTTATAGCACCATCCTAACTTCAAAATTCAAAATTAAAATTTGATCTTCTATATGAAGCAAGTTTCCTTCACATATGATCATTCCTGACTCGATCCTCTGTGTGAAGCAAGTTTCCTTTACATACGATCAATGCAGATCCGATCCTCTGTGTAGAGCAAGTTTCCTCTACACATGATCATCCAGACTCGATCTTTTGTGTAGAGCAAGTTTCTCTACACATGATCATCTAGACTCGATCCTCTATATAGAGCAAGTTTCCTCTATATATGATCATCCAAACCCGATCCTCTATGTAAAGAAAGTTTCCTTTACATATGATCACTCTATACCTGATCTTTTGTGTAAAGCAAGTTTCCTTCCACATGATCAACCAGACCTGATCTTTTATGTGGAGCAAGTTTCCTCTCCACAAAGATCACTCGCTAGTGGTGGAGTATACCCTTTGTGGTACCACCCTAGTCTCCTTCTAGTTGAGGTCCTCTGTGTGGAGCATGCTTCCTCCCTATATGACCATCCACTAGTGGTGGAGTACGCCCTTTGTGGCACCACTCTAGTTACCTCTAGCTTCCTTTTCCTTAAGGTTAGATGTGAGTCATTGTACTTTTTTTCCTTAGGATTAGATCTTCTAGTGATGGAGCACGCCCTCTGTGGCATCATCCTAGGTTCAAAATCCAGATACAACCCTCTGTGGGAAGCAATGCTTCCTTCCCTCAGGGTCCTCCAATTTTCTTTTTCTTAAGGACAGATGTGAGTCATCATGCTTTCTTTCCTTATGATTAGATCTACTAGTGATGGATAACGCCCTCTGCGGCACCATTCTAATCTCAAAATTCAAATCCTTAAGCCTGATCTCCTATAGGAAGTAATACCACCTTCCTATGAGATTATCCAGTTCTCTTTTCCTCATAGTAAGTATTCTCCTACTCTTAGGATTACATTCCCCGGTGATGGAATAAGTCCCCTGTGGCACCGTCCTGGGTTCAATTTTTAAATTCTCAAATCAAGCTTTTCTTTTCCTTAGAGTAAGTATTCTCCTTCTCTTAGGATCAGACTCCTCAGCGAAGGAATAAGTCCCCTGTGGCACCGTCCTATATTCGATCTTAATTTCAAAATCAAACATTCTTTCTTTAAGGTTAGGATTCTCCTTTCTTTAAGAATAGATCTACTAGTGGTAGAATATGTTGTCCCTAGCACTACCCTAGTATCCTTTCAAATTCACTTTTTCTAAGATTAGGATTTCCTTTTCTTTAGAAAAAAATCTAGATTTAAACCTTTATAGTTAGGAGTTCTTCCTTCATGTACAAGACTTCAAAATTTCTTCTCATTTAGGGATAGATTATTCCTTTCCCTTAGGACCAGACCCACTAGTGGTAGAGTACGTTTTTTCTAGCATTACCCTAGTATCCATTCAAATCCCATTTCCCTAGGGATAAATTTCTCTTTCCCTTAGGATCAAAATTCCAGATTTGACCTTTCAATTCGGTCAATGCAAATATGTGCAATAGAACTTCATTCTATTACACATATTGGGGGTCCATTTGTTGACCACATTTTTGTATGAGGTCATTAGGACCCAGCTCGGACTCCAGATAAATCCAAGTCCTAGGATCAATCTAATCCTAGAACAATCCAGTCTTTGATATTAATCCAAACTCAAATCAATCTTAATCCTATATTAATCTTAAACTTAATTTAATCAAATTCCAGACTAATCTAAATTCTAGGATCCTCCTAGACTCTAGACCCTAGGATCTACTCTAGACCCTAGGACCCCTTCAAATTCATTTAGATCCTAGGATCATCCTAGATCTTAAATCTTAAGATTCCTAGATCTTAGGATTCTTCTAGATCCTAGGATTTTCCCAGATCCCAAACTCTAGGATGTTTTCTAGATTCTAGACCCCCAAGATATATTCTAGATCCTAGGATCTTTCTTAGATCTTAGGATCAATCTAGACTTTAGAATCCTCCTAGAATCTAGACTTTAGGATCTATTCTAGATCCTAAGACTCCTCTAAATCTTAGAACCTAGGATTTCTTAGATTCTAGAGATCTCCTAGATCCTAAACCTTAGGATTCTTCTAGACTTCAGGTCTTAGGATCTACCCATGTCCTAGATCTACACAAACTCTAGATCAATCTAGGATCTCCCTAGAATTCAGACTTTAGGATCTACTCTATAACCTAAGACTCTTCTAGATCCTAAGATTCTTTTAGATCCATCTAGATCTTAGGATCATTTTAGACCCCAGACCTTAGGACTTCCAAACCCTAGGATCTTCCTAGGAATTAGACTTTAGGATCTACTCTAGATCCTAAGATCCTTTTAAATCTCAAACCCTAGGATTCCTCTAGATTAATCTAGACTCTAGGACCTTCCTAGAGTTCAATCCCTAGGATCTACTCCAGACCCTAGGTTTCCTCCAAATCAACCCAGATCATAGATCTATCCTAACCCTAGATCTATCTTGACCTTAAGATCTACCCAAATCTTAGACCAATTCTAAATCCTAGATCAACTTGGGCCTTAAGTCAATCTAGATTCAAATCAGATCAAACCCCTAATCAATCCAAATTTTAAAATCATGACCTTCAACCAATCTTCATTTTAATTCAAACCTCAATACTTGAGCCAGCCTTCTATCAAGCTACAATCTTTATCCTATCATCTATGATCATCCTAAATGATCATGAATGATTTGTACAACTCAAATTCAATCATTCAAACTCAAAATCCAGCTCAAAATCAGAAATCCAATTCAAATTCCAAGGCCAAAGGTCTAAGTCCTGAATGCCCTTTCCAGCAAATCTTTGAATATTCCAAAACTCTATCAAATGATCTCTAATTCAGGGTCTGTCAGTTCCACACTGATGTGACATGTCTCTAGAGGTAACCCTCCAAATTTGAGCTCATTCTGAAGTCTCTAACCCTATAAACTGAATTGAAATTCAAAGGTTGTAAAACCTTCAAATATTTATAATCTATGCCACTAGAACTGCCACCCAGTGCATTTTGACCCTGGAGCTTTCTCCAAAGCCTCCAATCACCTCCAGACCCTTGATTATGACTCATTGAACAATAAACTATATTTTTTTGGACTCAATTTGACCCCTAATTGATCAGGGGTCAAAATGACCAAAATACCCCTATGGGGGGCAAAATGGTTATTTGAACCAAATGAGCTCCAAATCAAATGCAACCACTTCCAGCAAATTTCAAATATCAAATCAAACCCATTGAACCTAAATCCAGACCCTTGATCAATCTGGTTGACCAAGTCAACCAGGTTGACCAAATAGGTCTCTTAAGGGTCAAAACAGGTCATTTTGACCAAATGACCTCCTCAAACCTTGGGACCACCTTCATTGGTCTCCAAATATCAAACCAAATCTGTTGAGCCCATTCCCAGACCCTGGACCCATTTGGTTGACCAAGTCAACCAGGGTTGACCTAAAAGGCCCATTAAAGGCCGAAATAGGTTATTTTGACCAAACAACCTCTCCAGACCTTGAGATCACCACCAATAGATTCAAAATATCATCCTGAATTGTTAAACCCAATTCCAGCCTTTGAGCAAACTTGTTTGACCAAGTCAACCTTAATTGACCCAAAACTCCTTTAAGGCCTTTAATGGGTCATTTTGACCCATTTAGCTTGTCACATCCATATCAAACCCTTGAATGTTTTCTAGCCCATGATGTTAATATTTCTAAAGTCACCCTTATTCAAATATTGGTCAAAGTTGACCAAGTCAACTAAAATTCAAAGCTTAGTCAAAATTAACTCATTTGAATCAAATCAAAGTTTATCATTCAATCAAATCTTTTGGAACTTCAAACCCATTCCATTGTATGTCTTGAATCATTTTAGACTCACAATAAGTCCAGTCACATCAAGTTTGACTTGGCCAAACTTTAATTCATGGTCAAATCCTACCTCATATGTACTCCTACATTTTAAATCCAATCCTATTGCTTAGGACCCTTTAAAATCATTTCATTTAATGCCTTAAATATACCTTAGCTTATTTGGAGTCGAGCCATAATTAATTTGGTCAAGTCAATCCATTTTGACTTGGTCAAATTCATTCAAAACCCCATACTTTAGCTCAAACTTTGATTCTATGGCTTGATATTGGTTCTAAGTCACTTCTACCAGCATTTAAAACTCTCTAACCTTCACCTCAACAAGACTTGACCTGTTGACTGGTCAATCCAGTCAACAAATGGTCAATGGACCATTAAATGGGTTAAATCCTTAGTGATTTGGCATTTTATTTCAAATCTTTTCAATCCCAGCTATCTAATCAGCTTCTGGAGTATTCCTAAGGCATATTCTAGCCTTTGATTTGAAATCGAACGGCCCTAAGCATCCCCATATGCTTATATGAGGACAAGGACATCTTTCCACTTAGGACGTCCTTGTGTCCTTTGATGCTTCTGCTCCCACCAACTCCAAAGACACATGGCATTCATCTGGAGTCCAGCCAAACTAATCTTAGCCTTCTATTTGAGCTGGAGCAGTTAGAATAGGGTAAGACGCTTGGGAGAGCATTGATTGAAACCTTTTACATTCTCTCTCATTTTTCAAACCATCCCAGATCTAGGCTCGAGCATTCCTGGGCTCTAGAATTCTCCTACATCCATCCCAGATCAAACCTCACCGTTAAAACCTTGTCGGCGAGGATCTTTCGGCGAACCCAAGGCTAAATCAATCCAAGGCTCATTCCTGACGATCTGTAGTATTTCAGACCATAACTTCAACTAGGCAAAGTTACGTGGACAGTCTACAAGCTCAAAAAATCCAAAATCGCTCGTATCCAACGGTTGGATTAAGGTAAAACTCTAAACCTAGCTTAGGACACCTAGGCTTAATTAGCATTTCATTAAATGCATATTTAACCAAACTAAGACATCTCCATAATCTCTGTTCATATGCTTGGTTTAGATTTAAAATTTCATTGCATTTTATTGAATATTGACGGAGAACAAAGTGATTATCGCTTTTAGGGTTTATTCCGTCAACTACATGTTTGGGGCGTAATTTGGATTGTTGATTTCAAGATCAACGGTCTGATTTATGCCATTTCATGGCTTAAGTAAACCGCAGATCAAGCTCCGCAGTTAATCTCCTGGTTTGGCTCAATCTAAGCCGTTCATTTTAAACCGCGGGATCAACTGCTATAGGATTGTTCGTTCGACGTAATCTCGATCGTCCGTCGAAAACCATGCGAAATCAAATGGCCGAGATTCTGCGCTGACTTAGCTTAAGTGAAACCGCGTATACGGTATTGAGTGCGCAATGATTGCTGGCGGCGCAATCATTGCACCGCCAACAATGATTGCCCGTGATTTGAGTTGACGAATGGGAAGCTGCCACGTGGACTTCACCGCCGCCAGTGCCGCCAGAACCCTAGAATTAATAAAAAAATCATTTTTTTAATTAATATTCAACCTAATTTTTTTAAATAAATATTAAAAATTAATATTAAATAATAAAATATATATTATAAATTAATATATTCAAAAAATTAAGTATTCTTAATTTCATAATTGTATTTTGAAATTATATTAATATTAAGTATTAATTATTATAAACTAATAATTAATAATCAAATATTAAATATTTTATTTAAATATTGATTATTAAATATTAATTATCAGATATTAATTATTAAATGTTAATTACTTTAAATAATTTACCTAAAAAATAATATTAACTTTAAATATTTTGAAATTAAGATTGAATTTTAATTAATTAATTTTAATTAAACAGTTTAAATTATTTAAATAATTAAATAATCACTTTAAATTGTCATAATTTTGAATTTAAGTTAATTTAAATTATATTTTAATATTAATTAATTTAATATTTAATCATTAATTATATTCTAATGTTGATTAATAAAATATTTAATTATTAATTAATGTTTAGTGTTAATTAATTGAATAATTCATTATTAATTAATATTTGATTAATACAAAATAACTTAAATCATTTAAAAAAAATTTAATTTATTTAAAGTAAATACTTCATATAATTCTAATATTTCAGAAAACATTTAAGATTTAAATTAATTTGACTTAAGATTATTTTAATCATTAATTAATTTTTTTTAAAATTAATTAAAAACCCCTTTTAAATGATTTAAACTTTAAAAATTCATAAAAATTTCATTTTAAATCAGAAAAATGAGAATAATATATCAAATTTTTTAGAAAATTAAGAATTTTAGTTTAAAATTATTGTCAAGATTTAAAAACTTAATCTATTTTAATTTATTTGAATTACTTGAATATTTTAATACTTAAATAATATTTAATTGAATATTATTTTCAATATTTTGAAATTTAAGTGTTATTTTCAAATAATTCTTAAAAGTCAGAGAACCTCTTAAGTTTTTTAAAATTAATTTAAGTATATTTTTAAATTATTTTAATTTTAAAACCTATTTATATATATATATATATATATATATATATATATATATATATATATATATATATATATATATCTATATGTATATTTCAAAGCTATTTTAAAATTATATTTATTTAAATTTTGATCATTGAGATGTCCATTGAAATTTCAAACCTAGATTGAGCTTGATTGAATAGAATTTGTGGAGAAAGATGATTAATCAATGAATAATTGCTTTATTAATTATTCATTGATTAATCCTATATTTAATTAAGCTTTAAATTGATTTGAATGTGTAGGTGCACACACCACCTAGTTTTAGGGCTCTCCTAGACTTAGGAATAGATTGTGTTTATGCATGTTTATGTTCATGTGTATGTCAAGGGTTAGTTGAACTTTGATTCAAACGTACTTAAACTTAGTGACATCATTAAGGACAATAATTAAGGATTCATTTAGAAAACTTAGAAAAATTCTAATAATTAAGATTGACCTCCTATTGACTTGAAACTCAAACAATTTGGGCTTAGTGACACCCTTAGCCATAGAAAAATTTCTTACTGAATTTTAAAGTTATTAAGCCCCTTAATTGATTTAATCAAAATTAAAGCTTAATTAAGCCTTAAAACCTTCCAAAAAAATATAATAAATCAAATTTAAACTCAAAAATTACATACAATACCTCAAACCGACCAGAATAGAATACTTAATCAATGAAAAATAAAAGCCCCTTGACTGGACTTCAAAATTAAGTTTAATTAAAATTTAATATTTAATTAATTTAATTAATTAAAAATAATTAAAAATTCTAAAAATTTTCCAAACACTTGAAGATCACTCCTTAAGTCATTCCTGACCTTTGGAGTTGATTTCAAGGAGTTTGCAGGACATTTGGATTCAAATCATAAAAAGGGCATTAATTAAACAATTTTTAAAAATTCAATAAATTGTCAAAACTTTAAAAATTCATAACTAATTCAAATGAACTCCAAATTGAGCAAACTCAAAGGCATACAACTCATCTTAAGGTCTAATATGTATTAAAAATGTCAAATTTCTAGAAATCAATCAATTTTGAAAAAGTCAACTTTTGGTCAAACCTAGTTCAAAATCAAGTCAAAACTTCAAACCTTCATAATAAAATATAAAAAAATCCAATTTCAGCATACTTACTGTCTAACTGATCATATTAAGGTTTAGTATTTTAATAAAATATTAACATTCTAGAAAACATTTTAAATCAAAAAGTCAATTTTTGCCCCCTTAATTAAAGGTTAAAATAATCTAGAAAATTCCAAAACTTAATAATTAATTTCAAATTCCAGAAAATATTAAATTGATGTTTAAAACACTCAACTAACCCCCTTAATACATAACAACCACTCCTGAAATGAAGTTTTTAGGCTGGACTACTCCGGGCTACGTAGCTACGTGTCCTAAGGAGGCTTTGTTCCTCGAGCCTGGTGGCACAACGCCACGAATGGATTCTAAGGAGTGTTAAACTGAATATGAATTAATTCTTAATGATTTAACTAAATTTAAAATCTTTAATTCAAATACATTAACTTAATTTATTGGTTGGACTACTCCGGGCTGCGAGGCTACGTGTCCTAAGGAGGCTTTGTTCCTCGAGCCTGGTGGCACAATGCCACGAACTGGTTAATGGAAAATCTAAATAAGTTAAAACATTAAAAATAGTAATTAATCAACTTTAATTAAAATTTAATTAACCCTCAAATTTAATCAAACTCAAATCATTTAATTATCTCGGGTACTACTAGGTAACCCATGCCTACGAGGCTATTAAGTTAGCCCTAAGGAAGGTGAAATAAACTTCACGGCCTCGGTGTGCAACAAAGGTGGTATCCAATAAACAATCAAAATTGATTTTAAAATTAATTTTAAATCATTAAAACTTAAACTTTAATTAAAATCTCCCTCAAGCCTTTCAACCAACCAGAATTTTAAACAACTTCAATCAAATTATCCTATCTAGGACATATCCAAATCACACAGCCTATCTCACACACTTTAGATGGTTTTTCAGGACAACCAACTCTAGTCTTAGGCTAGGCTGGTGTTTACTTTTTTGTTGTGTGCAGGGTTTTCGAGCTTTCATTGCATGTTATTTGCTAGTAATAGAACTGCTGTGATTGTTTATTTATTTACTGCACTCTGTAATGTGATTGATTATGTGTTAGACCTACCCTTAGGTTAGAAATGATTTATACTAATTTAATCTTATACAGTGGCCATGCTCACACAGGGCATAAATTAAAGGGGGCAAAATCATAATTATTAAATTGCACAGGTGCTCCAAAAAATTGCTTAAGTCCCCGTTTAAAATTAAAAGAGCATGGCCAAGTGTGGCTGTGATTTAAGCATTATTTCAAATATTAATTGCTTGAGATTGATTATAACTGCTTGAGATGTTAAATATTAACTGCTGATTATTAGGATAACCCTGCAGGTTGTTGAGTCTAGATTTTTCTTTTAAATTCAAATGTAATTTGATTCGAGTTGTAATTGAGTTGTAATGTATCAAGTACTTTGAGAATTGGATGTTTAATCATCCAATTTGGAATCCAAAGAGGAAGGGACATCCCTTAGGGGAGAGTTCCTATCCATTTGGAGATCCAAATTAAGATGACATTTTAAATATCCAAAGAGAAAACATAACACCCCTATTCAGGGGGAGTTTCTTTTCATTTGGATATCCGGACCCGACGATCCAATAATTTACAAGAAGATGAAGAAGTGAAGAACGAGAAGACCCATTCTCAAAGTTATTTGAGTCTTAGGAGTAGAATCCAGATTGTAGTCAGTGGTACCCGGCCATTTTACTTTTCTAGCAGACCCTGGGTTGTATAATTAAAAGGCACTTGCCTATAGACTTTCAATTTGAGTTTTAATTTAATTGATTAAATTAAATATTGATTATTTGATGTTGATTGTAATTAAGGACCCACATGCTTTTAGTAGTTTATTTGGCGATCTTGCATGTCGTATTTGATTTAGCCTGGAATCCGATCGGAGGCTCGTGAGGGTACAGTCAAAAACTATTTCTACTTAAACAAAATTTAAAAACTTTAGACTCAGATAGTAACTCTAACATTTTTAAGAAGTAAGCCCGGACTCGCCCGGCGGGTTTTGGCAGACCACCTGACCTATTAGGGTGCAGTTATGTCCAAGGGGATGTTGTGCAATCTCTAGGACAAAACTTATTTTTAAGCCTGATTTTAAAATTACTTTATTTTGATTTAAGTATTTAATCGAGTCAACTAGTATGCATCGCATTAGTAACAAATTAAATTTTAGTCTAATTCTTAATTGCATTTTATTTAAACATCTCACCCAACATATGTAAAGGGTCAATTAGGAATTTACTCTATATGTCGACTCCAATTCCTTAAAACTAATCTTAAATAACGCCCCTAACCACTCTTTCATAAAAGACCGGACAACATGGTTTTGAAGCATTTAGGTTGTTTAGCTGGCTCCCTAATCCAGGCCGGGGTAAGTCCAGGATTGCATTGCATTAGCTAGGATCCGGGTCACTGATTTTCAGTATCCATTTTAGACTTAGGATCTGAGGCAGATTTTTAATCCTAAGACCTCAACTTCCGGGAATCTAATTTCCACTTTCTAATAAAATTGCTCACTCGAACGTTAAATCTCTTTCAATCTAATTCAAGCCCAACACTTAGGATAGGTTGGGGTGTTTCTAAAGTGATTCAGAATCTCAAAACACCTCCTACTCTTCTTTTTTTGACTCCAGAAATAAGTGTTCAATCTTGAACTAGTCCCTGTTGAATTTCCAACCCTTAACCTCCTTTGACATCAAACTTTAAAATCTAAATAAAATTCGTATCGCTATTTTAATCGAGAGTTTTTGTAGGAAATTTTCTGATTTTCTACGATGTAATTAACTACGAGGGCTTGCGCTCGTAGGAGATTTAGAAACTCAGACCTAATTTTCAAAATCCAATTTTCAAAAAACCTCTAATTAATTATCTTTGGGAAAATCAAATGTAACGATCATTATCGTCATTTTCAAATGATTAATAATGAGCGATATTTTCTTTCTCTGGATAGATATGTCGTTCTATTATTATAACTTTGATCATGAAATTAATGATCTCTTTGCTAGATTATCATAGTCAGACATTGGATTAAACATCATTTTGACCTTCTTGGATCATATGTTATTTTTCCTTGAGTTTGATTATGATAATCAAGGTAAATCTAAAGATTTGAAATTTGAACCCATTAGGGAATGATATGTTCTCCTCTCGAGGTGATTTATCATTCATAATGAGCGTTCAATTTCAAAATTAAAAATCCCAGAAATTAAGTATTTCCCAAAGAAAATTAAACTTTTTCAAAACAATATTTTTCAACCACATCACACCTGCCTACAATTCAGCTCGGTAGAACATCCACAGAAGGACGACCAAACCGAAAATGTTAATCGGAGTTTGGAAAATTTACTATGTTGTTTTGTAGGAAAGAATATTCGATAATGGGATTTAATTTTGGATCAAGTCGAATTTGCATTCAACCGATCTCTAAACAATACTACTCGACATAGTCCCTTTGAAATTGTCAATGGAAGTAACCCCTTGACCCCTCTTAACTTAATTCCAATATTAACTCCCTCATCCTACAGTTCTGAAGGTGAACAGAGGAGCATAGAATTAAAAGAATTACACAAACAAGTCCACACAGAGATTGTCAAGAAGAATTGCAAATACCAAGCAAAAGCCAACAAACACCGGAAATCAGTACCATTCAAGGAAGGAGACCTCGTTTGGATCTGACTGAGGAAAGAGCGGTTCCCTCTCGAAACTTTCGGGAAGCTTAAGCCAAAAGCCGACGGACCTTTTAGAGTCATCAAGAAGATAAATAACAATGCATATCAAATTGATTTGTTGGGTGATTACAACATTTCAACCGTATTTAATGTAGCCGACTTAACCCCTCATACTGAACTCGAGCCTTCTCCCACCCCGGTAGAATGACGCCTGAGCGTCCTTGTATGGCAATTAATTTTTTGTGTTGCTATGTTTGTGTGCCGGCGGTGTAGCCTGGCTTTAGTTTTGCACTTTTGTTATTTTGTATAAATAGTCCCTCTTAGAGGGATGAGGGGTTTTTTGTTTGAATTTCCCATTCCATATTAAGAATTCTGTTTCTTGGCACACTCTCTGTTTTCGTTCTGTATCCTGACGTAATTGTTCAGGTGGTGAAGAATCAGAGTTTCAACAGTCTGCTTAGGTGCGGGAAAGAAGGAGCGAGGAGGTGATAATGGAGTCCGACGAGTCGACCAGGCGTCTCCGTTCCTGGTCCGAGTGCTCGGTGGCGACACCGGTCTCAATAAGCAACGAGTATTCATATTGATAACAAGTCTGCCATAACACTAGCCAAAAATCCAATTTTTTTAAGATAATAACAATCACATTAATACATGCCATTACTACATCAAAGAATCCATTGCAATGAAGGAAGTGCAAGTAGAGTATGTGAAGTTACAAAATCAAATTGTTGATATGTTCACCAAGCTCCTTAAGTATAAAGATTTTATCAAGATGAGTAATTTGCTTGGTGTTTTAAAATTAAGTTTAAGATGGGGTGTTGGAAGTTAAACTTAATTTTCACCCAGTATTATTTGGATTTTTGTTGTCTAAATGAAAATTATATTCGACAATAATCTTTTGAAGAAGTTCCAAGAAACTTAATTTTCCAATGCCATTTTGTTTCCGTTTCGCTGGCCGCCCTTCCAATATTGATTGCTCAGGCCACTTGAATCCAAGTTGAAGAATTGACTGTTTTAACTTAACCGGGAGCATGGTCTGCCTAGCCTGCCTATTTAACACAGCAAAAGCAATGGCCAAACCACAATAAAGTCACATTTCTGCTTTTTCATTTATAAACACAGATAATGGCAACTGAAACAGCAAAAAAGAAGCATATTACGCTGGAGGAGCTTCGGGAGCACAACTCCCCCTCCGATCTCTGGATCTCCATACACGATAAGGTCTACGACCTCACCCATTGGATCAGCGACCACCCCGGTGGCGGTATACCCCTTCTCAACCTTGCTGGCCAGGACGTCACCGACCCCTTCACCGCCCTCCACCCTCCCTCCGCATGGAAGCACCTCGACCGCTTCTTCGTCGGCTACCACCTCTCTGATAACCAGATATCTGACCTCTCCAAGGACTACCAGCTCCTCATCTCTGGCTTCACAAAACTCGGCCTTTTCGAACAGAAAGGCCATGTTATCCTCCTTACCCTCTGCATCATATTCTCTATGTTCTCCATCGCCGTATTCTTCGTCATCGGCACCACTAGCCTCTGGACCCACGTTGCTGCCGGTATTTTGATGGGTTTTATATGGACCCAATCGGGGTGGGTGGCCCATGACACAGGCCATGCCACTGTCATGTTAACCCCATGGCTCAACCGCATAACGCAGCTTTTATGTGGTAATTGCCTTACGGGGGTAAGCATTGGTTGGTGGAAGAGAACCCATAATGCACACCATGTTGCTTGCAATAGCCTCGACTTTGATCCCGATTTACAGCAC
The DNA here is from genome assembly GCA_019925795.1 of Dendrobium chrysotoxum. Taxonomy (NCBI): domain Eukaryota; kingdom Viridiplantae; phylum Streptophyta; class Magnoliopsida; order Asparagales; family Orchidaceae; genus Dendrobium; species Dendrobium chrysotoxum. The sequence continues at coordinate 9,032,287 of CM034303.1, read as the reverse complement.
ATCCCTATCTTTGCTGTTTCAAGCGAGCTCTTCAACACCCTCACTTCTTACTTTTATGAAAGAAAGATGAGGTATGATAATATAGCAAAAATTCTCATTAGTCACCAGCACTGGACATTCTACCCTGTGATGTGCTTCGCAAGGTTGAATCTCTTTGCACAGTCCATAGTACTTCTTCTTTGGAACAAGAATGTGCCTAACAGATTCCAAGAGATACTTGGGGTGATGGTGTTCTGGGTATGGTATTCTTATTTAGTTTCATTTCTGCCTAATTATGGAGAAAGATTGTTGTTTGTAGGAGCTTGTTTCATTGTTACGGGGATTCAGCATGTTCTATTTTGTTTGAGTCATTTTTCTACTAGTGTTTACGTTGGGCAGCCTCAGGGGGGTGAGTGGTGCAAGGTACAGGCGACTGGGTCGCTTAATATAAGGTGTTTGCCATGGATGGATTGGTTTTATGGGGGGATTCAGTTTCAGGTGGAACACCATTTGTTTCCTCGGCTGCCAAGGTGCCATCTTCGAAGGATTGCTCCTTTGGTGAGGGAGCTTTGCAAGAAACACAAGTTGCAGTACCCGAGCGTTGGCTTCTGTGAGGCAAATAGAAGGACTTTGGCAACTTTGAAAGATATTGCGCTCCAAGCCAGGAACATGGAGGTTTCGGGGGCCAGGAATTTGGTGTGGGATGCTCTAAATACCTATGGTTGATATATATATATATATATATATATATATATAACGCAACTCTCCTTGATATGTTGGTTGGGAGTTTTAGCTATCAATTAAGAGGTCTTGCGTTTGAGTCTTGCTTATGTGATGTGTGTATGAATTGTCTTAATTAGCCTAAATGTCCCATATATCCCATATATATATATATATATATAGTATTTGTTTGAATTGTGTGAATTATTTTGCTATGTTATGTGTGATTTTCTTATATGTATTGGCTGTGTGATTATGAAAATATTAATTATATGTGCAGGTTTTTAGGCTCTATTAGATCTTGGGATTTTGAGGAGAGCCTTTATATAAAAAGAAAAAAATTAAAAAATTGTTTTTTTTTTTCATTTCAATTATAAGACTTAAGTTTTATATGCACCTAAATTTGGTAGAGATCATATTTACTATTGTGTTATGTATGCACCAAAATTTGGTACATGCATAATCTTCATGAGATCAAATTGGAAGAGTTTTGAATGAGACTTTAAGTATATATTGCATATCCAATTACTCAATCTCTTTCCATAAGTTCTCATAATAATTTTTTATAGACTTAAGTTTCGTTTGGGATGACTTTTTTAGTACTTCTTAAAGCAGCTTTTTAGTACTTTTTTTTAAACTGCTTTAAAAAATGGTAAGAAAGATATCTCAAATAAAGCCTTAATTTCCTTTAGTAGATCTATCCTCACTTTTCCCTTTCATTTCACAAAACCACTCTCTATTAGCTGAACTTAGAAGAAAAAAAAAGGATTTTTAAAAGTTTTAAATTAGTGGCTTAGGATAATTTTATTAAAATAATAAATTAATATTATATGATTAATTTAATTAATTTCTTTTAGTACAAATTCAAATAAATAATTTTAACACTTCAAAAATTATAAAAAATATCTATAAAATAAATCATTTTATTTAGAAAATATCGATGAAATCAGTTTGCAAAATGGTCACCTGACTCTTCCAAAATCAGCACTTGTTCTAATATGTGCTAATTTCTTAAAGAATTTCACTAGCGCCCAAAAATTATGAAAAAATTTGTGTAAGTAAAATATTATAATAACAACGCTATGACAAAGATGGTTAAGAATTTGGAGTTATATTGACTCCAAAAAAATATTTACCTTGATCAAAATACAGGATATTACAATCTACCCTTCTTAAGAAAATAGCATCCCAGACATTTCCCTTAAGGATTCGGGCACAAAATCAATATAAACCAAATTCATATAATCAAAACTTAAATCAAATCAAAACTCATCAAAAATCATACAGTCATGCAGTTTATTCTATCACATATCATTTAATTATGCATGATATTTTATGTCATTCAATCATTCAAATAAATTTCTTATTAGTAGAGCTTTCAGGTTGTTATTAATCTTCTAGATACTGTAAGTTGTACATATGTGACATCACTGGAGTAGGTACAGTCACTTATGGTGCAATGGCCTCCCTCTAACTACCACTAACAGCTCTGTCATTCACCCTATTTGTTGATCTTTTATATATGCTCTTGACCCGACAGTCCTCTATCTTATAGTATGTCTGGACTGTCCTACATCAAAATCAATTCTTCCTCTAAATCCCCTCTGAGGATAGTCTACTACCTTATCTCCCTGCTATCCATAGCAAAAACATCGCCATGTTAACAAGTAGCACTGACATGCATGTCATCAACCATAATGAACGCACTCACTGTAGCTGCCAAAAGATGCTAATGATATAGATCCCCTTAAATCACTATAATTACTTTTCTTATCACTACCGCTCTCTACTTGGTTCATCCCTGTTCCTTTTTTTACTAACATCATATCTTGAGCCCACCTCATATCAAGATGCTGGTGCTACTAAATCAATCTTTATCAGTCTGGCCCGCTCCATTAATTCATAGAACTCTTGAATCCATAAAGGTACTAGCGGATGTCTGAGCTCCTTGTTCAACCCATACAGAAACTTGTAGCACTTTTCTTCAGCAGTGGAGATCAAATAAGAAGCTTATATAGTAAGAGCGATAAACTCAGCCTCATACTACATTAATGTCTTGCGTTCTTGCTCCAGCTTAATGAAAGCTTCCTGCATCTATCGTTGGGCCGACAGAGGTACAAACTGCATCCTAAATACTATAGTGAACTCATTCCAAGTGATCTCAACATTTATCTTCCCTTAAAATTTCTGTCTTTGTTGTTCAATCCACCATCTCTCTGCCTCTCCTTCAAACAGGAAGATAACTAATGGTACCTTTTGGCTCTCCAAATACTACATGCTGTCAAAGATCTTTTCTATCCTTATTAACCAATCTTCTATAGCCTAATATCCTATAGCTCCTTTGAACAATGGAGGCTTCAGCTTATGGAATATCTGTAAGTGCTTGTCTCCCTCTTCTTCTTTACTCCCAGCTGACTTACACTACGCATCCCCCATTACCTCCAATATAACAGTAACCAACTACATCATACTTTTTGATGGCACTAGAGTTACACTGTATTAGTTATTTGGTATATTTGACTCTACATGATCCATTTAACATTTCACCTGCACAGTTTAGTATGATTTGAATAATATACATATGAAACTATTTATGTAAAATAATATACTTAAAACTTACCATTCTACTTAACTCTCAAACAAATCCTACAGCTCTGGTAATAATTAATTCTTCCAATAACTATACTCTAATACTAATTATGAGGCCCCATAATCTAATTTACAAGAATTATTTTTTTATTTTTTAATAAATAATAATCAAAGTTATCTAATATCATCTATCAGTAATAAACAGTAAAAATAGATTCTATAATTCAAAATATTAACACATCTGTATTCATTCTAAAAAAATTATATACACTAGTTAGGAGCTACATAATAATATCAAAACTACTCTATCCTGAGTATAAAAAAATAGCTAAAATAAAAAGAAACCTATACTTGAAGGAATTCTAATAAGCCTCACATTCTTACTCCCTTATCCTGATCTCAAATTATTTAATCATATATAATGAGCTAAAAAACCCAGCAAGTCACCAAAACCTATAATTGAATTCAAAGTATGGTAAATGAGCAATATACATGTTAGGGATCAAATCATAGTAGTTACATTCATATGATCATTGAATCAATGCAAAAATAATAAAATTTACATATAATAGTAATAGAATCTAGAAAATAGTAAAACACTATGGTACAAAAACTAGTAAAGAAAGAAACTAGTACGAGTATCAAATCTATAAAGTAATCGTCATATCTGTAATACCAATCAATACAAAAATTATATAAAACATCAAATCAAAATATCGGTAAAGACTACTAAAATCATATCAATGTAGTAAAATCATATAAGAGTGTATTCATACTATCCAGATATTTCATATCACATGCTCAGTATATCACATGCTTAATATCAGTATCTAAATCAGTAATAATAATAATTCAGTGGTAGAAGTAGTAGAATAATGTTATAATAGTAAATCCATATAGTAATAATAAATCTGTATAATAATAAGAATAATACCTCAATAATATATATTTTAGTAGTCACACTAAATAAGTAAGAAGTCTTGATTATCATGATATTTTTTAGTATTGTATCAGTATCAGTAAATTATTGACTTAATAAATAAAGTCGTCACTCTTTGTTTGTCGGTATAGTAATCATCTATTTATAACTTATAATCAGTGTATCACATGAATCAGTAAATGATAACATCAAATCATAGCATTTAAGGGAAAGCCCATCGGTCCACCATCCTATATAGGTCAATCAATCTCCAACCAACGGGTCAACCAGTCTTTACTTGTCTTTTACACACACATTATTATCATAGTACTGTAACAATAATCTCAATCACATATTCATATTCATTTTCAATGCATTGCAGCAAATAAATTATAATTGAGCTTAATTTAAAAAATGCCAAAATGTCCTAATGGTAGACATCAAAAATTATAATAAGCAAAAATTTACATTTTTAGAATTTTACCAAATTATCATATATTACATAAAATAATATTCTGAAGATTTAGTTAAACTAAACTACTATTTTAGACATTAAACTAAATTTTAATAGGCAAAAATCACTTTATTTTTAAAATCACCCAATGAAAAATCTCAAATAAATATTCAAAATGTTTATAATCTCAATCTCTATAACATATAAAAAGTTACGCGGTGAAAATTTTACCAATACAAACTTATTCATATTTTTCGATAATGGAAACACAATTTTGATCAAAAAAATATCAAAAATAAAAAATCTTTAAAATCAGAAATAGGGTAAAGGTTCCTTACAGCAAAACGAGCAAATTTTTCAACTGGGCCGAATAACAAAAATTACTCAACGGCCTCCAAATCCCAAATTTTTTTCTCTCCTCACTTTTCCCTTTCATTTCACTAAACTACTCTTTGTTAGCTGAACTTAGAAGAAAAAAAAGGATTTTTAAAAGTTTTTTAATTAGTGACTTAGAATTTTTTTATTAAAATAATAATTTATTATTATAATATTAATTTAATCAATTTCTTTTTGTATAAGTTCAAATAAATTATTTTAGAACTTCAAAAATTATAAAAAAATTTCCATTAAATAAATCATTTTATTTAGAAAATATAAACGAAATCAGTTTGCAAAATAAACACCTGACGGTCTCAAAATTCGTACTTATACCGACAAGTGTCAATTTCTTAAGAAATTTCACCGGCGCCCAAAAATTACAAAACAATTCATGCAAGTAAAATACTATAATAACAATACTATGATGAAGATAATTTGTGATTTGGAGTTATATTGACTCCAGAAAAAAAATTACCTGGGTTAAAATATGGGTTATTACAGGCTTAACAGAGGTCTGATCTCACTAGGTATTTGGGGTTATTCTTCATTGCTTTCAAAAATAATGAGTACATAACCTCCTTTGGCTATCAAAACTTCACTCGAAAAGGTGGAGCGGGATACCAACTGATTGGTATTAAAAGAAGAATGTTCTTGATCATGTTTTGTCAATGAAGCTAGGATTATCTTTTGCCCATTTTGAATAAAGGAATAAGTATTAGTATCCCCGTTGTGCAATATTTTTAAGTCATATTTACAAAGCCTTCCTAACAATAAGTGGCAGGCATCCATCAACATGACATCGCAAAAGACTTGTTCTTGGAAGGGTCCAATAGAAAATGACACCATGCATCTCTAGGCGACTTGCACTTCATTATCTTTTAGAATTCATGATAGTTTTTAGGTTGATGGATGATCAATTGTAGACAGATTAATTTTGTTTACCATTGAAGTAGCTACAACATTCTCACAACTGCCACTATCAATGATGATTTGACAAACTCGACCTTATACCATTCCTTGAGTTCTAAAAATGTTGAGACACAGCCAAGCCTCTTCCTTGTGGGTATTAAGAATTTGTATAGGCATAAGAAGATTTCCTTCATCAGCATGCAAAATGGTTTCTTCCAACACTTCCTCAGATGATTTTCTTATGTCAAGAGTTCATCAGTATTGGGTTCCTCTATAAATAAAATTATCCACTGATTTGGGTAATTAGAATCGATGTGGCCAATTCCTTGGCACTTAAAGTACCTTCTTGACAGAAATTGGTTCTTGCCCCCAACATGCATCCCTGGTCGAGGCATAACATCTTCATGCGACTGCTGATCACTACTAGCCATTCTCACCTCTTTGGGGGCTATTTGAGAACATTCTTCAATAACCTCCTTGTTGGGCAGCCTACTATAAGGCTTGTTGTGCATTTGATGTTTCTAAACTTTTAGTGATAGCTTGATGACATCTTGAAGGGACCAATATGGTTGCAATTGAATGACATTTACAATAGCAGGTTGTAATCCCCCTGAAAATTGAGCTATTGAGTTTTTTCAGGCTCAATTAAATCAAATTTAGCAAGAGATGTTCAATCGCAGCAATGTACTCTTACATCGTTGACATCTTCTGCCACAACTTTGAAACTTTCAAGAATAGATCTTGATGGTATTGATCTAGTAAGTATTTTCATTGCAGTTCTTTTTTTCATTTTCTCCCAAGTGACGATATTATGCCTGCCCTCCCTCTTACAAATTCTTGTTAACTTTTCCTGCCAAAGGGACACATTCTTCTTTAGTTTGATAGCTACAAGCTTGACAATTTGCTTCGCTGGGACTTCTTTGAATTCAAGAACTTTCTCCATACTGTGCAACCAACTTATGAATTTGTTTGGATCCATGCCGCCTTCAAAATCAGGCAATTTGATTTTAACACCATAATCTAACGGAGGTGCCGATCTTCTTCGCCTAGGACGTCCGTCGTCTGATGCTTCCTCGTTCAACACTTCTTGATGAAATGGGTTGATGTCTTCACCTTCTTCTTCTTGTCACCCTCTACCCTCACCATGTTCAAATGACACTAGCCGTTGTTGCAGCTGCACATTTTCCTGCTGAAGATCTGCAATCACAACTTCTTGTACTATTTGTTGTTGATTCCGTCGAGGTGGCAATCTAGCCAAGCTCTGATACCAGCTGACACTGTCCCAAGCTTGTAATCAGGATCTCCACTTGAGGAGATCTTTGGCTGATCCAAGAACAGGGATGATAGACCACCACTTGAAGAAATCAAGATACAAAATGAGAAAATTCTCTCAAAACCAACTTAGGCCAAATTTCTCTCTGTATTAAAAATGGAATGCTACTTATATAAAGCTATTAAGAAATACAGATGGCTTATTTAAGATAAAAATATTGTAATAGACAAATTATACTATTTATTAATAAGAAAAATAAAGTGACTTGCTGAACTAGCTTCTCTGTCTCCTAGCAAGGCAAGGTTAGGTGTCATTTGAGATGACTGATAATGGGCTCATGGCTTATTACCTGGGCATGGAAGTCAATCAAATGAAAGATGATATCATTATCTCATAAGAAGGTTATACAAAGGAGATATTGAAGAAGTTCAAGATGGATAATATATAGCAAACCTATAAATATTCCTATAAAATGTGGATTCAAGCTATCAAAGCACGATGAAGGGGAGATAATCGATCCAATATTTTTTAAGAGCCTAGAAGGGAGTTTGCACTACTTAACGTGCACAACACTTGATATATGGAGACACCAACTACCATTCACGTAAAGACCACTAAAACAATCCTACATTATATCAAAGATACAATCAACTTTAGTTTACTCATATGATGATTTTAGGCATGTAAGATATAGCAATAGTGATTGGGCTAGAGACATAAAAGATAGAATGAGTACCACTAGTTATGTGTTATTCATCATAGATACATCTTCATCAAGATGTCAAAGAAACAATTAATTGTCATCATATATACTTGTGAAGAAGAATACATAACTAATACCTCAAGTATTTGTCATGCAATTTAGCTTTGAAACTTATTGAAATAATTAATCTTATCAAAAGATTAAGCAACGAGTATTCATATTGATAACAAGTCTGCAATAACACTAGCCAAAAATCCTATTTTTTAAGATATAAGCAAGCACATTAATACACGCCATCACTACATCAAAGAATCCATTGCAATGAAGGAAGTGCAAGTAGAGTATGTGAAGTTACAAAATCAAATTGCTGATATGTTCACCAAGCTACTTAACTAAGAAGATTTTATCAAGATGAGAAATTTGCTTGGTGTTTTAAAATTAAGTTTAAGATGGGGTGTTGAAAGTTAAACTTAATTTTTATTCAGAATTATTTGGATTTTTGCTGTCTGAATGAAAATTATATTCTACAATAATCTTTTGAAGAAGATATAAGAAATTTATTCTAGAGTAATGTCTTTTTATAGCCACTGGATTGAAACGTGTTGGCACAATCCTAATAGAGACACTACTAGTATAAATAGTGATGGTGACTTTAAATTTATATCAAGATAAAGAAGGAATAAAAATAATTATTCTCTTTCATCTTATCTCATCTTCTTCTTAACCTAAACAGCCTCTTCTCCTTAGCCTTTTATAGTTGTAAGAAACTTTCCCATTCGAACCGTTTGGCTGTTTTAAAAACAACTATGATAGTAGTCGTTGTCATTATCTCAATAGGCATCAAATCTGCACTTATGAGATCGGGTCTGCGGCCGAGTGGTCGACGGAACACGTTCCTCCCATCTCACCCAGGCTTGAATCCCCTAACTTTCCAAAAAAAAAAAATCTGCACTTATGATCGCAACCAACCAAAATATTTGATATTCAATAAAAAAAAGCATATAAAAATTAAACTACCTCTAAATTATCTTGAACAGCAGGCTTATAAACCTGTACATTGTTCTTGCATTCCACGTAATTTTCCATCTTTTTGAATGAATATGGCGACTTAATTTTCCAATGCCATTTTGTTTCCATTTCGCTGGTTGCCCTTCCAATATTGATTGCTCAGGCCACTTGAATCCAAGTTGAAGAATTGACTGTTTTAACTTAACCGGGAGCATGGTCTGCCTAGCCTACCTATTTAACACGGCAAAAGCAATGGCCAAACCACAATAAAGTCACATTTCTGCTTTTTCATTTATAAACACAGATAATGGCAACTGAAACAGCAAAAAAGAAGCATATTACGCTGGAGGAGCTTCGGGAGCACAACACCCCCTCCGATCTATGGATCTCCATACACGATAAGGTCTACGACCTCACCCATTGGATCAGCGACCACCCCGGTGGCGGTATACCCCTTCTCAACCTTGCTGGCCAGGACGTCACCGACCCCTTCACCGCCCTCCACCCTCCCTCCGCATGGAAGCACCTCGACCGCTTCTTCGTCGGCTACCACCTCTCTGATAACCAGATATCTGACCTCTCCAAGGACTACCAGCTCCTCATCTCTGGCTTCACAAAACACGGCCTTTTCGAACAGAAAGGCCATGTTATCCTCCTTACCCTCTGCATCATATTCTCTCTGTTCTCCATCGCCGTATTCTTCGTCATCGGCACCACTAGCCTCTGGACCCACGTTGCTGCCGGTATTTTGATGGGTTTTATATGGACCCAATCGGGGTGGGTGGCCCATGACACAGGCCATGCCACTGTCATGTTTACCCCATGGCTCAACCGCATAACGCAGCTTTTATGTGGTAATTGCCTTACGGGGGTAAGCATTGGTTGGTGGAAGAGAACCCATAATGCACACCATGTTGCTTGCAATAGCCTCGACTTTGATCCCGATTTACAGCACATCCCTATCTTTGCTGTTTCAAGCGAGCTCTTCAACACCCTCACTTCTTACTTTTATGAAAGAAAGATGAGGTATGATAATATAGCAAAAATTCTCATTAGTCACCAGCACTGGACATTCTACCCTGTGATGTGCTTCGCAAGGTTGAATCTCTTTGCACAGTCCATAGTACTTCTTCTTTGGAACAAGAATGTGCCTAACAGATTCCAAGAGATACTTGGGGTGATGGTGTTCTGGGTATGGTATTCTTATTTAGTTTCATTTCTGCCTAATTATGGAGAAAGATTGTTGTTTGTAGGAGCTTGTTTCATTGTTACGGGGATTCAGCATGTTCTATTTTGTTTGAGTCATTTTTCTACTAGTGTTTACGTTGGGCAGCCTCAGGGGGGTGAGTGGTGCAAGGTACAGGCGACTGGGTCGCTTAATATAAGGTGTTTGCCATGGATGGATTGGTTTTATGGGGGGATTCAGTTTCAGGTGGAACACCATTTGTTTCCTCGGCTGCCAAGGTGCCATCTTCGAAGGATTGCTCCTTTGGTGAGGGAGCTTTGCAAGAAACACAAGTTGCAGTACCCGAGCGTTGGCTTCTGTGAGGCAAATAGAAGGACTTTGGCAACTTTGAAAGATATTGCGCTCCAAGCCAGGAACATGGAGGTTTCGGGGGCCAGGAATTTGGTGTGGGATGCTCTAAATACCTATGGTTGATATATATATATGCGTTGTATTTGTTTGAATTGTGTGAATTATTTCGCTATGTTATGTGTGATTTTCTTATATGTATTGGCTGTGTGATTATGAAAATATTAATTATATGTGCAGGTTTTTAGGCTCTATTAGATCTTGGGATTTTGAGGAGAGCCTTTATATGAAAAGATTTTTTTTTTTTTTTCATTTGAATGATAAAAATTGAGTTTTATATGCACCTAAATTTGGTAGAGATCATATTTACTATTGTGTGATATATGCACCTAAATTTGGTACATGCGTAATCTTCTTGAGATCAAATTGGAAGAGTTTTGAATGAGACTCTAAGTACATATTGCATATCCAATTACTCAATCTATTTCCATAAGATCTCATAATAATTTTTGATAGACTTACGTTTCGTTTGTGACAGCTTTCTTACTGCTTTTAATAACAGCTTTTTAATGCAAAAATTTTTTTGACTAGAAATTTTTTGTACTAAAAAGCTACTTTAGAAAGCAAGAAGAAAGCTGTCTCAAACGAAGCCTGGGATAGCTTTCTTACTACTTCTTAAAGCAACTTTTTAGTTTTTTTTTTTTTTTGAAAAACTACTTTAAAAAGCAGTAAGAAAACTATCTCAAATAAAGCCTTAATTTTCTTTAATAGATCTATCTGTCGTACATTGATCTTTCATTAATTGTTTAGATAATTTATCAATCATTGTTTAGATAATTTATCAATGAAACACCATTATTTGATCACATGCAATTTTATTTTTGAATTTTTTTTAACTGATAAACTCTATCTCAAACAGTTTATTAAAAGGCATTATAAATTTAAATCCACATAAGTAGAAAGAAAATTCTTTGTCTTAATGCTACGTCTTGATCTTGAGGCCTATGCCATGGAAACTAGACAGTCAACCACAAGGACTTTTGGTTGGAAAACAATCAGATAAAATTATTCAAAGATGAAATAATGAATGAATCAGATTCTACCATATCTAACACTTATGTGCACAGTTTAAATTCTTACAGTATAAAAGTTTCATTTAAAATGACTCTCGTTAGCCCTTCCATAAGGGTCACTCAGTGTTATATATATATATATATATATATATATATATATATATATATAAAGTCATACTCGAATTTTGATCTAATATGATCAAGGTTTGTTTCTGATAACTTTCTAGCTACTTTTATTTTTCAGACAACTATAATTTTATTTGATAATTACTGTCTCATTGCTCTTTAGAAAATTTTATGGTGAAAATTTACTTTTCACAATTAGAGTGGCTAAGTGCCTAAGTTATTTTTCTCACAAGAACGGCACAATCAACTTTATAAAATATTGCAGTTGTCCTAAACAAGCCCTCAATTGATTCGTACAAATATCTACAAATTCTCATTTTCCTAATTTATGAAAAATAATTTTTTTTTTTTTGAAATCCTATAAGGGCTTAAGCATTAATAAAAAAAATGATTACAAGTCTATAGAGGGATCCAAAACCCAATAATGCTCAAAGAGCTACAATGGAAAGAAAAAAGAAAATCTATAGAGTAAATATTTCTATCTAATACAAAAGTCAAATAAAAGGAAAAGGCTGTCGTAAAATAAAAGTCCAAGCTTGAATAAAGAATACCAACACCCAGATGCCAAAAAGGTACCTGCAAAAAGAAATGAAGCCAGAAAAAGCAATAGCAAAATACTGCTGTTACCTACTTCATATACACAATTAGGCTCGATAAAGGTAAAAGAAGACCCAAAGCAGTCAGCAAGCTCCACAAGATCAAGAAAACGGAAGAAGAGATCAAATTGCAGAACAAGGCACCCCTGAATCACAAAGAGGCAACACCAAGAAAGACATCCATCAATAAAGATCCATGACCTATAGAGAATAAAACTCAACAAAACTAGTTAGAGCTCCAACCAACCAAGAAAAACCACACACAAGTAGGGGGCTAAGCAACACCAACCCTACAAAATTCCAAAACCCACCACCAACCAACTCAAACACCATCCAACTAAAAATAACCCCAACAAGCTGCAACACCCCAGCACATGAACCATGCAACCAACAACCAAAGCAGCATCCCCCAACTTGGAAGCTCCAAAAAAAATCGCAAGAACGACAAAATAGCAGAAAGCCCAACGGACAACCGGCATCAAAGGTCCAAACCAACCAAAGATAGCAGCAGAAAATCAAAAGAAAATAAGAGAAAACCCAGATTACAGCTGCATCAGGACAACACCTCCACCATTAACAACAGCAATAACACCCAACAACTAAGGAGAATAAGCACAAATCGGATGGCCAAAACACCTCCAGCCAATACAAACTAACCTAGGAAACATAAAAATCCCTACAACAGCAGAAAGGAGAAAATAGCCAAAGGGAAGCACACAATCCCAACCAAGACAAACCCATAGCATTGGCAGTAAACGGTGGCATAAAAGTAAAACAACCAGCAAATACAACACCAGAAGAGCCCCAAAGAGCACCAACAGAAGAGATCCAACAGAACAACACAAAGCTAGAAGCCAACATAGGGCTTCCAAAACAACAAAAACCTTACAAATTAAAAAAAGGATACATATAAAGTTAAATTCAAGGACCCACTAACAAAAAATTTCAACTCTTTTTTGAGTCATAATGATGTAGAATATCGACGACAATTTTATGAAAGATAAGAACAAATGAAAGGAACTATTACTTGAGTTGATTATTTAATAAAAGATAAAGTCAAATAATACCACATCACTTGCAACCTCACATTATCAACTCATCCAAAGTCAAAATCAATAGACATGGCCTGCTCTTTAACAATTCTTTAAAGATTCTAGAAGTGCTATTTTTGGATTCCAAGAAATGCTTATGAAATGGTCAATATCTCTTAAATTTCCAAAAGGAGAACTTAATGTATGCAAATCTTATAATGGCCACCTTCTCTCTCTCTCTCTCTCTCTCTCTCTCTCTCTCTCTCTCTCTCTCTCTCCCCGCCCCCCTCCCAAAAAAAAAGCATAAAAAATAACTGCCACCTTCTCTCTCCATGCAATGTTTAGAAATGTGATGAACAATGAAATGCAAACATAACGTTTAGTGAAAATAGAAATCTATCGAAGAAGTATTGTCTTCCTTCTTAGGGAAAGCTTGGTGGCTAACCCTTTATGTTTGGGTTGGCAATCCCTTTTTTATGAGAGATTTATTAGTTATTATTTATATTTTTCTTTAGGTGATTCTTACTCTATTTCTCATCTATACAACTTCATTGAATGCTTTGGAGATTCTCTCAAGCTCCCACACTACTACAATATGTTATTCATAAAATATCCAAGTTAGTTAAAATCTATTCGAACTCAGCCAGTTGATTTCCCTTCACTCACTAACCAAAACATTGAAATAAATGCCATAAAGAACTACAAATCCTTACTCGTAACATACTTAGATTTACAAAATTTACTAACAAGTCTCAAAATTCCCAACAAAACTTGTTCATTTACTCCTCTCAAAATCAGCTACTAAAATAGACCCAAATTTTTACACCCTAACTACAACTCTTTGAAACTCTTGGAAATCAACATTATTAAAACCTTCTAAGTCCAAAGACACTTCTATTAGGTCCAAATGCATTCAATAATATGAAATAAATTTACTTCTCCAGTATAAATTATAAATATAATCAAATAAATCTAAATATGGATCAATTGAATAAGATGCTTCATATATTGAAGAAATATCTCTTAAAATGCCTTCCTCATAATTACATTTGTCTAAATCATATAACATCATTCCTCTATAAATATAATCTTCTACTTCTATTATTACTCAAATTTCTACTATTATTATTATTTTCTCCACTCACAAAAATGTTATAAATTTTCTACTATTTTTATTACACTTTAAGTTTCTAACGATATTATTACCGCTACAATAATAATTTATATTAGTGAAAATTTTAATGTTAACAGCCTACAAAATAAAATATTTAATTTATATAGGTTGAACTCTTTCACCTCTCTACCCTCTCCCGACGGTTATTATTTTCATTAGCTTGCTCTATTTGCGTCTCCTTGATCATTCCGCCTTCATTTTGTCGAATGGCGATTAATCAAGTGAGGTTGGTGGATCTTGGCTTTTTGAACGAGAAATCAAACTAGATCTTTTCTTGATGCCCTTTCGGAGGCATCATCTTCGATGCCCTTTTCGAACCCAAAACTTTGACTCACTGTGGGTTACCTTCGCTTTGAATCTCAAAATAAAAGGTTTTATCTCCTGCTACCCCTTTCGAGTTCTCTTTGGTACCGTAAGTTCCCGAATCAAAGGCCTCCGCTCGATTTGATCAGAAAACATTTTTAACCTAAAACTTGCTGGTTAGTTTTCGGTTACACTATTGGATCCTCGGCATGTTTTGATTAGACTGAGTAGTGATATGAACTATAGTAAAGTTTTTGCTCACCGTTCATACTTTGTAAGAAATTGTTTTATGAAATTGACCAAATGGTCATCGCTTTTCCACATCAATGAGGAATCACCAATCATTTCGATATGGGTCTCTTTCCCGAACCTTTGCCCACATTTCTTCACTCCCCGTATCCTCCATGGGTTTGGTTCACTTTTTGGTCATACTCTTCGTACTGATACAACTACTTTGATTGGCTCTCAACCTTCGATTGCTCGTGTGTTGGTTGAACTGGGCATTACGAAACATTACCCTGATAGCATTTTGATAGGGCCTGAAAATTTTGGTTATATACAAAGCATATTGATGGATGAATTCCCCTCCTTTTATGAGCACTGCAAAGCTTTGGGTCATTTTAAAAAAGGAATGTATTAGCTACTATCCTCATTTATCTAACGTTCCTTCCATTAATATTAATACGGTAATTGTTGATGCTAATGATACCCATCGGTTGGCTCCTACTGTTGATGATCTACCCCCGTCTTTGACTCCTGCTGATGAAAATTTTGTGGATAATACTAATGGTATACATGTTTCTTCCACTTTTGTTCCTATTGCTATTGATATTAATTTGGTTGATCATGGGGAAAATATTGATATTGATGCTAGGGATGATAGTATTGTCCAAGAACATATATATGTTCCTTTTGATGGTTCTACTTACTCTAATGTCTCTACTATGGAGCCAATTATTGATATAAATTGTTCCCCTATTTCTAATAAGGCTGTGGTCTCATTAGGTTTGAATTATTTGCTTGTGACTGATTTAAATTATGGCACTTCTGTTGATAATACCGATTGGCTACATGGCCCATCTAGTATTAAAGGGAATGCTGGGGAAGTGAGAGTTGAAAATTGTCATACCCATTTGGAGGATGCTATTTTGAATGTTGTTCATGTGGATAATGAGGGGTTTACCTCTGTGGTTGGGATAAAAAATAAAAAAATCTAAGGGGAAAAAAGCTGTGTAGAACTTTAACTACACTATAGATAATTCCACTCGATCTAAAGCTTCTGAACTCTTTTCTTTTGGCTTTTTCTAGGGGTGTGTTTTCATTCTTTCTTATTTGTGCTTTCTGTCTATTACTGTGGCTTTTCAGTTTGGTTCTTGGGCTTCTTTGGTGTTGCTTGAGTTGTGTGTTAGGTGTCATGTGGGCTATTTTTCTTTTTCTGCCTTTGGGGGTTGGTTTGTTATTGTGATGGCTGTGTTGTTGTGGTTGCTCATAGATGCGGCCTGAGCTTGGTGTCTTTGTTCTGTCCCTTATTGTGCGGTTTTCTTATTGGTGGGAAGGCTTTTCTTATCTTTTAGGATTCTGGTTGGTGGTTTATGCTTCTACTACCTTCATGGTGGTCGGTTTGGCTCGATGTCAGGTAATTTTGTGCCTTTGCGTGCGTATTGTGGTTGCCTCTTGTTGTTTTGCAGGTTGTTTCCCATCTATTGGTTGGCCCTCCCTTGGATGGTTGCTCGCTTTCTCCAAGTGGGCTTCAAGGATGTCTTCTTGTCCTTTTTTTATTATCCTGTTGTAACTAGATTGTATCACTGGCTCACTAGGATTTTTTTTTTGCTTTTGGATGTATTTCTTTTCTATTTTAGAGAGAATTTGATCATCTAAGGTTTTGTAATCACATTTTTCAATTAATACGTAGGCCCCTCCGAGCCCCCCCCCCCCCCCCCCCCCCCCCCCCCCCCCACAAAAAAAAAAAGAAAAATAAAAAAACTCTTTCACCTCTTATACTGCCTACAAAGATTTCAACCTTTTAGGAAGCCATTTCTTTGCTCTAGTAGATTCAAGGATGCAATATAATCATAGGATCTAAGTGACTTAAAGATTTTCCAATCTTAAGGAAGATATAACCCTATTATTTTCCCTTTCGAAACCATGTTTAATTTTATTTTTGATACATTAGTGAAAAAGAACCTTTTAAGTCATAAAAAAATTAAAAAGTGAGTTTTTTATTATTTAGACTTGGCAAATTTTTTATTTAATAGAACAACAACAGTAACAACAACAAACCTTTATCCCACTATGTGGGGTCAGCTATATGAATCCTTTTTTCATGTCATGATTATTCGACAAGTTTTACACCAGCTATCGACTGCCTAACGCAACCCTCCACTTTTCTCATCCAGGACTTGAGACCTGGCAACAACAGTATTAAAATGTAAGTTAATTGTCTAATTAATATGTTGAAACCGACTCACTAGGGACTCACGAAACTTGACTCTTTCTCATACTAATGCTTAGAGAACTCTCCCTTTCACTCAATAACACTCGCGAAACTTGTCCTTCATGGAGTGTCTCATAAAACATGAAATAGGTATACGGAATACCCTCAACATAAAACTTCCTAAGTTTGAAGCTGACTAACTTTAAGCTTAGGCGAGTGTTGAGATCATCGCTAACTTCAAGCTACAGTTGACTCCTTTTCTTTATCTGAAATCATATAATGAGCATAATAGCCCAGCAAGTATGCAAAACTCTACCACTATATTCAATATAAGAAAAAAGACTCAATATACATGTTCTAGTTCCAATCAATAGCTAACATCTGTTAATATGAGTAATAAAAAATCTTAAAATCTAATAATAAAACAAATATAATTAGTGAAGTTAAAAGAAATCTATTAAACTATAAGACATACGGTAAAGAGCACTATGTCAAACTATAAAAAAATTTGGTAAAAAGGATCATCACCTAATGAGTCATGTCAGTATGTTATGCTCTGTTATATTAATATTAATGGTAGTATGATTTTAATTATATTTATCAATCAGTTTAATGCACTATCATGTAAATACAATAATGAATATAACAATTTTAATGTGGTATTTTCATCCTTTCATCCTAAGTATTTTCTAGTTGGGTACCAGTCTTAATCTTAGCCGAACTGTCAACTAGTTGGTATCGGTCAACCCCAATTATCGCCCAATTAGGTATCAATCGTAATTTAAGCTCAATTGTCAACCAATTGGTATCAGTCTTTATCATCCAGGTTAACAACCAGACACCCTCCCAATCTTTTTTGTCAATATCTTATATGAAATAGAGTAATTCATAAAATACAAAGAAATCTATTAATTTGTATATTATGCATATACTTGAAAAAATCATAACTTACAATTTAACCAATGAAAATTTAATATATTCTTCTTAAAATGCTCATATTGATGACATCTATCATATACCAAAATTTATGTGGTGAAAATTTGCTAAAAATCAAGATATCGTAACTTTTGTAAGTTTTGACCATATTAAAATGCATAAAATATAAAATAAATAAAATTATTGAAACAAAAGATAGGATAATTGTTCCTTTCAATGAGATGAACAACTTTTACAACAGGATGAATTGACAAAAATTATTCCATAACCTCTGAATCTTAACTTTTAGTTTCTCTCCTCCCTTTTCCTCTTAATTTCTCTATAACACATCTCTATTAGATGAATGAAGAAGAGGAAAGGATTTTAATGCCATTAGTGACTTGTGATATTTTATTTTATAATAAAATAGTAATATAATATTAATATAATTATGTAATTAATTAATTTTTAATAAATAATTATTATAATTCTTTTTTATATCTTCAAATTTGGAGCTCTAAAAATTATAGAAATAAAAGTAGTAGAAATATATCCATTAAATAACCCATCACATTTAGAAAATTTTGATAAAATTGGTTTGCAAAATGGACATCTAATGGTCCCAAAAACCCTACTTGTACTGAGAAGCGTCAATTTCTTAAGGATTTGCACTAATGTCCAATAACTATAAAAAATTAGTGTAATTAAAGCACTACAATATCTATGTTACGATAAAGATGGTTTGTGATTTCAATTTATAATGACTCCTAAAAAAATTTATTTGTTTGGATTAAAATATAGGTTATTACAATCTCCCCACCTTAGATAAATATTGCTCTTGATATTTCCATGAGTAATACAAAACAAATCAATACAAAACAATAATAAATATATAATACACTAAATTAAATTGGTTCAAAACTCAAGAAACTATGTCAGACATAAATCATAACAAAATCAATTCTAAAATCATTGACATAAAACTCAAGTTATAAGTAAAAATTTAAACAAAATCATTCAAGTCATATTTTCAGGCACTTCAAAAAGCTCTTTCATAAATTTTAACTGTCTATGTTCAGTTTGAACATATCCTTGTCCATGTCCCGACAGTCCGCCATCTTGTGTCCATAATCACAACATATAAAAAATTATCCAATCACCTTATAGCAAGGTCCTAAATGTGTCCTTATGTACCATATACATTAGAGAGTCGTAGGTGCTTTAAGATTCTTCCCAATCCCTTTCATATTACTTTCACCCTTTTTTAAACTCTTATGAGACTGTTTCATCAATATATCACTCACTATTTGAGCAATCATTTTAGCAAACCTTTTCATGTTCTCCAAAGTCACTACAAATACTTCAGTGTTAGGTACATATTTCTTTCCCATTATAGGAAAATTAGTTTTTGTAGTGGATAAACCCATCGTAAAACAAGTCAAATATATTATAATTTTTTATTTGAGGTGGATTTGCAGTAAACAAATTCTAACTGTAAAAGTCGCATCATAAAAGTATTTGCAATAGATAAAATCCATTGCACATTTTTTGAAATGGATTTACAGTGGATTTAAATTCCAAAAAATGACATCTTCATTTTAGTTACCCATCGCTGATAATGCCGCAAATTATAACAGATTTGATGCAAAAAAAGCCGCTGCAGTTTATGGCGGAAATACCGTCACAAATTGTGATGGCATATCTACCGCAAATCCCTCGTAATTTATGATGGCATATTTGGTCATAAAATATGATAAACCTTTATAATTTCAAAGTTTGTGATAGAAATTTTGTCAGAAATTCATCAAAAACCTGTAGCATACACAAAAAATAGCACCAACCATCAGTTATTAAGCTTTTTCACAATAATAATCTAAGCAATTTTAAAGCAGTAGTTAATAATGATAACATTTCAATAAATCCTACTAAAATAAACATAAGAAACACACTATTTTATAATAAATAATCACAATCTAACTACTCATATAGACAATCACATTCCAACTGTTCGATAATTACTACAACACTGTTAAAGTAAATATAGTTTTTATACATAATAAGAATAAAATGCATCAAAAACCTAAGATGATAATCTAAGCAAAATCTGTATCCTCACTTTCCTGCTCTATTGATGTAGGTACAGGTTGATTACCACCAATCTGCTCTCTCAATCTTTGAAGATCATCTAGTATCTGAATGTTAATGCCCGCTTGTAATTTTTGGACAATTTTTAGCTCTGCTGTCAAGTTAGCCATCTGTTGGCTATACAAACTCTCTTAACTATTTATAGAGCAGCTAGAGGCATAAGAGAATTATCTCTCATATGTGTAGGCCTATGAGGCTAATCCATAAACTCATCTTTTCTGCATTCCGCCTACCGCCTGCGACCAAGTGCAGTAGTTAAAAAAATGTACAAAACCCCTAAAGGATCCCTCAGTAGCTGCAGTTTGGCTCTCTCAAAGCCATGTATAATCATCTTATAAAATATAATATTAATCATCATATGAAGAATAGGAAAAGAGAGTGAAATCTAAATTTGAGGGAGATTTTTCTATCATTGTGTGAAATTTAGATTCCATTCTCAGTATGCTCATTTTATAGTCCGATTTAAATTTGTTTGAATTATATTATCTGCTAGGTTGGTCTCCTTAAGTAGGTCAATGAATTGATTAAAGTATTTTTTAGGTACATTATATTATATTTTTATGCTTAACATCTTCACAGTAATAGATAACTCTGAGTGAGTAGTGCACTCATTCTAAATTGGTTGTTACATAGCATGCAACTCATGGGATATGGGCTATAGAGTTAACTTTTGAATAGTATAAAATCTAAGGCTCTATCACCCCTAAATATTGCTTAGGTCATCTTTGATATAAAAATAATAAACCCTAATTAGTATATGCAAGTATACATATCGAATCAAGTAATAAAGTGATAGAGTAGAGTGTCAAACCCTCGAGAAAGTATGCTTACTTACAATAAATTACTACTATTTATTCTAATTATAATAATTATCCTACTGAAATAAAAATAATATTTGTGAAGATTATGTCACTGAATAAAATAATAAAAATATAGGATACTATATGTAATAAAAGTATTTTAGATTGATGAATGTAAATTTTATATCTTTCCTAATAAAACTCTTTAATTATAGATGTGATGCAGCATATGCATCCCTAGATCTATATCGAGCTTATAGGACTAAAAGGATATCTACTAACCTCTTATAATTATAATATCTCTTTAAGAACCTAGAATATTTAATATCTTATGTCTAGGCATGAAAACATCCTATCTTAATATTCTTGATTATTTTTGCATTCCTCCATCGAGGCTATACAACACACTATATTTTAACTATATATATGGCTATTATGTGCATTAAATAAAGAATAGAATAATATTAAAAATATCATTTAACATTTATAGAATAAGCGTCTTCATTAGTACTTAACATACACTTTACATCACCAATCTAAAATAAGAGGATTAGTTAGACATAGAATAAAGGACAAGTAACCTCATTTTCATTAAACTCATGGAAGAATGAAAATACAAGAGAGTGATATCACTAAAAAGGCTCAAAGTATCTCCTCTACACTCATTCTCCCTTTAACTTACAAAGTTACTTTAAGAAAATATAGGCTAACACTTGAAATGATTGTATATTTTACTTCTCTAGCCTCCCTTAAATTTTACTCTAAGAGAGAACTAAAAAAGTATTCTAAAAAGTATTGAATTTACACAATTGTTTGACTCTCCTACAAACATAATATCATAATTATTTATAGTAAAATATAAAAAGATAATCGAGTGATGTGACACTCGAAAGATTGGCGTCGTGATGCCCTTAAAGGGAACTAGCACCTCGGCTCTGAAACTTCTACACAGCCGCGGGCGCTTGCTGATGTGGATCGGTTACTTGGTGAGCAATCGTGTCTCTACACTGATAGAACATAGCCCTTGGAAGTTACAGCTGTAACATCGCGGTGCTATAGACATTCGAGCACTACGGCGCCCAAATGATAAAAAATGGCACTAAGGACTAAGAAATTGCAGCATCACAATATTTAAAAGTAGAGATTCTTGTACTACCAAGCTGACTTTCTGACACTATGGCACTAATAATACTATAGTGTTGTCTGTGTTGCAACTACAGCGCTTGCAAACTAAGAATCCGCACCACAATATCAGAATTGGATTGCCTCGGCAGTATTGAAGGTAGCGTTGTGTTGTGGTTTTGTCGGACGACGTAGCTCTATGGACTCTTTAGAATTTATTTCATTTTTGAGTTTTTTCTATGGAAAAATAACTAAAATAACATATATTTACTAAAAATAAAATATATAAAATAGTATATAATTTATTCTTATCAATTTATCCCCATCTTAAACTCTTGTTTGTCCTCAAGTAAATAAAGAAATCTATAATTCTGATTACTCAAATAACCAAAGTAAAAATTGATAATTTAAAATTACTAAAATATAGAATAATATATCACAGTCTAGAAGTAGTGAAAATGAACAATTGTTATAGTTCTAGTTTAGAAAATACTAATAATTATCCTAATCAGTCATCCTTATTATTGCTAAATATTATTTACATGTTATGAATATAATTATTACCTTTTGAATTATAAATTCAATAATAAAGCTTAAAGATATTTTAGTTAAAATTAAAATTTTATAAGTTCTCCAGCATTTATACTAATTCTCCTATCTTATCCTTTGAGAATTTAAGTATAAGATTGTAGTCAAACTCTAAGCTTTTATCTGATACCAATTTTTTATTGTACTCACTTTTTTTCTTCTTTTTTTTTTCTTTTTTTTTTAAACTCTTTTTACTTTTCTTCTCTTTTTTATTTTTTTGGAGTACATAGTTAATGATTTTGAATATCAATTTTGTTTAAAATCTTCTTACAATCTTAATGAGTTTAATGCAAGGATTTAATAAGATTACTAATTTCAAATTTAGGTTGCTATAATTTTCAATTTTAATATACTCATATATATTCTTTAAACTTACTTATTCATCTTCAATTCAAAGGTCAATGTATAAATATATAACTTATAAATTTGAGTTAAGTCAATAATTTAAATGATCTAAGTTAATTAATTATTATTATTTTCTAATCAAAGAACTATAAAGCAATATTCATTTGCACTATAATCTAAGATTTTATTATTATCCTAATTTTACATAATTTTTAATTATCATTTTATTATGGTTAATTAAATAATCAAAATTTAGAGATATTAATGAAGGACAATTTAAAATTTTAAGTATAAGAGAAATTTAATCAAAATAAAATAACAATACACATAAATATTAATAAATAACATATGCTTTTATATGAGTGATAAAAAATTATAAAATATTATATATATATATATATATATATATATATATATATATATATATATATATATATATATATATATATATATATATATATATATATATATATATGACAACAACACAAGGTATAAGATAACTAGTGCTTAAAATACCACTCTAACCATCACAATACATTGGCTTTCATAGCCATAACTCCAGTCATTACATCACTATAATAATCTTTCATATTCTAAAATCTCCCCTAAAGAAAAGACATACCATAAAATAAGAGTAGCATTCACACATATATTAAAATACATAGAAAATGAAGACTTTTTATATACATATTCAGGATTTTTCTTATTCTTAATTTTTCTCGTCCACAATGTTTCACAAGAAACTTCATTAACTTTAAGATATTAAAAGTCACTTTCTTATCTTGCTCCTATATAGTTAATTCACCCTTTTCCATATCTATCATGGCCCTACCAGTAGTTACAAAAGGTCTACCTAAAATAATTGATATCTCCCTATCCTTTTTCATATCTAAGATAATAAAATCCACACCAAAGATAAATTTATCTATCTTGACTAACACATCCTCTATTGCCCCGTTGGATAAGTAAATGAATAGTCTACTAACTGAAGAGTAATTGTGGTAGATTGAACTTCTCCTAGATCAAATCTTCTAAATATAGAAAAGGGTATTATATTAATGCTAGATTCTCAATCACATAGTGACCTCCCATAATAGCAACTCCTAAAATTGATGCTCATATAGTAATAAAGTTTTTAAAAAAATATATATATTTTAGATTTTGAGTGCCTAGAGTCATCATAAGTGAAGGCGGTAGCCATTTTTGTAATAAGAGAGTTGAAAAATCTAATTTTTAAATATGAAATTAAGCATAGGATAGCAACAGCTTATCATCCTTAGATTAGTGGTCAAGCGAAATACAATAATTAGGAGATTAAGAGAGTTTTAGAGAAAATTGTAAGTCAAAATAAGAAGGATTGGTCATTGAGATTAGATGATACATTTATGAGCTTACATGACTGCTTATAAGGCTCTAATTAGACTATCTCCTTATAAACTAATTTTTGGAAAAGCTTGTCATTGTCCCTAAAGTTAGAATACAAAACTTTCAAGGTAGTAAAAGAATTAAATTATATTCTTAAGGATGCTAAAGAAAAGAGAACGATACAATTAAATGAACTAGAATAATTTAGAAATGATGCCTACGAAAATGCCAAGTTATATAAAGATCAAATTAAAAAGTGGTATGATAGTATGCTCAATAAAAATGTTGATGTATAATTAAAAGGTAAAATCATTTTTGGGAAAACTAAAGTCTATGTGATCAAGCCATTCAGAGTTATAAAGGTATATTCTTATGGAGCTGTTAATATTAGGGATCATAAAACTATCCAAAATTTTAAGGTTAACGATTATAGATTGAAACTCTATATAGGAGAAGATGTTGATCTCCTTATAAGTTCTATAGAGATGGCTCACATTAGATAAAATTTTGGCATAGTATAACTAAATACTATAAACTTAACGATTCTTGGGAGGTAACCCAATTGATCACCTTATTTGTTATTAAGAGTTATGTAATTGATGTTCTTTATTATGATTACAAAATCCTGTGGTTAGATGTGAGCTTAGTTGCATTCTTGTGTGTGTTTTAGTCTAAATTTTGGGTGTAGAAGTTCATATTGAGAAATTTAACATACCACCACAATGTATCACCCTGAAGCGCTGCAACACTGTGCGAATTATGAAAAAATTAATTAAGTGGATCACGCCATAGCATCGAAGGAATCCAACACCACAGTGTTAAATCACCTTCTAGAGTTCCACAGTGTTATCCATACAAAGCCATAACATTGAGCTCTCTAGTCATTTTGCCTAATTGAGGGTCGTAACACTTGGTCAAAATAATAAAAGGGTAGATGAAGCACTATGGCAATGGTCGCTTCAAGTGTCTCAATGTCATCACATATGGAATGCTATGAAGGTAAAATGGTAAAAAAGCTAGCATTACTCATATTGACTTGATTGACTTAAGCACCGCAATGCTAGTCAAGCTAGTGCTACAATGCTAGTCAATTTATAAATAGGACTTTGGGCTTAATTTTATTTTTCATATGCACCCTTGCATTATAAGATTTTAGAGTTCTTTTTATGTTCATGTTTTAGGATCCATAGTTAGTTTTCGTGTTAGAATCACCCCAAATATCTCTGTTTGTAGGAATAGATCAAGATCCACCTCCTATGATGCTCGTAGATTTGTGAGTGTTGCTGCTGAGAAGTAGTACATAAAGCAGGGGTTTGATTACCATTGGGGGGGAAGGGGGGTTATTCACGTTTAAATTGTTGAGCACAATTGGGATTTCCTTGTCAACCATCCGCAGCCTGCCAAGGTCGATATCATCTTAGAATTCTTCTCTAATATAAAAGAGCCCCAAAATGAATGTGCCTTTGGTCATGGTAAGTGGATTCCCTTCACTCCTGTATCTATATACCAAGTCTTCTAAACCCCTAATTTTCAATTTAGTAGTGATAAGTACCTAAAATTATGTACCACTTCAATAGAATATGAAGAAATAATTAGGTTCCTAACATGGAGGGATTTAAATGCCTAATGGAAGAGAAGAGAGTAAAATTATAAACTTTTCTTCGTCTGCCCTTACCCAAGAATCGAAAGCTTGGCATTATTTTATTTCTATGAAGTTTATGCCGAGCAAAAATATAAGTGATGTTATGAAGGATTGTGTCATTTTAAATTAATATATTAAAAAAGAAATGACTATAGATTTTAGTAAAAAATTTTTCCAATCCATCTAGTATATGTTGAGTGGGTCTACTTTAGTGGGTTTAGGGCATCCCAATCTTATTTTTGATTTATGTGAGTTAGCCAAAGTAGTAGGAAACCCAGGGAATGAGCAAGTTATGCCTACTTTTGCCCTTACTAGGTCCAAGATCATATCGTTGAAAATCACCTTGTTAGAGCGAGAAGAGGGATTTGGCCAACCAAGCCAACCCAGCCAGCAGTGGGATAAAGATCCTAGGATACAAGGAGATTCAGTGGAGGACCACTGTGATAGAGTTGATTGGATCGGGGTTTCGTTTGATCACTCTGGCCAATAATTGATTGGGTTAAAATAAGGGATATATGCCCACTACGACCATATAATACTCCAGCACCAAAGGAATTATCAATACTATACTGACTACAATACAACTATGGTAGAATGTTTAAGAGCTGGGAGATGGACTCCCATGATCAGCAGAATTTCTTACCTAGTCCATCCCCCTTTGAAATGTATCGAGGAGCAAGTCCTTCGCCAGCATATTCAGCAACACATATAATAGAATAAGAAGAAGATGAAGACGAGGAGTAGGGAGAGCCCCACTTATTTTATATGGCTATTTTAAAATTTTTGTTTTTTTTTACTATTTATTATACTTATCTTTATTTTCACTTTTGTAGTTTTATATTTATTTTATTTTATTTTTATTAATTTCCTGCACTTTTTAAATTTGGTAAAATTAAATAAAATCAATTTCTCCAAATTTAGAAAAATATTTGCCTTACTATATTGCACATTTTGCTTGAATTATAAATTTTGGAAAATAAAAAATTAAGAGCCTTATGTATTTAATAGTATATAACTAGCAAAATTTCTCTAATAAAATAGTTATAAGTAACATTTAATATTTTATCTTAAAATTAGTAATTTTGGATAAATTAAATTTCTAAATATCACTTAAGCACTAAACTACTTATAAAGGAATATTGAGTTTTAGGATTAATGTAAATTAAGTCATTCGATTAATCCAAAATCACCTAAAATTAAGTAATTATGGAATTATGAATCCTTTAATAAATTTAGATTGGTATAATGAGTGGAGGCAATAGATATGTATTTAACATCAAAATAAGGTATTTTAGCAAATAAATAAATAAAAAAGAGTAAAATGTGAAAAGATTTCTTTTAATGTGAAAAAGATTGAAAAAATGCTAAGTACTGGAATATAAAAAATATGGTACCTGGAATGTCTAGACTTATTTTTAAATAATGAATGCATGCAATAGATGGATATTCAAAATATTTATAAGGTACTTAGCCAAATAAAAGGAAAAAAAAACAAAATTGCTAAAAACCTAAGTATAAAAAATTGGTATCTACAATGTCTAACCCTAACCCTATACTTCTAAATGAATGATTGGAATCATAATATTAAAGAAAAGCTTATAGGTAGATTTAAGGGATAACTAAATGTGTAATTTTATTAATTCCAAAAATTCAATAAATCCGAGTAAGCTAGTCAAAATTATTCACAGGAGTTTCATTTTAAAGAAATATTAATTCAAAATGAAGGAGTAGGATGTTATAAATCATTTTATTGGAAAATCTTCCAACTTATGTACTTTATAAATACTTAGATTATTAATTTTATTTCTTTTCAAAAATTATTTTTAATGCAAAAGATATTTTTATCCCAGTATAGTATAAATTATTTGAGGACTAGTAATATCTTAAAGTTTTTTTTTTTGAAAGATGCAAATAGCAATAGCATTAAAAGGGAAAAGGCCTAATACAAACTACCAATAACATCACACTCCTCCTTTAACAGTTGAAGAAAATGAGGAGGAATATGATCCATACTAATATCATTCCAAACAAAACTACTACTAAGAGCAAGGTTAACACAAACATCCGCTAGCCTATTACATTCCCTATTCACACAATTAAAAATTACATGATGGAAATCTTTAATGAAATCGCAATCTTCCATCCCAATGCTAGCCTTGCACTTATCCATCTTCTTAAAGATGTCCTAAATAAACTTAATGACATTGATATTTTCTCCTTCAACTATAATTCCCTTATATTACATCATCCATTCTTTGAAGACCAAACCCAAGTAGCTAACATTTCCAACCGAGATATGTCCCAATGAACACCACTGGATCCAAATGCTAATAAAAACCTTCCTTTATGATCCTGGAATACACTACCAACTCTAGCCTTGTAGGATGGTAATAAGGAAGCATCTACATTAACTTTCATCCAATCGGGAGGGGGAGGATGCTAACACTTCTTGAACAACCGAACCGGTTGATTAGCACCCTAGAAACCTGACTTAATTATATTGTCTCCAGCTGAAGATGATATCAAAGCAACACTCACTGAATTTGTTGCAATAATAAGACTACTATCCTCCTTGCCACCATACAGGCCTTTGCTTTTAGAACCAACAAAGAAAAATAGTAGAACAATAAAGGTTAGCCAAAAATCTATTTTTTGACGCACAATTCTCCAACCAACCACAACATTCCTGAAGTGAGCCCAAAGAGGGAATTCCAAAACCCCATTTATTCAAAATTTGAATAACCTAAAATAGCTTTAAGCAACTGACCGCCACATGTTCATGGTCTTCCATCACTGTACATCCTCTAGGACATAAATTACCATATCTTAACCTTCTATGTTCCAGCAAATTGAAAGTCAGAATAGCATTGTGATATAGCCTCCACCAGAAAACTTCCACCCTTGGATTAAGCTTAACCTTCTCAATCCAACTCCAGTACATATTTTCGATCGGATGATGCACAGAGGATTCATATTCTAAAGCAGAAATTGATTTCCCTGTCCTTTGATGAATAAGTTCCACCTAGTCTCTTGTCAATTCCGGATAAATCTGGACTTGACAAATCAGCATTACCAAGTCCTCCCCAAAATACTTCCGAAGCTCCTCCTTGTTCCACACTCCATCCTTATTAAATTTATCCACAGTCATATCATCCCTCTCTAGAGTAGAGACAAAAGTAGGCCACTTATTAAAACATTTATCCAACACCTAAACAACTTTAATAACATTTATAGAATCCCTTACTGCGATCTTCCACCTGACAATAGGATGTAGAGCTTTAGCACCACTCAAAAGAATCCTCCAGGAAACCGAGGAGTTCTGCTGAACATTAGGATTCCAACAACAAGCACGTACCTAGCCTCCAGGATCTTGTACATCAGTGAATCAGGATCATTAAGGAATTTCCAAACCAATTTCGCCCTTAAAGATCCCACCTTACTAACACAAGAATGAAGTCCACGCCCCCCCCCCCCTCCCCTCCCCATGTCAATCGGCTTACACATCACTTCCCAACTTACATAATGAAGGCCCTTCCTACTATTCTATTTATGCCAAATAAAGTCCCTACAAATCTTATCAATTTCAGCCATAAGTCCAGTATAAACAAGAGAATGAGTATAATGAAAAACAGGAAGGGAAAGAATCACAGATTTCAGAAGAGTTAATCTCCCAGATAATGAAATAAACTTATTCCCCAAGCATTAAGTTTCCCCATAACTTTGCCAAGAAGAAACTGAAAATCAACAGCCACAAGCCTTCTCAAAGCAATCTTCACACCCAAGTAGTTCATCTCTTTAACAGCTTTAAATCCCATCAACCAAGAAATTCTTTTCCTCCTCCTTCTTTTCACGGCTTTCCCAAAAAGGATAGCAGATTTTGGTAGTTTATCTTCTGACCCGACCAGCTGCAAAAGTCCAATAAAATATCCCGAACCTTCTTTACTACCTTAACATCAGCTTTAGAAAAAATCAATATATCATCTGCATAAAGAAAATGAGAGATCCTCGGAGCATTTGGACGAATTTTAATACTAATCTCATTTTCTTCTTTTATCAAAGCATTTGATAATAATTGAGAGCATAGAATAAATAAAAATGGAGATAAAGGACAACCTTGGCGAAACCGCTTCTAGCATTGATCCAATTTGAAGATTTGCCATTAATTAAGATAAAAAATCTTGGATCCTCCACACACTCCATTATAAGCCTTGAAAACTTTACTGGAAAGCCAAAATATTTTAACACTTCCTCCAAAGTTCTCCACCCCATACTATCATAGGCTTGCTCCATATCAATCTTGAATGAAACCAAACCTTTAGAGGATTTAGAAAATCTGAATTTATGAAAAACTTCTTGAGGAATCAGTACATGCTCAGATAAAGAGCAGCCCTTCACAAAAGCTGCTTGATTCTCCAAAATTAGTTTTGAAATTATAATTTTGAATCTATTAAGGAGAATTTTAGCCACCAATTTATATATTATTTTGCATAGACTTATTGGCAATTTCTTTTCTTAATGTTTAGGGGAATTTGATAAAGAAAAAAATTTGCTAAGTCCAAATTTCATATGTTATAATATTTGTGCTTTTAGTTCTTATATTTTGTGCATGAATAGATGAAAAATTATAAAAATTGAACTAGCACTACAGCGTCATAGCTTACCCAACACCGTAATGCTACCCTTTCAGCGCCACAGTGGAGCACTCTCAAAAAATCTGCTGAAGAGCTTCGTGTCAAGATGTCATCTAAGAAGCACCGTAGTGCCAAATTGCTCAATGTCACGGCGGGTGACTATTGAACCAGTGAATCGATATAATGAATGGTGAACTGACACGCCGATCCAGCAGGGCCATCAAGCCAAAATCGCAATGCGAGTTTAGTTACTTTGTAAAAGTATAAATAGTAACCTTAGTGTTCATGTAAAGGAGTTGGCACATTGTAGAGTCATGTGTGTGTGATTGTAAGTGTAAGGGGCTATTCTTGAGATAGTGTTGCTCTTGTATACTTATTTGGTGTGTTGTATTGGTGTAGATCAAAGTGGAAAAGTGCAAAGAAGTTTGTATATTGGATCTTGGTCATTTTTAACTTATATTCTATTGTTTATATTTTGTTTCATAATTTGTAACTTATTGTTTTGTTAAGTGAAATAAAATATTTGTGTTATGTAAAATCGTTTCTATGTGTAGCTAAACTTTTATTCTGAATCTATTACTAAAATAAAAGCCATGTATGGCATAGAGTAGGTTTAATCTTTATAGTATTCATGTTATTTTTAAATCCTCTAAGCTTCATTTAATTTATGTTTAGGCCTAAACCCTACACTTAAAATCTAATGTGATTTAGAGCCTCGACGGAGAAGTAAAAGAACAATTAGGGGTTTTAAAATGTAATCTTGTCATTATGAAATCTTAATGATATAGTAGAATTGCAGTTAGGAGTAATCCTAGCTAATACTCTAATGAGCTCAACAGAGATGAGGTGTACTTATGCTTTATTTACAACAACAATCGGTTGAAAGCACTCCAATGCTATAATGTATTTTAAATATCATAAGTTTAGAACGTTTATAAATGGTGAATTTACCTTCTGCATTTGTAACTTTTTATTTTAAATTTGCACAACCTAGCATTCATCCGTGGGCTAGATAAACATAGTATTTTAGTAGGCAGTACTAAATTGAATCTAAGAAATTCCAGAAATCCCTGTGGGAATGATACTCTTCAACAGGCGTACTTGCATAAACCAGGACTAAAACATTAACAAATTAAACCATCTTTAAAGAACTCAATAGCATGTGTAAGCTAAAGCACAAAGCTCAAAATTAGAAAAATAAAAGCCTGTCAAAGCCTTCCCCCAATGAAGGACTTCACTTGTAACTAAATCTAAATACAAGTAGAATCATTTCAACAGGGTCAAATCCCATGGTTTTCCCTTTCTTGAGTTTTTCACATAAAAATTCAATGTTTTCTATAATTCTCACATCACCTCTCTCTTATCTGTGTGTGCTGAATCTTCGTATAAAACTAGGACATTAAAATCTCTATCTCGTTACTGTCGTAAATGTTTTGACATGCAATAAGAGTTGTGAAATGTTCTCTCAGATATAGGAGACATTTATATTTAAAAAAAAAGAAGAGTTACAAAATTTTTTTATAAATTCTAAAAAACTTTAGGACTTATAACAAATTTTTTTGTAGTTCTATCCTAGTTGGATAAAAAATTAATTAATAGATTTATTCGAATACAAGCAAGATTTTTTTGGACAACCTAGAGACAATCAAAGTTAAAAATAGAAAAGGGCAGGGCTCCTTTGAAAAATTCCAAGGTTCTTCGGTTCCCCTTAAATGGTTGGCGACGGCTTGGGATTCGCGCCCTCGCATCTCACCTGTTTTCATGAATTTATAATGGGAAAAAAAAAAAAACAGACGAGGGAAAGCTTGGAGAAAACCAAAAAAAAGAGAATAATAGGGGGTCAGTTGAATCAGGAGCAAGTCCAGTCGAGCAATAGCGGAACACTGACAATCCTCGAGAAACAAAGAGCGATAGAGAGAGAAAGCGAAGCTAGAGTTTGAAAGCGGAGCGAGCGAAGCTAGGGTTTCTGGAGAGCTCATGCACTGCTAGTTGAGATGCCACCGATGATTCAGGCTGGTGCTGTTCTCGGAGCTGGCGTTGTGGGTAGAACGAAGCGCAGGGAGAGATTGCAGTCGAGAAGGTGGAAAAATTGCATTATTTGCCTCTTTCTAGTTCTTCTTTTTGCTTTGCTCATTCTATTTACCGTTGTTCGTTCTGGAAAATCTAATGAACCCAGGTTTAAGATTCCTTCTTCTGCTTCCAGTTAAAACACTCTCTCCTTGAAATATAGTGCATTAAGCATTAGAAAAAAAAAGTACAAGTGGACAAGGGTGCCAAAAACGCACAAAGCTCCCCAAAACAGGCAAGGGAGGGTGCACCAAATGGCCCCAAAGAGGTTAAAACAACAAGTAACACAAAGTAAAAATCAAGCAAGGCAAAAGAGTGAGGAGTGGGCCATCACATATCGGTCACAAGGGAGACTAGTTGGGGGGAGGAGCCACGTCGAGGGAGGGTTTAGCCACAGAGAGATCAGAACCAGCCATAACGGCTCTATGGGATCCCAGTGCCCCAATAGGGACCACACCAGCCAACGAGCGAGCCAATGACCGTTAGGAGAGGGGGCCCACATCATTCACTTAAGGGGATTACGTCCCTGCCAGCAGAGTCGGCTGCTCCCTTTTTTCTCTTTCGCGGGAGGGCAGTAATGGGTCCCAGCTGGAGCAATTCCTTATGTGAAACAAGGGTCCGGGACCGAGGGAGCTTATGCTTTCGCTGGTCAGGAGTGCTGCTAGTGGAGGCAGGGGCCGGATCAGGCCTGGTGGATTTAAACACAACAGTCTATGGAGAAGGAGTCGAGGGAGGAACCTTAGTCTTAACTGTCAACTGCTTCTTCGGCCTATGCTTCCTCTTCACGATATTCCATTCACCAAGTTCATCGGGCCTGCCAGAGAGAGGCGAAGCCGGTTGTTGCAGGAGGGCCTTTCCCTTCCGATGGGTGGACGTGGTCGGCGGAGGCACCAAATTAGGTGCTGGTGCAGCCGGGGAGACCTGGGCAGTAGGAGCAGTAGGTTGAGCCGAGACATCACTGGGATTAGTAGGTGCAGGGGAGGGAACTGAAGGAGGAGAAGGGGGATTCCTCCAAACGGAGGGGCACTTGTCAGTAGAGTGGCCAACCAATCCACAAGAAAAGCAAAAGTTGGAGAGCCCTTCTTATTCAACCCTTTAGAAGAATCGCTGATGGACACCTTTAATCCAAATGCCCGGCAGGAGGGGCTTGGACAAGTCAATTCTGTTGCACATCCGGGCGTAGGAGGAGCGGCCCCAGGAGGCAGTGTGGGAGTCCATCCATAACGGTTCACCCAGAAAGTTCGCCAGACGGTTGAGGTTAGTGATATCCCAGTACAGAAGAGGCAACTGGGGAAGGTAGACCCAAACAGATGAGTAGAGGCCAGTTAATGAGTTTGTAACCGAGCTAGGAGACCAAAGAACATGCCTATAAGACTTCCCTCAAAAAATCAGGGACCACCCTGAAGGACTTAACGGCTGAAGATTGGAAAATGCAGACGAACGAGGATGGTCCAGTTGTAATCATTTGGAATTCACCAAAATAGTACCATTGCCGTTTAAGCTCGGACAGGAGAAAGAGGAAAGAGACTCGATGCCCCACCAGTTGGGCCACTAGAGTCCGATCAAGTTTTTCTGCATTATCATCCAGGGCCTCCGGAGCAGGGATCAGTGAGATCCCATCCTCATCAGTAAACACAGTTGTATCCAGGGAAGTCAAATGCGTGTATTAAATCTTATTATAGGCGAAAGGCCCTGTCGGCACCTCACGAAAGGGTGGCGGGCCAGGGGTGGTAGAAGGTCCAGGCGTCACACAGACAGACGGGAGGGGGGGTGAGTGCCATAAGGGCGCAGGGGAGGGGGGACCCTAGGCTGGGGAGAAGGGCTGCGCTGGCGGGAGGTTTCTT
This sequence comes from Dendrobium chrysotoxum, assembly GCA_019925795.1. Lineage (NCBI taxonomy): Eukaryota > Viridiplantae > Streptophyta > Magnoliopsida > Asparagales > Orchidaceae > Dendrobium > Dendrobium chrysotoxum. The sequence goes on along the minus strand of CM034303.1, from coordinate 8,997,620 downwards.
CATCCTGACAATGGGAGGGGGTAGCTCTCGCCAATGGCGATGTAGCGGAATGAGCATGGGGGACCTGGGAGGGAGCAGGCTCACCACCCACACCCAAACTTTGGCCCCCATAAGAGGGGAGGTGATCCGTAGAGGAAGCAGTTCGGGAGGCGGAACCATCCGAAACAGACCGCAAACTGGAGGACCACTAGAGTCACGAAGAGGGTCAGCCATCGGCTCGTCCAGGGGGCTGCAGGTGGAAGTTGGGGTAGCCATCAGAGGAGATGGGGCCGGGAGGAGCGTCGGAGAGGGACCAGGAAGAGAGAAATCCCCAACACAATTACTTGACCAGGTGGTGGCGCGGGAAGATAAGGAGACATTGGAACTGGGAGCAGCTGGTTCCCTCCCAACACACGTGTCCATGCCAACAAATGGGACACCAGACGGGACCAGGGATGGCGGGAATATGAAGCCCGCCGCCAGAACCAGTCCGTGGGGCCCATCTAGGTCCATCGGAGTAGGTGAGCTATGTACGATAGCTTTCGACCGCGAAGCTCCGACAAAACAGTGGGACAGAGGAAAAGCCTTCCTCGAACGCTCAAAGTTGTCCTCGGTAGAGCTGTAGGCAGAGTCCTGCATCATCTCTGAGCGGCTGCCATCTCCACCAGCATCTGATGCCCCACTCGAATCGTCCATGTCTTCTCCCGAGGAAGCACTTGAACTTCCCAGGCTGCTGGTGTGGCCATGACCAGCCACAGAAGCCAGCAAGCGAGCAGAGCTGTCCGATGACATGGTAACATTATGGGAAATCACAGAGGGAGAAGGCCAACGCTTGCGGCCGCAGGACAACTTTGTGGTGGACGTCCATGTCTTCTCCCTCTGTGATTCCCCCTAATGTTACCGTATTGTCGGACAGCTTTGCTCGCTTGCTGGCTTATGTGGCTGGTCATGGCCACACCAGCAGCCTGGGAAGTTCAGGTGCTTTCTCGGGAGAAGACATGGACAATTCGAGTGGGGCCTCAGATGCTGGTGGAGATGGCAGCCGCTCAGAGACGATGCAGGACTCTGGCTGCAGCTCTACCGAGGACAACTTTGTGCGTTCGAGGAAGGCTTTCCCTCTGTCCCGCCGTTTTGTCTGAGCTTCGCGGTCGAAAGCTATCGTACAGAGCTCACCTACTCCGATGGACCAAGATGGGCCCCACGGACTAGCTCTGGCCGCGGGCTTCACATTCTCGCCATCCCTGGTCCCGTCTGGTGTCCCATTTGTTGGCATGGACACGTGTGTTGGGAGGGAACCGGCTGCTCCCGGTTCTAATGTCTCCTTATCTTCCCGTGCTGCCACATGGTCAAGTAATTGTGTTGGGGATTCCTCTCTTCCTGGTCCCTCTCCGACGCTCCTCCCAGCCCCATATCCTCTGATGGCTACCCCGACTTTCCCTGCAGCCCCTTGGACGAGCCGATGGCTGACCCTCTTCATGACTCTGGTGGGTCCTCCAGTTTGCGGTTTGTTTCGGATGGTTCCGCCTCCCAAACTGGTTCCTCTGCGAATCACCTCCCCTCTTATGGGGGCCAAAGTTTGGGTGTGGGTGGTGAGCCTGCTCCCTCTAAGGTCCCCCATTATCATTCCTCTACATCGCCATTGGCGAGAGCTGCCCCCTCCCATTGTAAGGATGAAGAAACCTCCTGCCAGCGCAACCCTTCTCCCCAGCCCAGGGTCCCCCCCTCCCCTGCGCCCTTATGGCACTTCCTCCCTCCCCTACGCCCTTATGGCACTCCCTCCCTCCCCCCCCCCCCCCCCTGCGTCTGTTTGTGCGGCGCCTGGACCCTCTACCACCACTGGCCCACCACCCGTTCGTGAGGTGCCAACAGGGCCTTTCGCCTGGAATAAGATCCAATACACACCTTTGACTTCCCTGGATATGACTGTGTTTGCTGATGATGACGGGATCTCGCAGATCCCTGCTCAGGAGGCGTTGAATGATAATGCGGAAAAACTAGATCGAGCTCTCGTGGGGCACTGAGTCTCTTTCCCCTTTCTCCTGTTCGAGCTTAAACGACAGTGATACCACTTTGGTGAATTACAACTAGACTATCCTTGTTCGTCTGCATTTTTCAATCTTCAGCCGCTAGGGATGCTGTCCTTCAGGGTGGTCCCTGGTTTGTTGCGGGAAGTCTTATAGGCATGGTTCATTGGTCTCCTGGCTTGGTTACAAACTCCTTGACCGGCCTCTACTCATCTGTTTGGGTCCGTCTTCCCCAGTTGCCTCTTCTGTACTGGGACATCACTAACCTCAACCGTATGATGAACTTTCTAGGTGAACCGTTATGGATGGACTCCCACACTGCCTCCTGGGGCCGCTCCTACGCCTGGATGTGCTTCAGAATCGACTTGTCCAAGCCCCTCCTGCCGGGCATTTGGATTAAAGGTGTCCATCGGCGGTTCTTCCAAAGGGTTGAATACGAAGGGCTCTCCAACTTTTGCTTTTCTTGTGGATTGGTTGGCCACTCTGCTGACAAGTGCCCCTTCGTTTGGAGGAATCCGCCTTCTCCTCCTTCAGTTCCCTCCTGCATCTACTAATCCCAGCGATGCCTTGGCTCAACTTACTGCTCCTGCTGCCCAGGTCTCCCCGGCTGCACCGGCACCTAATTTAGTGCCTCCGCCGACCACGTCCACCCATCGAAAGGGCAAGGCCCCCCTGCACCAACCGGCTTCGCCTCCCTCTAGCAGGTTCGATGAACTTGGTGGATGGAATATCGTGAAGAGGAAGCATAAGACGAAGAAGCAGTTGACAACTAAGACTAAGGTCCCTCCCTCGACTCCTTCTCCACAGATTATTGCGTTTAAATCCACCAGGCCTGATTCGGCCCCTGCCTGCACTAGCAGCACTCCTGACCAGCGACAGCATAAGCTCCCTCGGTCCAAAACCCTTGTTCCACAGAAGGAATTGCTCCAGCTAGGACCCATTACTGTCCTCCCGCATAAGAGAAAAAAGGGGGCAGCCAACTCTGCTGGCGGGGACGTAATCTCCTTAAGTGAATGATGTGGGCCCCCTCTCCTAACGGTCACTGGATCGCTTGTTGGCTGGTGTGGTCCCTAAAACACTCTCTCCGACATGAGAATACATGCCTGTTTTGGTTGTGATGGTTTCATGGTGTGCATCTTCTTGGTTGAAGGCAACCTCATTCAATAAGGAATGCTTATTATGGAACCTGTTCATTTTGTAAAGTGGGAAGCTGTGATGGCTAGCCTCTACTGGAAAAGTAGGAATATAGGGCCAACCATTTTGAGTGTTATGGTTATGTGATGTTCTCCTGGAGATTGAATGATGGGAAGAAGTTGGTTCTCTTGTGGTTTAGACTGATGTGAGAACCATACCAGTAGCCTGTAGGTGTAGTATTTGTGGTGTAGGATGGTTGCAAGCTTTTACCTGCAAATTTTGATTTTTAGGGCATATTACTTTTTCTGGAATTTCATTGATTGTACTGCATAAAATAGTTGAACTCAACTTTAGTTGCCATCTGATTATTTGGCAGTTCACATAGCCGCTTTAATGCTGAATGTAGATGCATTTATGATCTTAGACTTGTCCATCAATATGATTTTACTTTACAATTTGAGAACGGAATAGTATATGTTGATGAATGTTGAGTAATTTTCCGGTGGGGATGTGATGTACATTAACTTTTGTTGCATTGGCTGAAGGTTTTGTACTTTCTACTATTTTAATGTACCTCATTCCTGTTTGTAAAAAGGATGAAGTGGTTCTTGAGACAGCTTCGTGTTAGATAATTTGGATCTATGTGCAATATGCAGTCTTGTTGTAGTTTTTATGCATGGGACAAAAGAATTTGACTAAAATATCAAAGATTACATAGAAAATTGATTTTAGTTTTGGATCAATTTGAAATTAGTATCTGTTTAATGACATGCTCAAATTAAATCAAATGTGGAGTGGTTCTAATAAAGCAATGACGTAAAGAAACTTTAAAGTTAACTTTTTATGGAGCCGTTTGGTTTGTTGACAAAGGAATGTAGAGTAAACTAGAAATACAATGTAAACGAAATGCAATATATTTGAAATGTTTGGAGTTATTTGGATGAATGTAAAGCAAATACGAGTGATTAAATTTTTTTGTTTGGCTTGAAGTTAAATGAATGTAATATAAAGATAAAAAATGGAAACGATGTTGATGGCGGGCAAAGGTGGGTGGCCATTTTCATCAACGATGAGAGTAGAGTCAGCTTGTGGTGTATCTAGAATTTGGGCAAAAATGGGTGAATTTAAAATACAACAAAAATGAACTACGGAGTGAATTTGAAATTCCCCACATTTTTACTCTAAAATTTAACTTTAAATTCCTTTTTTTTTAAATAAATACTAAAATTCTTAAAACTCCTGTATTTGGAATATGCCACTCCTTTTTCATCAAATCAGACATCCCCTAAATCTCTTAATATAGAAAAAATTAGATGGTATTCCTCGTTGCATTGAGGATTTTATTCTAATTATTCTTAAATGGGGGCGCATACCATCTTGTGATTTAATGGGATTGTTTTATTTGAAAATTTACGCCCTCCTTATCTTCATGTCTTGCATAATCTAGACTTCTTACATTTTCCACCTTTGGATAATTCAATATTTGTTAAATTTTTATTTTTTCCATACATTTCAGAATTAAGAAGAAAATATTTAGTGATTGTTTGTTCTCATACAACCTAGTTTGCTGTGCATATGTGGTTGCTTTCATTTTTTATGATTTTGACGACGGAAGTATGGGATCTTGATCAGGTCTACCTCCATCCCCCACAACCGAGATTAAAACACTCACACTTCTGAAGTTAATTCATCCTTAATCGAGAGTTCTGTTCTACGCGATATGAGGGGTAATTAACTATGACGGCTTGCGCTCATAGAAAGTAGGAACCCATAACTAAACAAACCTTGATGCAATCATCAGGGAAAGTATGATTAATTAAAATTCAATCTGCCTCAAGAAAAGATGAAACCTTAAGCCTAAGAAGCGGGGTTCGTGCCAAAGCGCCATCTTTTCCAGCATACGCACACGCACATTTTAATTCCAGTTGAAAGTACATGATATCCTTACCCTACATATATGAGTTGAGTTGCCTAAGATTAGAATACATACAATTAATAGTAGTACATCTTATGTGACCTTATATAAGTATTGCTTATTTATGGAATTGTTTTACAACTCTAAATTTTTGTTGTCTTTCCTAATCCACACTGAAGCATATGGCTTTGAGTGAGGAGTGATGTCTAGCACAATTTTTAAATCATTCCTGTAGAATTAAGGTTCTTCCCACTTCTTAAGTTTATAATTCACTAATCCTGCTGCATTTTACGTGGATTTTTGGCTTGAAATGCTCCTCTCTTTCTTGGCTTCTATTATAGGCCATAATTGTCAGAAGTTCTTTGCAATTGTGGTGTGCGTCTTCTTTGATTTAATAACCTTCTTGTTTGGCATCTTCTTAGGGAGAAATCTCCTTCAATCTTTGTTTGTATTGCCTTTATTTTGCTGTAGGTGTAGTAAGATCTTTGGCTCACATCTTCTTTCTTCTCGTATGTTGCCTTAGTATTTTGTTAAGCAAGCTTTTGTCTTTCTTTTTCAGTTTTTTGTGATTAGCCTATGCTTTACCTCAATAGCTATGGATTCAGAGCTTGCTTTTGAGATGCTTCCAACATAGGATACCCATAGTCCATTCCTGAGTCATTTAAGATTGCTACAAATTTTGTGGAAATAGACCCTTCTTCCAAGGAGATCTCATGAGCAATTGCTTGGCTTCGAAACTTGATGGTATATATTTGCACAATCTGCTCTTCTCCTTATCTTAATGTATTCCATCACATTCATTCAGCATATTTGTGGCTATTTGGATAGATTTGAGATCTCAAGAATTTTATAAGCATAAAATGTCATTTTTTATAAATCATAGTTTTGAACTCTCTATTCTACCATATTAGTACATGTGTGGACATTTTTAATCAATCAAATGAAAATTTACATCTATAGACTTTTTTATATATAAAAAAGTAGATATTTAACAACTCTATCATGCTATTCAATTAACTTGATTTTCGTAATTGATAAAGGGTGCAATTTTCCTCTAATTTATGGTGCAAGTATCCTCTAAGAGCCATTTGTTTATGTGGTTGGTGACTAGGCTTTCAAGTTTATTTAATTTACTTTCAATTACTCATTAGTTCTTCATGCAAGGTTCTTGATTTAGAAAAGATTATTGGTCTTAATGCTGATTTGATAATGGTCACTTGATGGATATCTCGATACTTTGATTTGTTTCCTCGTTCTCATTGAATTTGCTTTTGGAATCAAAGTGTGCTTTGATGAAAGAAGCTTCCAAAAGAAATCGAGAGGAAGTATTGAGTGCGTTGCATGGATTAAAGAGGTGTATGAGGCACATGCCTTGAATAGTGGCTCACCATGAGGCGCCCAAAGTTGCCTTGAGGCTTATGCCTTAATGATTTGGGTGAGGCTAATGCCTTTTTTTATTGAGGCATATGCCTTGAGGAATTTGAGGCAGGTGCCTCAAAATTTTTTTTTGTTCTCATTTAAATATATATTTTAAAATTTTAAATAGTTCTTATAATGTTTTTCATTATATTACTTATTATCTTTTTCATGTTCTTAATATGATTTTTTGGTTTTTACTAAATGCACATTTTTTGTTTTTTTAAATAAATTTTTACCTTTTTAAATAATTATTTATTTATTTTTGTTATTTTTATTTTAATTTTTATTTTAAATGTTTTTTATTTTTGTTTTCATTTTTTATTTTTTTTCCAGATATTGTGTAGTATTTTTAACAAGTCATTTATATTATTATTATTTTTGGTGTATTATAATGGTTGTTGGTGCTGGAAGATTGGTTTATGGAATTTAATATTGAGATTTGCTTATTTTTTATTTTGTTGATGTGATTTTATGGTCTGTGATGATGAACTAAGTTAATTTATTGATAGATTATGGCATTTTATAAATTATTTTTAATTTTATGAGTTTTTGAACATTTTTCATTTGAGGCTTATGCATCGATTTGTCTTGAGGCTTATTCCTTGCCATTTGGCTTTTAAACCTTGTTGTATTGCGATTTCATGTTACGTAGAGAAAGGAGCTCTAGTGGCAACAATTTATCTTCTATCTGATACTCAAAAAGGGCATAAAGGAGCTTTTGTGTAGTAAGCTTCTCTTGGAGTTTGGTGTTGAAGCTGCGACCATTCAATCCAAACGGATTGCTTTGAATTAATTTTATATTCTTAAATTTTTTTAGTATTTGTTTATGTACTTTGAAGTGACTTTCATTGCTTTGATTAATTGATCCTGAGTAACTCCTTTTCCAAGTTTGTCAATATAGTTTAGTCAGAATAGAACCTTGATTTTTTTACCTGATCCAATTATTGATCCGCACTCATCGGAATTCTAAAATTGATACCTAGTCGACTTGGGTCAACAGCCAATTGATGTACCTAATCTGATTAAAATATTTTGCTTATGCTATGCACAACACTATTTAACTCCTATGTCAAGACTCGCCAGTTCTCAATGAACACATTTAATCTCGATTTTTAAAATACAGACCATTTTATCCTTGATGCAAATTGCCACCATGTCCCTCAAATTTCTTCTTTGTTCTGGCGCTCCATCTTCCGCACTTTCATCACCATAATAACACCGCCAACCAAAACCCGCCAATACACAATTCATGCTACCTGCCTGCTTGTTGTCATTGCCAATGATCATATCAGATTCAATCTTAACCTCTCACTACCAGCCAAGGCTGATCCATATTTCAAATTCCAGCTACCTCCCTCATTGTCTTATGCACTTTTGTTCTTTGTACTTACATAGTTATGCACCTCATATTCCACTCTTCCTTCCATTGATGATGCCTTCTAGATTTACAATAAGGTTCTCCATCTTTCATAGTCCTTACTAAGCAATTTTCAACTAAGTGGCGAATATTTTAATCACATTTGACTCGCCAAAAACAAGAAAGAATTTCTGACAAAGTTTTGTGAGAGTTTATGTAAACATGTCTGAAAACCAAGAAGCTGGAATGTTCATTATTGTTCAGTTAGGTCCTGATGCTATAATTATCATGCTACCATCTGTTATGATGAGTTCAACTAAAAAATTGTCGTCAACTTAAGATATGGTGTGAAACTTGTGTTGGGTAATCTAACAGCCAAGTAGGCTCTATCCCTTTGTCCCCGTCAAAAGATGGGCAAAGCCCCTATGGTCAATGAACAAGTTCAAAGTGTCAATGCCTCTTTTCCCCCTCTTCCATAGAAGAGGAGTGTTGAGGAACCTCCAAGGCCCCTTCATCGAGTCTTGGTTTTAAGAGATTGACTAATGGAAACTCTATTAAGATTGAGGAATATATAACTAAGCAGTCAGACTCCAGTACAAGGCACACTAAGCAGTCAAAGGTTCCAGTGTAAGGCACCTTACCGTTTCCTCCAGGCACAAATGATGCTGACGCTTATTTCTACTTTTAAGGGGCCCAATCATCTGGCCATGAGAAACAGAAATATAAAAATGGAAAAAGAGAATTAGAAAAAGAGAGTACTATCTGGATTTAGATGCTACTCCACTACTGTTTAGGGGGTAGGTCCCACCCTTTGTCAAATGCAAACGTTGAAAAGAAAATTCCTAGGAGAGCAAAAAGTTCGAGTGAAGATGCTTCAAATAAGAACATAAAATGACTCTCAATGACCATTCTCGGATCTTGCCATACAAGATCTACGCATTAAGACATGCCAATCAGAAAGGTCCCATTTAAGAAGCAAGAACTAGTTGATAGAATTTTGTCTCTTTCTACCAGTTTCTTTGAATGGACAGCAAGGTTGTTCTCTCATTCAGTAATAAATTCACTGGTGCAAAAGCACTGTCAGAGCAGAAATAGAGTTGATTTGGTTCAACAGGCCTCAAAGGGAGCATCACATGTCAAAGCTAATCCAAAAGGAGGTTACCACCTGGATCCAATGCGTAGCAATTCAGAGCATCGAGCCAAAACTAGCAAGCTCCAACTGGCACCTCCAAGATGAGGAAAGAAAAATAGATCCCAAGAGATCGGATATGAAAGCCTAAAAGGGGGTACTATTTAGATAAAAGTTAAGGGCAAGAGCACTAGTTGGAAAGTTAGTTCTTAAGATCCTCTCCTAAAGATGCAAAGCCAGTGATCCCACAAGAAGCTTTGCTGCGCAAAAGGACTCCAATGGTTTCTCCTATTCCCCAGCCTACTTCTCCCATCCTAATAGGGGAAGGCAAAAGAAATGACAAATAGTGGTTATCATTTGCCACTGGCAAATGAAGAAGCTACTCATCAACAAATCGAAAGGTTGAGGGGAATTTTAGTGGAAAAAAAAAATTCGATGGCATGATTGAGGTTCAATAACTGAAAGAGTTTATGAATCTAATATTTAGGGGACAAATGTCCCAGGTTACACCTCAAGCTTCAAATTATTCTAATATTAATATGAGCCAATAAGTTGTGCTTCAAACGAAAAGTATGTACGCATGAGAGACTTAAGAAGTAAAAGAAAAGAAGCAATGCAAATGAAGGTGAATCGATGTCTCTCTTCGGCCCATAACTGCATTAATTGTTCACGTTGTAGCACTCTGATTTGACGCTGACGTGCTCCAGATGGTGATTTGGCATTGTGGCGCTGGAGCGATCTGGCACTGCAGCGCCAAGCTCTCTATCTCTCAATCTTCTCCAGGGCATTGTGGCACTCGGGACACTAGTGTTGAGACGCTAAAACTAGTGTTGTGGCATTTAGAAACTAGGGCACTATGACGCTGAGCTCTCTGTTTTCTTTCAAATTTTGATTAGAGCGCTACGACACCGAAATGTGTGGCACCGCGACGCTCTAATTTTCTTCAAAAATGGCTTCCTTCCTGAGGATTTCTTGCACAAAATATAACTTAAACATATTTGTCATACAAAATTTTATAACATAAGAACATTACAATTTTCAACTTAACACATGCCACACAGAAATAATGCTAATATTCAAATTTGAAGTGTTTTCCTCTGAGGGCTACAACATTGATATTGTTAAGATTTTTTAGGCCATTAAACTCAACAACAACAACAACATCAAGCCTTTGTCCCACTATGTAGGGTCGGCTGCATGAATCCTTTTTCTCCATTGTGTCATGTTAAAAGTCAAATTCTCGTTTAAATCTAATAAATAAAGATCATTTCTAATATTTTCTAACCAAGTCTTTTTAGGTCTACCTCTACCTTTCTTAACATAAGTCAAATCTAATACCTCTATTTTCCTAACCGGGTCATCGGAAGGCTATCGTTTTATGTGACCAACCCATCTAATGTGACTCTCTCTAATCTTATCTTCCACTGGGGCTACTCCAACCTTTTGAGGCCATTAAACTCATTAAAATTAAATTGTATGAGGCACCCTCACTACAGGAAAAATAGCCATTACCGGCGGACAAAATCCACCGGTAAAGTGAAAAATGCGCCGGAAATAATAGGTTTCCGGCGGATTTTCGACGGAAAACTCTCCAAGGTAAAACGCGCGTCGGAAAAATATTTCCGTCGCATTTTTTTCGTCGGAAGTATTTCCGGCGGATGTTCCGGCGGACAACCGGCGGATATATTTGACAACCCGACGCCTTTTATGTCGCCGTGTTCCGGCGAATAAGCCGCCGGAATTACCGGCGGAAAATGTCCACCGGAATTACCGACGGATATTCCGCCGCAACAAAAAGCGATGCCGATTTTTACCGTCGGATATCACCGTCGAACTATCCGTCGGAAGTTCCGTCGCATATTCCGCCGGAAATTTCGTCATATCGTATTTCCGACACATGTACCGGCGGATAATCTGCTGGAAACCTGTAGCAGAAAAAAAAAACCTTCCTCACTTTGAAAAGTGATTTTCACATTTATACCTGCATACAAAAAATTACAACACAATATATATTCTATAATATCAACAGTTACACAAACCAAAAGAGCATCATCCAGATAAGGAATACTTAAACATGTATACAATAAACATATATAAGAAGAGTGTCATCAACAAATATCTAAACATGTTCAAACAGCAAATAGATAAATATGTCCAAAAAACACATAAAAATAGATGTTCACATCAGTAAAATAAATAAATAATGTCTACTCTGATTCAGTTTCATCCTCAGGTGATGCTGTACTCCTACCACTACTCATCTGCTCCCTCATCTTTTTCATTTCTTCTAACATTTGAGCTTGCTGCTGCTGTATCTGCATCTGCTGCTGCTGCATTTGCATCTGCCAATCAACTTGGGCTTTCCGATCCTGTTCTAGCTCGGCTGTAAGGGCAGCTATCTGTTGGGTATATAAAGACTCCTGGGTACTAGATGAAAAACTGCCGCCACTAGATGTCTGCCCTTCACATGCATAGGCCTGCGAGTCTAACCCGTATACTCTGTCATGCTGCATTCCTCCTACCGCTTGCTACCAAGTGCGGTAGTCAGAATAGTCTGTTGATCCAGCAGAAGAACCTTCACCTGCTGCAGCCTGACTTTCTTGAAGCTGTGCATACTCCTCCTATGAAAGTTAATAAAAAGTTATGCAATTTATACATAATATCACCAAAATTAAACTTATGGATGTATTCTTGTACCTCTATTCTTTACTTGGATATCTAAAACGTGTACTCTTATAAATGACTTGATCGCCCAAAGTCACAATCCCCTCACTAGGTCTATCATTACTAATATTACACTCCATATATTCCGTTTTAGATCTACTCAAGCGAAAACCTTTAGACTCTAAGGTTGACCTCCACAATTCTAGTTTACCTTCAACTCCCTCTATAGTCCTATCAACAAGAATAATATCATGAGCAAAAAGCATACACCAATGTACATCCTCTTGCAAATGTCTAGTGAGAACATCCATGACTAAAGCAAAAAATCAAATATGCGAAAGGGAGAAAGTTACCTAAACAGCAAGCGAGCTCCCGGCCAAACGTCAACGGAGCGAAGTCGACCAGCGCGCGTCAAGGAGAGAAGTCGAACTGCGTCGAAGGAGAGAAGTTCGTCAAATGAGGGCGAACTGACCGGAGCAAAGAATGCGAAAGGGAGAAAGTTATCTACACAGAGCGACCGGCAGGGGCGAGGTCGAAGAGGGACGTCGTCGAAGGAGCTCGAGGGCAGGGATGTCGTCGAAGGAGCTCGATCGAGCGAGGGCAGGGACATCGTCGACGGAGCTCGAGGGCAGGCGCGTCGTCGATTGAGCAGGTACGTCGTCGAAGCAGCGAACCTAAGCGGAACCAGAATGTCCTGAAGTCGAGGGCACGGGGCCGATATATTGAAATTACCGGCGTATTTTCCGGCGGAAAATTCGCCGGCCCAATTACCGGCGTCTTATCCGCCGGTAATACTTCATCTGGTTTTAATTAACCCGGTGGTAAATCCGCCGGATATTACCGGCGGAATATGCGTCGGTATATTGAAAACACCGGCGCAATTCCGGCGGTTCAGCCGCCAGAACGTTACCGACGCTATTTCCATCGGAAAGTCCGCCGTAAGGTTACCGGCGGAACAATCCACCGGTAATGCCGTCGTTGATTCCGGCGTAACTATATCCGCCGGAAATTCCGTCGGTATTTCATTGTTTTCCTGTAGTGCATTTGAAAAATTATTAACTATATATAATTATCCTAAAATAAAATAGTATGCATCACTTTTGTAGATTTATTCAAATTATAAATTTTCGTATTATTTTTTTTCATTTTACAGAATAGATTCAACTATATTATATTTTGAAGTTTTATGTTCATAATCCATTGTATTAAAAATAATTATTCAGGAGAATAGGAGCAATTACTAGTATAACATGAACATTGTTGGCTAAAATGCAAGACGTATTTTTTGATTTGTTTTTTCTCCTATCCACTTTCTAATTTATTTCTTCTCGTCGAAGGATCGATCCTTCCACGCCATAATTAGTCATACCTCCTAGAATTGAATTGTAAGCTTTACATTCTTTGGAAGAAATGTCAAAATGGTCATGGACAATTTATATGCGGCTAATTTTAGTTCTAAATTATAAATGTGCTCAATTTAGTTTCTTGACTTTTCAAATATGATCCAAAATAATCCATATATTTGATTATTTTGTATTAGATGTGAAGAGTTCATGAATTATTTTGAAATATGATTAAGGAGTTAAGTGACTAATAGTGCAGGCGATTGAAGGTAAGAGCCTCCTTAGCTTTAGGACTAATGTGTTATCCTTGTTGAAGTGATGTGTTGAGTAAGCACTGCCTAGCCAACTCATGACATAATGATGACAAACCTCGCCTTCTAATCTTTGACATTATTCGCTAAGCTTATCCATCCTCATGAAGAGGGAAGAGAACTCGACACTTGGATCTAATTCTTTACCTTTGGTATCTAACTTGAGTTGATATAAGGCATTAACACATAATGTGCCAAAGGTGACACAACAAGTGGCAGTGACAAAAAATTCTCCACTTCTTAGTCAATCTAGAAAATAGTTGTACTTGATATTAGTTCAAAGGATTAAAGAGACAGTGGAATCATCCATTTTGGGCAATGCTCAAAAGGGAGGCCCTACACCAAAAAGTATGAATTGGTGCAATCTCCAAAGGTTCAAAAAGGATAGGCTTTATTACGCTAAGTGATGCCCCCTGCATAATCTGTCTCGCTTTTTGACTCGTGGCTTATATTCATCATTATGTTTGGCTTTGACTATGAGTTGGGATGAATGTGTCGTCAACACCTCTATTTTCTCTAAGGTTGTGAAAATCATACCAGATATTGAACCGAAAAAGGAGGGTTTAAGGTTCAATGGTTCGACCGATGTTGAATTGGATGATGTAATTAATATTAAAATTATTTAAATAAAAAATAAATGATATAATAATAATGTAATAAGAATGCAATAATATAAATTTGTGATTAAAAAATAAATTTAGTTCACCTATAAACTAAAAAATTTAATATAAATTATTCTTAATTTGTATTATATATTTAGATAAAATTTACAACTAAAAATTATATACTAAATTCAAATTATAAACTTATAACTATAAAACATTTATAATTAATAAAAAGATAAAATTAATTTTTAATAATTAAAAATTAAATAGATAAATAAATAATTATGATTAACCAAAAAATAAATATTATTCACATTATTAAAAAAATTAAATAAAAAATCTATTTAAAAATATGTAATGTATGTGTTGTGAATATGAAAACTTCAACTAAGTTATTTAGTCCCACATCACCTTGGAGTCATACTTTAGTCTTCTATATATAGATTTCTTGAATGTATATGATAAGAACCTATGATGCACCGACACTTATCTTCAAAGAGGCGTATAGTGTCTGACACGTATCCGACATGACACGCCTCCGACACGTGTAGGACACACCGAAAATGTGTCCGATTAAAAAAATATTAAATACAAATTGGACACGCGTGTCCGACCACGTGTCTTAAATATTTTATAATTTAAAAAAAATATATAATTTCTTGTATTTAAAATTTTTATTTATTTTAAATATAGAAAATAAATTTCTTATTTCCTATCCTCAACACGAAATCAATCGCCCGCACTCAACACCCCATTCATCAAGTATTCTCATTTTCATTTCTTTTGGCGGTCGTGACATTGGTTTCACAACAATGTCCGATGTCATCTCAACATCGACGTCTGACGTCATTACAGCATCGATATTTCAAAATCATCTCAACATCAAAGTCTAAAAATGTCTTAACATTGATGCTTGACATTGACAATTTCTACACTTACAACTTGACTGCTCATCTTTGTCCGACGTCATCTAAACATCAACGACCAATGCCTTGTCAATATTGACGACAGACGCCTTCTTGACATCGACGCTCAATACCTACTGCATAACATCAATGCCCGACTCTCAAGATTTTAATATTAATCACTTTAAACATAAATTCTAGTTAAATGACTTATTATTTTTAAATTATATTTAGTATTATACTTATTTAATTTTATACACTATTTTTAAAATATAAAAATTATAATGTGTCCAAACCCATGTCCGTGTCCTATATTTTCAAGAATTTTATAGAATTTTAATTATTATAGAATTTTAATTATTATAACATGAATAATTATTATAGAATTTTAATTCTTATTATAAAATTAAAATATGTTAAATTTACGTTAGTTGAACATTTTATACTAAATTTATTAAATTAATTATTTTAATAATTTAAATATTACATTAATTGAACAAGCTGGTTCTATGAAATCGGGATCGATTCAACGATTTGTCGGTTGAGTTGCCGGTTCTGATAGATCCAAACCTGTTATATACAAAGCTAGTTTTTATGGTGAACCGAACCAGCCATATGAGTGATTCGCAGTTGAACTGATCGAACTGATCGGTCTGATTTTCAAAACCATGATTTTCTCATCATCTTTCATTGCCTCTAGCAAAGTCTTGGTGAACATTAAAGTGACTTGAAAATTCTTGTCAGGCTAAACTAACAAAGCTCTTCTTCTCCTTTGAGGCTTGTAAAATTTTGTAGGTGTCAACGGAGAAATTCTTAATTTGTTTTGTTCTCAAACCCCATCTTTAAGCATTGGTCTTCTTCCTTGGTCTCCTCAAGAAGTTTTCCTTTTGAGGATGAAGCTACATCATCAAGCATTTGAATAAAAGAGTAAACTCTTGACAATGATTTTGATATCGTGGAATCAACAATCAAAGCAAGCTAAGTAGCACTTGATGCTTTGGGAGTTAAGGCACAAAAGCATGTGAGGCTTTTATTTTACAGTTCTCGATATCAAAGTAGGTTGAAGAGAAATCCAGCTTTTTATTTGTCTTTTAAGAATGACATTAGAAGCACGTATTTCTAAGTGACAAGTTGCTAATGTATGAGGTTCTAAGATAAAGAGTCTACAAGACTGGCCAAAGATAGAAAGTGAAACATTCCCTAAAAAAGTCATAAAAAATCTATAGCTACACAATGCTATGATTGTGATTCTATGTAGACTGTCAAATGTCCAAAGAAAATATGCCCTCATGAAGTTGTTAAAAATTTGTGGTAAGGAAGCACTAAGGTTGAGAGCCAATGCAACTAGTTAAAGATATAAAGAGAAAATTTTCTCAATGGGGTTGTAAGAAATCTATGATGATGGAACACTAAGACTGAATGCTAGCTAAAGATGGAAAGAAACATTCATCCGTGGAATAGTAAAAATTTTATATGGTCTAAAAATTCCCTCTTATCTTTGATATACTCAAGTGACTCTAGATTAAATTTTTAGAATGTAGATCGAATATCTGATAAAATGCTATCCATTGAGTTCGCCCTCTTGTTAGGAGTTCATGATTTGGTTCAATTGTTTCCCATAGGTGCTTTTACATTTAATTGCCACTCTCGATCAAGATTTTAGTTTTAATTTAGTCTAGTTTATATTGTGAAGCTTTATTTTTGGCAGCAATTAAATTTGATAAAGCTATATTGCTATTAACTTATAGCGGTGGATGATACGAGAATGACAACAAGCCAAATTATTATCCATGATTTTATCATTTTAGGTTGTCATGGAATTTAGTTTGCTTAGTTAATGAAGATAATTGATCCAATCTGATAGAATGATTCATGTTGGTAATAATTAGTAGTATTATCCAAGAGAACCTTTTAGACCAATGATGAAATCTCATAAAACGGGTCAATTTTAAGTCTCCCTTGGTTAGTAGAGGGCTCCATGCCCAATCAAGTGTATTGTGTGCTTTAAGGCTAACAACTCATAACTTTATCACTAGGAAACATTCATACTTTAGTCGTAACCACAATTTATTGGCATTATCTCAATAAAGCCAGTCATAGGACGTGTCATATACTTATTATGTAAGTTTTTGAATGTGATCATATTAATGCACTTGATATGGTATTGCTCTTTGTGAATTTTTATCAAACTTAGTTGTATATCCTTGGAAAATTGGTGCAAAGGATGGATAGGTGGCTACTCTAGTTCAAGGTTTAAAATTGCGTAAATAAGCCTCGAGGTGTTTTTGGTCCGTGAGGCGAGGCGTAAGCCTCGAGGCGGTGTGAGGCGTAAGCCTCACGGATGAAGAATTGCGTAAATGAGAATTTAAGGATTTTAGCAGGTAAATAACAGTAGGAGTCTATCATACAATAAAAACATCTAAATGACAAGTGAAATTAGTGAAAAATAATAAAACATATGTAATATATGCATCTCATAGCATAATTCAAAGTACAAAATCACAAAATATAAGTCTATCAAAACTCTCCCAAAGTACAAACAAGATAGAACATATAAAATCAAATCATGTCCCATCACTAAATTGGTCATCAAGGGAATCTTCTTCTCCAATTGTATCTATGAATGTCAAATCTTCATCATCTTCAATGTTATCCACTTTTTTCTTTCCTGTTTAATAAGAATGATTAATGTCATCTTAATTGCATATATATATAATGTAATAGCAATAATTTCCTCCTTCACCTTATCCTGTACATTCGCACAAGGTACTACATTCTTATGTGAACAGGATAAGTGTTCCTTCATGCGAGTAACTCCTCCCTTCACCACCTTATCACAAAAATTACATTTTAAATACACATATGTTTTCTCGCCGCCTCCTACATCAACTTGCACACTATATTTCCAAGAAGGATCACGCCGCAATGACGTATTTGTCTTTTCCTTTCCTCTAACCATGTTTCCTAATGCAAAACAGGGAAAACAAACCAAAAAATTTCAAAATATTAAAAACCCTAGATTTCTTATAACTTGAAAAATCTTCCCTTATACTCAAAAAAAATACGTAAAATGCGTAGAGGAGTTGTCGTAGAGGGCGGTCGGACACTCTATGCTCACCGGCGTGAGGCGGTGCCGGCGGAAGAGGCGGCGGAATGGGCGGCCGAGAGGGATCCGAGCGGGAGCTTGCGGGTTCTGGCGGAAACGGAGGGCCTGGGTCGTGATGGGGGAGAGCTTTGTAAGGGTTTTTTTTATTACTCAAGTGAGTGGGACCGGTTTAATGAGGCTTACGCCTCACTAAGAATTGCGCAATTGAGCCTCTGAGGCGCGCCTCAGAGCCCGTGAGGCGTTAGCCTCACCAATTCCCCCAATTGCTTAAGCAATGAGGCGCCCAGGAGCAGAATTGCGCAGAGGCGCGCCTCAGGGCGCGCCTCTTATTGCGCAATTTTAAACAGTGCTCTAGTTGCAAAGCAATCAATTATTGCCTTTTTTTTAAAAAACAATTTTTGGAAGGGGAGTTTGATTTGAATGAAGTTCCTTTTGATTTTTATCTCGCTTTTAATATGCCATCATCATGAGCATGGCCTGAAATACATTTGCATTAGAATTGAGGATAATTCTGTGATGAGGAGCCCCTTCGATTATGATATTTTGATAATTGAATCCATCATCAAAGAATAGAGGCATATGCATTTTTTTTTAGATATAGATTATTGTGTTAGGAGTCTTGTCTAGTCTGCTATTTATTTGCATGGGATTAGGCTAAAAAAATTATTGATTTATGAATCTTATCAGCTCTACTTGTTGATTCATAGAGTATTGGGTCTAAGAGAATTTATACATTTGTTTTTTGAATTCACTTTGACGCTTCTTACATTAAGCTCATTTTCATTCTACTCTCATATGTTTAGGATTAGGCCTAAAGATTAAAACTTACGGCAAGTTGAGAGAACGATTTGATTTTGAGCCGATCTACTGCCTGCTTAAAATCAGATTGAACCTATATAAGCCAGCTTAAAGTTGGCTTGTGGCTCAAATTGATATGATTTAATTTGTGCTGACTTGAATTTGAATTGAGTTGGTTCAGAATCATTTAAATTACCCTATTTTTAATTTTTAAATTTATTATTATTATTATTATTATTGTTATTATTATTATTATTATTATTATTATTATTATAATATATATATATATATATATATATATATATATATATATATATCATATTATCAAATTTTAGAAAAATATACATAGTATCAATATTTTGAGTCAGTCAATTTAATCTAGGCCCAGCTTGAAATCAGATTAAGCCAAAATTTTGGCTCGGCTCATCTGGCTTGATTTGAGCCAAAAATCAATTAAATCTTTGAGTGTTTTCTATATTTTAGCTGAAATCGCAACCCTATTTATGGCCTTGCCTTACAGAGTTTTCAAAATAAATTTTCATTGAAAAGGTACTTAAGGCTAATGTAATAATTTGCAAATTATTATATTAAACTTTATGCATGTAATTGTATTTCTTAATTTGGGTAATTATGAACATGTAGACATTTTTTACTCTACTCTCATATGTAGGTTTGAAGATTATTAGGTTATTGATCATATTAACTCTACCCACTATAATAGTGGATTAGTTAGAAGATTGTTAGGTTAATTACCTTGTTAACTCTAACCTACCATTTGTAGAGGATTAAATCTGAAGATTGGGATTGACCATCCTGCCATATAAGTAATGTGGTATTGAGATTTTTCTTTTTTAAATGAATTTTCATTGAAAAATGCCTCGAAATTCTTATGCAAATGCATTTTTAAATAGTTTAGTGAAATTTGATGTCAAATATTCAATCTTTGGTTTGTGATAAGAAAGATTTGTTCGGTTCGATTTAGGGTGGGTCATTTATAATCTTTCTTTTGATGCATAAGACAATTTTCAAACATTTAACTCTTCTCAGCTCCACTTTTTTGTACAGGGAGGATAGGGCTGAACATTGAACTTATGGCTCAACCCCCTTATAGGCTACGTAGGCCACTCGAGTTTTCTTTTGTCTTTTGTGATTTGGACCCTCATTGAGATGGATGTGTTTTCAACTCCAACCTTGGCGTTTGGAGAGTGGAAGTTTTTTATAATTTTTTGAAATATTTAGTGGATGGTTTCTATTTTTTTAGCAAAATAAGAATGGCTCGCAAACCTTAATATTAGTTTGAGCCACTTCCAGAATGTTCAAAATATTGTTTGAAATTTTCAAAAAATTTATTCTATTATTTGTTAGGAAATTTCTTGAAATTTTCTTTTTTATTCTCTTTTTAATTCTCTTTTTTTTATTAAAAAACATCTTCAAATATGAGGAACATTTCGTGCACTAGACTTGCTTGTGCGTGCATATGCACTTAATGCGGTTATGATATTTGAGCTAGAAAATAAGTCAACGTACTCTTCTTGGGAGTGATCATCTCTCTCCATTTGTTAAACACCAATATGTTTGGGCTAATTGCACATCAAATGAATGGGGTTCCTTGTTATTAACAATAGTAGTAGCATAACAATAAGGAAACAGTAATTTTAATTATCATTACTCTCAATAGGTTCTTTTATGTGCTTTACTATACTTTAACCAAAGTTCTTGATTAAAAGTTTTCACCTACTTCATCAAAAACATAGCCTTTGTGCTATGGTGCACTATTTATTGATGACATGTATGTGCTCATAAAAGAAAGTGGACTCATTATTAGTAGCAACAGCAACAAAATAATGAGCAATGGTGATTAATAATAATCCCAATCACCATTACTTTCTAAATGAATCTTATTTTCTTTGAACTTCAATTGAATGCTCTTGATTAAGAGATCTCACCTTCATCTTCAACAATTTGTTTTCTTTCTCAATTTGTATCAGGAACACTAAACTTTCAGGGGCTCATGTCTTGAGGACTTTGGGAGAACAAGGAGAAGAAGGCTTAGCAATCGCATCATTTACATTTGCTAATTTACAAGGCAATAACTCAGTTGTGTTATTTTTAATGGTTTTATCAATATAGACTAAGCAAAAATCACAATTTATGTGCTTTCCTTCGGTGATAACTTCTTAGGAATATTATCATTAGCAAAAATTCTTAATTCAAAATATCCTTTATTTGTCATTTGAGAAACATACATCGAACTCTTTTTCATTTTAGGAACATAGTAAACATGATTAATAGATAAAGATGACCCAATAAATAAATTAAACGATACTCTCTAATATTTTTGACAGGATAAAGTGAATGAATAATGATATTAATAAAATTATAACCAAAATAAGTACGCAAAGTATCAAAGCAATCCTCATTAACCAATGAGATAATTCAAACATCAATAATCAATAATCCATCCATGCACAAAGCATCATCGGAACAAAGATATGAGAGGAAAGAGTCCAATTACCACCATTTTCTCCCCTATAATCTCTTACTTGATGCAAGTTTTGATTAATTAAGCTTAATTTTGCAATCTTGTTTTGTATGGCCATACTATCTATATTTATTTCAAGTTCCAATGAGTTTGATTTTTTTTTTTCTTTTGATTAGATGGACAAAACAGGCATGATATGTATGTTAATCTACATTCAAAGTACAAACCAAATCTTTATAACACTTATTTTCATCATATTGAGAACTCATATTAAGAATACCAAATTCATCAACATCCTAAGTCTTTATCATCTTACTTTGGTGATGTAATCTCATTATCCAAAAATTGGATCTTCTCCTAAATTAATTTTAAATCAAGTGAAAATCAATCACCATAGGATTGAATTTCCATGAGTTTATAAATAATAGCCATGTAACCTTATTTTTATTTTTATTGATTGAAATTATATTATGCTTGCAAAAATCTTATGTAAAAAAGTTTGATGGCTGCCCTAATCTTTTGTAAAATTTGGTGTTTGGTCCCTGTTAGACCGGTCCAATTGGACCGGTCCAGCCGGTCCAGCCGGGACCGGCCCAGGCGGAACGAGGCGGACATTGTCCGCCTCCCGCTACAGGCGCACGCGAGCCGCATCCTTGCGGGAGCCGAATAGGAAGGATTTTTGAGGGGTTTGGGAGGGAAATTTGAATGTAGGGACTGTTTAGGGATTTCCTTTTGATTTGTATGCATTAAATACTTTGTTTTCCTAGGGTTAGGGCATCTTGAATTTGGCTGAAATTTGAGATCTCTTAGGTCTTTTGGGCTCTAGCGGCGTCTAGAGATTTGGGAGAGAAAGATCCTCCTCTCGAATAGAGGATCAATTGTATCTTGCTGTTTTCCATTTCCCTTTCATCAAATAATACAAATTATCTACTGTTTTCGTGATTTGTGTGGACTTTTGTGGAATTTTCTCGCTGTTTTCTAAAGATTGATCGGAAATACTTGAGATCTTCAAGTGTTTCCTATCAAATTGGTATCATAGCGTTGTCTTGGGACCATCGGCGGCTGAAATTATAAAATTTTAGCGGTGAAATCTCATCCGGAAGAAGATCTTCTCGTGGTTCTTGGGAAGAAATATGGCCGGGAAGAAGGTTGAAGTTTTGGAAGGAGAAATTGCGCAACTTAAATCAGAGTTGGAGGAAAAATGGTCTGATTTTCAAAATCAGATTTCATCCAATAATAAAAGGATGGAAGAGAAGTTCGTCGTGATGGAAGAGATGTTGAAGAAATTGCTTGAAGCCAAAATCAAACCAGTAACATCGGAAGCAAAGGAAACTATCGGCGGCCATGGAAGAGATGGGAACCCTAACACGTTTAGGGGAAGGGAAAATCCAGAAGTGGAGATCCTGGAGGGAGAAGATGGAATGCCTCCTCTACAACCACTTTCTAGAGAGGAGAGGAGCAGTGACTACGCAAGAAGGGGTGCTGAATTTGAAAGGAGAGGGGATGATTTTGATCGCCGGGGTGCTGATTTTGAAAGAAGAAGAGGGGATTTTGATGAAGGGTTTGGTTATGATCGTCGGAGGGAAGATCGTGATAATTGGGGAGCACCTCCTCTTCAAGGAATGGGAGGTTATGGAGGATTTAGGGGAAATTGGTGTGACCCGAGGGTGAGGAAATTGAAGATGCCAATCTTTGAGGGGGAGGATGCGCACGGGTGGATCTACAAGGTAGAAAGATATTTCGCCGTCAATGGGTTGACAGAAGAGGAGAGACTGACGGCGGCGGGCCTATGTTTGGAAGGGAAGGCTTTGTCTTGGTATCAGTGGAGGGACATGCGACGACCCATACGGAGTTGGAGAGAGTTCAAGGATTGTTTGGTAGAACGTTTCCGAACTGGCAGGGGAGGAGACTTCTACGAGCAGTTCTTCGCCTTGACACAGGAGGGTTCAGTGACGGAGTACCGGGAGAGATTCGAGTACCTTGCTAACCGATTGGACCGCCTTCCTGAGACAGTGCTCGAGGGAAATTTCATGAAGGGGCTGACACCAGAGATCCGGGCAGCGGTTAGAGTAATGAGACCTCGTGACTTGGGAGAGGCTATGGAACTAGCTCAGTTGGTGGAGAATCAGAGGCACCTGGAGAAAGGGGTGGAAGGCAGCAACTCAAAAGGCACGTACAGGATGGCCACCACCTTTTTGACACCTAAGGAGCCGACATCGGGTACCTTTCGGGAGACTCCGAAGGAGAAGACTGCCGGCGGAAGACCTGGGGACAACTTCAAAAAGCTCACAGAAACAGAATTACAGGAGAAGAGGGCGAAGGGGATCTGTTTCAGATGTGATGAGAGGTATACGCCGGGGCACAGATGTAAGGACCGAACTCTTCAGGTTCTTGTTATTTGTGATGAAGAAGGATGGGAGGATGGTGTCGTCTTTCCACCTTGCGGACAAGGTGGATCTTTGGGAGGGGAGTATTGTTAGACCGGTCCAATTGGACCGGTCCAGCCGGTCCAGCCGGGACCGGCCCAGGCGGAACGAGGCGGACATTGTCCGCCTCCCGCTACAGGCGCACGCGAGCCGCATCCTTGCGGGAGCCGAATAGGAAGGATTTTTGAGGGGTTTGGGAGGGAAATTTGAATGTAGGGACTGTTTAGGGATTTCCTTTTGATTTGTATGCATTAAATACTTTGTTTTCCTAGGGTTAGGGCATCTTGAATTTGGCTGAAATTTGAGATCTCTTAGGTCTTTTGGGCTCTAGCGGCGTCTAGAGATTTGGGAGAGAAAGATCCTCCTCTCGAATAGAGGATCAATTGTATCTTGCTGTTTTCCATTTCCCTTTCATCAAATAATACAAATTATCTACTGTTTTCGTGATTTGTGTGGACTTTTGTGGAATTTTCTCGCTGTTTTCTAAAGATTGATCGGAAATACTTGAGATCTTCAAGTGTTTCCTATCAGTCCCCTTAGCCTTAGTTATCTCTTTTATCTCTTTTTAATGTCCTCTCTAATTTCACCTCCCACTAGTTAGGCTTGGCCAACTTCTTAAACCTAGTCTCCCACAATTCTAAGACCACTCTTAACACCTCCCCAACTCTCATCTACATTCTCGCACAACTCCTACAACTCCTTATTAACCCTAAGGTATCTAAGGTAAAAGCCTCATATAAAGAAATAATTTCCTGTTGGGTCTAAGAAATTTAAAATATGATTTAAATAGTGTTAGAGACATATGCTTCAAAGTGAACATTGATATAAGGCACACAAAAAATGCTTCGAGGTTTACGCTGTTTTGTATTCAATAAGGTTTATGATTTTTTTATCTGAAGTGTACACCTCCAAGCTTTATGCCTCGAGGTGTTTGAGGTGAGTGCCTCAAATTAGTTAGTATAAATAATTATTTTATTATATTATGTGAGAAAGTTAATGTTATGTGAAAAAAATAGCAAGTGATATTAAGAATATTGTACAGTATGTGCTTAGATTATTGAAAGGAAATGCTTCTAATAGTAGAAATGGTTGATGATAGAACCACAATGTGTAAGAAAAGATCAAAAATAAGAAACTCTATTATTAAAATGGGTTTAGATATAAAAACTCATAATATTAAGAAAGATATAGAGGGGTACATAGGGAGTCTAAGAAGGTAATTTGCGATAAAAAAATTTACCTTTTAATGAGTTATATAATATATTAGATATTAAAGATGACTAAAGATATATATATATATATATATATATATATATATATATATATATATATATATATATATATATAAGGCCAAGCAAAAAAATATGAAAAGTAAGGATCTAGTTCAATTGAGGTATATTAAGAATGAAGATTAAAAACTGTTTTTCTTAGAAGACGATATTTAACATAGGTTGATGAGAGATTTCAATAAGCTTTGTAATGAAGACTGTGAGAATATGATTGATTTTAGTGATTTTAGTATCCTAAATGAAAATAGAGTTTTTTATTTTTATTATTATATTAGTCAAACCCAAGTTGAAGAAGCTTTGAAGAAAATGAAGCATGGAAAAAGTAGAAAGACCTAATGATATTCCAATAGATATATGAAAATGCTTAGGAGATCAAGGAATTTCTTGGCTCACTAAGCTTTTTAATATTATTTTGAAAGCTAAAAGAATGTAAGATGTGTGAAGGAGTGTGTTGATTCCTATTTTTAAGAATAAAAGTGATGTACAAGAGTATGCGAATTATAGAGGAATTAAGTTAATGCGTTATACATTAAACTATGGTAGAGAGTAATTGAGCATAGGTTATGATGTGATTCTAATGTTTCTCAAAATCAATTCGGATTTATGTCGTGTAGATCTACTATGTAAGTTATACATTTATTGAGTGGTTTGATGGAGAAGTATAGTGGGACTAAGGAGGATTTACATATGATATTTATTGATTTAGAGAAAGTATATGATAATGTTTCAAGATAAGTGTTATGGAGAATTCTTAAAAAAAAAAAGTTAAGAATGTTTATATTCAAGTCATTAAGGATATGTATATAGGAGCTATTAGTTGTGTTCAAACACAACATGGTTTGATCAAGTATTTTTCTATTTCAGTTGGATTATATAAAGGATCAACTTATAAGCCCATCTTTTTGTTGTGGTCATGGATGTTCTTACTAGACCTTTGCAAGAGGATGTACCCTGGTGTATGCTTTTTGCTAATGATATTCTTCTTGTTAATAAGACTAGAGAGGGAGTTGAAGAAAAACTTGAATTATAGAGGTCAACCTTAGAGTCTAAAGGTTTTCATTTGAGTAGATCTAAAATTGAATACATGGAGTGTAATTTTAGTAATAATAGATCTAGCGGGGTGATTGTGATTTGTAACATTGGGCGATCAAGTCATTAAAAAGAGTACACATTTTAGATATCTCGTGTCTATTGCTCAAAGTAATGAGTAAATTGATGGGGATATCATTAGTAGAATTCATGTTGGATGGTTGAAGTGGAGAAATGCATCGGGCCTATTGTGTGATAGAGAATTACCCCTCAAACTTCTATGAGATGCTCATGAGAACTGCAATGTTTATAGCATAGAATGTAGGCCATTAAAAGGAAGCAAAAAACAAGTTGCGTGTTATAGAGATGAGGATGTGCAGGTGAATGAGTGGCTTTACACTTAGAGATAGAATGTAAAATAAGTATATTCGTGACAAGGTTGGAGTACCTCCAATGGTAGATAAGATTAGTGAGAGTTGCCTTAGATGGTTTGGTCACATAAAACGTCGGCCTTTTGATGACCTGGTTAACAGAGTAGATGTATTAGATTTAACCCAAGTAAGAAAGGTAGAGGTAGACTTAAAAACGACTTGATTAGAAAGTATTTTACAAATGATATTGTTTTAGATTTAAATAAGAATTTAACTCTTAATAGAATACAATAAAGAAAAATGATTGTAGTTGATCCCACATAGTGGAATAAAGGTTTGATGTTGTTGTATCAAAATACCAATATAAATAATAAATATTTAGCATTGTAGAGCTTCATGTTCTTGCATGGGCATTAGGTCAACGTATTCCCAATGCCACATGTTTGTTTATCCATCTTCTGATGCTCTTTATGCGTCATCCATACCAAGTCATCATCATCAACGTTTAACTCACCTTTAGCATTTAAAATTTTATTATCTCTCTCTCAAATCAAGGCAAGGCACTTGGATCTTATATATTAATAATGTTAAATAGTGTGTGATATAACCCATAAGTGATATTTATACAACAAGACATTAGAAAGCAAAATAACTCATGGTGTGCCTTGTAGAAAAAATAATAGAAAATATAACATAACGCACATTGCGCCAGTTATTTTATTTTATTATTTTTCTAGCTTATTTTAGTTATTTTTGTTATACATTAATTTATTTTAGAGTTATTTATCTTATTTTTTTATGTATAGTATCCTTTGATTCATGCATCCTCATTATTCTGAACGGACTTTTGATGTTAATGTTTAGGCAATCCTCTTTGATGCTTCTTAACGATGTTTGTGCTCTCCCTATTACCCATCTAATAATTATTTATGCTCTTTTCTTCCTACAATTTTACATGCATTTTCTTCATTGTTGCACTTTGAATTTTTACTTGTTTTTTATATTTAATTTTACTTTATCTAATTTGGTTGATTGCTTGCAGTATTGTGTTCTCACTTTGAGTTTGTATATTGTTGTTTATATTGTTAAATCTATAGAACATTTGTCTTATGATGTGCTATTTTTTATTGACAAGTAGCTCCCATTGCTTGATGTCTTATGGCTAGGCGCTTGCCTAAACACAGCTTAATAATGAGCCCGCTCGAGAGGTGTGAGAAGCATTTGCCTCATCTTGCCTCATACGCGCACCTACTAGGCACATTGCCCAGCTCTCCCTTAACAATGGTGGGATGTGGGCACTTGAAATTACAACCAAATTCCTCTTCTGATATGACTGGAAATTATCCTAAGCTAAAATTTTCCATTCTTTCGTCTTTTTATTCTACCTTTATTCCGGTCTTGCAGTCGACTCCATTGGACTGAATAGACTCCAGTATTTTAGTAGATATATATGTTAGAAGTTCCATTGTTCAATGCTAACCATGGCATCAAATCTCCAGGTACCAATTTCCCTGTAGGTCCATGGAAAGATCTTCAACATCCTTGCGCTGAGCATCCAAATCCTCTAGTCCTATAGCACTTGCATGATATATCAATTAGGACTTGGATGCAGATTTAGGGAATGAAGCCATTGGTCCGGGAGCATTTGTTTAATATATATTTAACATATTTGATGGTGAATATGATTCATGAACAATTTTAGCTCCGTAACTTATAAATTTTTTTATCCAATTCTTTCCGGTTACATAATGCTATGTAGCATTATGTTAATCTCTACTGTATGTTTGTTAGCTAACATCAAACTTTGAATCATTGCATCCGCAGCTTATAGCTTTCAGCACAGCTAGAGTTTTTTCCAGAAACTTTGTGAATCTTGGCACAAATAGTCTACATGCGAATTTGTTTAGTTGGTTGAATCTGAACTTCATATACTGTGGATGAAGATTTTGTTTGAGATAGTTTTTTTATTGCTTTGTTTTTTGGGCTATAATTATAGTTTTTATTTGTCATTATTTTTTCACTGTTTTTTAACAAATTTTCGTATTAGAAATCTGCTTTCTATACCAGCTTTCAAAATAATTATATTTTGCATAACAATTTTACAATCAAATATATAAAAACCTTATGCCGTTCTAAATAGACCCAAAGTTATTTCTCAGTACTATTTAAAGAGTAGTCTAGTTGCAGGTAATTAGCCATTTAATTACAAGGCTGCTTATAAATGCTAGTTTTTGTTATATTATGTCTTATAATGTCTTATGTGTAACAGTCCAAACTCTTAATTATTGAGAAATTGTCCGCTTTGGCTTAAGAGCCTCATGATTTTGTCTTGTTGATGTAACATCCCAGTAGGTCATCCATCCTAGAATTACTTTGGGATGAGCATGCTTAACTGTGGAGTTTCTTAATGGAATTCTAACAATTACACCAAAAAGCGCCTTGATATTTAAGAGTTTAGCTTCTAAGGTGTTTCACAATACAGGTAATGAGGTTAAAGTTGTCTTTTTTTTCTCTCTCTCTCATGTGTTGAAGAAATTAGAATGGTGAACTTATTTTGTAGATGCTTCCATTTGATAATATTGTTTGAAA
The DNA here is from genome assembly GCA_019925795.1 of Dendrobium chrysotoxum. Classification (NCBI taxonomy): domain Eukaryota; kingdom Viridiplantae; phylum Streptophyta; class Magnoliopsida; order Asparagales; family Orchidaceae; genus Dendrobium; species Dendrobium chrysotoxum. Next base: position 8,968,745 of record CM034303.1, on the reverse strand, counting down.
TCATTTTGTTATTGATGCTTAACATTGTTCAGTTCAAAATAGTCATCTTTTTTCTTGTAAATATGGAAATTGTGTTGCTTATTGAAAGTTATGGAGCAATTTGGTAAATATTGTTGCAAATTTTTCATAGCCTTTTAGAAGGAAAAAAAAAACCCTTCTTTCCATTTGAATTCGACTCTCATAATAAATGAACAAAAATAAATAACTATTCAATCAATCAAAGCAAGCACACAAAACAAAATCATGATTGAACATAGGTTATGTTAGAATGTTTAATTTGTTAAGTACAATGTTAATGATCTATTCTACACAAGATTATACAAGCATGTTTTATCCATACTGACAAGTTAATATTCAAGCCAAATGAATAATAAATTTGTGCAAAAAATAAAAAGTTAGAAGTGTTATGATATAGTATTTCAACTTTATTAGACACCCAACTTGCTTGTATGCTAATGCTTAATTTTTTTTTTCTTGTTTTGCATTTCATTATCGGACATGCAATAATAAGCCAAATTACTCTTCTCTTTTGATCATATTGAGAAATTTTTACACAATGTATTCAATGGTAAGAGCACTCTTGTTTAATTACAAGAGTACTTTAACATCCAAGCTTTATTTTGCAAAATTTCACTAAGTTTTTGTTTAGGACAGTTTTTTAACTATTATTTTTTTAATGCTTTCAAAATTTTTTTTACTAGAAAGTTGCTTTATAAAGCAGTAAGAAAGTTGTATCAAATGAAATCTAAAGTTTTGTTTGAGATAGTTTTCTTGTTGCTTTTTGATGTAATATTTTAGCACAAATTTTTTAATTAGAAATTTTTATATTAGAAAGCTACTTCAAAAAATAATAATAAAGCTACTAGATGTTTGGACTCATTAATGCCTTGTCTAGCAAACACATGCTCAACTTTCTCGCTACTAGACACTTAGTCACATCAATTCCTTATCCAACGAACTCTTTTATGGACTTCCTCATTGATGGATGCCTAGAACCGCCTATGCTCTCTCAAAAAAAGTCTCATCCTGACTTTCTCATCATTGAACCCATCAGTGCCTTCATTAGTAAGTTCTTGTCTCGCCCAAAGTTATCGATGCCCCTCATTGATATGTTCCATCTGCAATTATTACCCCAACCTTCTCCAGTGAGTTCCCATGACAACTTTAGGCTCGAGCTCACCATTTGAGCTCGACTCGAGCTTGAGCTCAAGTTCGAGCCGACCAATGAGCAGGTGAGTCGAGCTCTAGTCAACCTTCACTCAAGCTCAATTTAGCTCATTTACATCCCTACCTTATTTGAGTGTGCGCCTCACTCATTTGCAATCTTATCTTGTGTTTCTATCAATCTCAAAATTACATTCCATGAGCTACATCATATTTGTTGCCTCACATAACAACACATTGACAAGAACGATGCCAAATTGATAAAATTTTTATATGAAATTTTGGACATCGATAAAATTTTTATATGAAATTTTGTGTCCAGGTATTTATGTTCATATAAAAGAATATTGATTGGGATCTTATTTTACAAAATAGATTGCATGCCATATTGAATTTAACTTGTCAAAACACTCTAAATGAGCCCTTATATGTATCTAGATTGGACACCATTCATCATGTGTTAGGGAGAGAGAAAGAGTTCACAATCAAATGATTATTTGTGTATGAGTTTTGACATAAATGTGCACATAAATGCTTATAAAAAATATTTTTATTCTTCTCTCTTTTATCTCCTCTCTCCACTTTCATCCTTCCCTATCTCAACCTTACTTTTGGAGGGATTTGAGGCAAAATCTTTATTATTTTGTTTCTTTGGTCGTAAGGAGTTGAAACTAATTAGAAAACAAGACCCAACTCCAAAAAAGGGTACATTTATGTAATTTGATTTTGTATATCTCATAGTATTTGAAGATGGAGAAATAATTATGCTGTCTATTTTTATAGAGAAATATATCTGAAAGTCAGTTACCCTCTTATATATATAGTCTAATTTTTAAAGTTCGTCATAAACAAAAGTAATTTGAATTAGTTCGTGCTTAAACTTTTGTTTGAACCTAATTCAAAATGATATGAACTTTGTTGGAACCAATATCAAAACATTCGAACATATCTTTTCCTTCACAATGTTGCTCACATACTGTTGCTAGGAAAGCTTGTTTTAAAATAGGGTTCGAAATGAAAAATTTGTTCGAACCTATTTTGAATGGCTTAGGTTTCGTTTGAGATAGCTTTCTTACTGCTTTTTAAAATAATTTTTTAGTACGAAATTTTCTTTTTATCAAAAAATTTATGTACTAAAAAAATGATTTATAAAACAATATGAAAGTTGTCCCAGATGAAGCCTTAGTCTTTTGAACAATTTGTAAATATAAAAATTTATTTTTCATTTGAAATGAATTTTTAGACATAAATTTTCAATTAATTTAAGATATTATGATGCGTATAAATTTAAATTTAAATTTCCCTCGAATTTTGGAGGGAAGGCAAGAGGAAATTAGCTGCAGCTCAGAACTTTGAAGGAGGACGTTATAGAAGAGAAGAAAGAGGAAGAGGATCTCCCTTCCACGAACCTAGCCGTCTGCCACAAGGCCCCATCCTAAGGCCACCGTCCACCTCAAAAGGTTTCCTCCCAGTTCTGACATTGTGGATAGGTATGACAAGAGAGCCATTTCTTACCACAAAATTGCTTGATTAGCATTACTCATGAAAATATCATGTTTCTTTGTATGTCATGACCTTTGACGATAAATCATTTCACATGGTGATCTCATATTAAGTAAGTGTTAGCGATTTTGCTCTATTTTCTTGAGCAATGAGCCAATCTCAAAGTTGTTGACAAAATCCTTGAATTGTTATTTATCATATCATTTGCACTCTAGTTGAGTCTCCCTGTCATCAGATACTCACCTATAGCCATTCTGCCAACATTCCCTTCCTCTAACTTCATTATCTTCTTCCAATGGCAGATGTAACACATTTTGCTATTCACATCAACAATCGAGTGGCTTCAATGGAAGATCAACTAGCTCTTCTAATTGAAACTCACTTTCATGTCTAACTTTGACTAGCTTTCCTTGGGATCCCATAAAAATAGGCCCCTAAATTCCTAGTTATTATCAACAATCCACCACCCCTCAAATCTGCCTAACCTGTTAACATGACTAATTTGATGGGTGGTAATCCATTCAAAGCAATGTGCATCACAATCCCTAATTTGTAAATGACAATCTAGAGACCTAAATATAGAAAATATAATAGCACTATAATTGTAACTTTATCTAATCGCAATAATCTCTTATTAACATCATTTCGTATGGATGGTCTTATTGAAGAATGATATTTATAATTATCGAAACCTAATAGTCTAACTTCATGACTAGACTTCCTCACCATGCTCTGTATTTGAATCAGCCAAATACTCTGATCTTTGTAGTGAGAATGCAAAACTATTTTAGTTGACCACAATTACTAATTTAAAGTCTAAATTTGAACACAAATCCAAACAATTTTGAGCATTGAAAATCTTCAAATCTGCTTCAAATTTAGGTTGAAGCCAGACATCCATAAAGAAGTTCAACTTCATCATCCATCATCCCTTGACCAAGCCACTAAACTGGTTAAAAATCAGAGAAGCCATGTTCCTTGACACCAAACAACCCATACTTCCAACTAACCCATCATCCACTGTCATCCTTTACCCCCACTTCTCCCTACACCACCCAAGCTTCCCCAATAGCTACCCTTTCCAGAAAACTTGTTGACCCATGAACCAAGAGAGCTTTAAATTTTGATAATGTATCCATAATGTACTTAATGGGTTATAATAACTTTGCTAATAATTACGACGTGTATCCTATCAATTTGGAGCTTCATTAGTTGCCTGAATTGGGTGATTTTGAACATTTATATTTGGCTAAAATGTGAAAGAAATATTATTTAATTATTTTAAATAATTAAGTCACATTACCTAGCCATTTGGAGCGTATTTTATAAGAGTAAGAAAGAGACCCCAAAGTGCTCGATCATTTCAATTTTTATGTCCATTAAACAAAAAATGAAAGAAAATAATAAAAAGATATTAAAAAGGGAAAGAAAGCATTAAAGATTACTTGGGTGGAATCAGATAGTGAAGGAACCACCATTGAATATTCTGATTAAGAAGAGTCAAAAGATATTCTTGATGGCTGTCGATGACCCCTCCAACGAGATAAATGAAGATATGGCCTATGATAAGTTAGATGATATGTTATTCAAGTTGAATGGAATTTTAGTTAGCTTGAAGAAGAAATAGTGTGCACTAAAAAAGGAGCATGCCAACTTAGATTTGCTATTTTTTGAACTTTAGAATGAGTTGCAATGTGCTAGAAAATAAAATAAAATAAATGCTTATCAACCAAAGCATCCTTATGTGTTATATTAACTAGAAAAAAAAAAAAATCTCATTTTAAAGCTAAGGTTGAACACTTGCATAGTTTAAGTCATACAAAAATATAGTGTGAATGTATCTCATGCTTCACTTAATATTATAACGGTTTCACATTTTAAACCATATGCATACACACATGTTAGGTGCATAACTTATGGAAGCTTGGGACACATTTTTACAAATTATAACTTTAGTACATAGAACATCTAAGAATATTTGGGCACATAGGATCACACTTAGATAAGTTAGTCCATTCATCTTAATTATTTCATCAGTGGATCCAAAGCAACTTGGGTTCATAAACTAATGTTTTAAAACCTAAGATAGACTTGATAATCATCTCTAAGTCTTCAAAATTCATGAATTTAAATTTGTAAACATGAAATTGCCAAGATCAACCCTAGAAAGTGCATTTGTGAGTTTATTTTCTAAGTCAGGCTTATGTTTTACAAAAAAAATGTGAAATTCTGAAGGTATTCTACTTGTTTTGTATGCTTGCAACTTAAATTCCTATGGGATTTATAAATTTCAAAGAATAATAGTCATTATTAAGGATGAGTTCCCTATGCAGTAGATAGTGTATCTAATGCCTTAGAGTTTAAATAATGGCATAAAATTCTATATCGAAAGTAGATTATTTTTGTTTCGCATAATTTAGGTTCTCATTAGAAGGCTACAAGATTGTTCTCTTGACTGAGAACTCCTCCTATACCAACACTAGAGGCATCACATATGACCTTAAATGTCTTGTTAAAACCTAAAAGTTTAAGGATCGGAGGCTAGATCATGTGGACTTTGATTTATTTCATGGCTTTTTGTGTGAAATTAGTCCAAATTCATTAGAAAAGTTTGTTCTAATTTTCTTTTCCATGGCAATATTAATTCTTAGAAGATGCATGTTATTGCTTGGAAAGAGGTTTGTAAGCCTAAATGTTATGAAGGTCTAGCTATTCCTGACCTTGATGCTCTTTATTATACTTTTAACTTTGCTATTATTTGGATAATCTTAAATAGGAATGGTTTATTGGCTATTTGGGTAAAAGCTAAGTACTGTTCTTTATGGAAGCCTTTTTCTTCAAAGGCTTCTTTGTTCTAGAAAAAACTTTGTAAGTTAGCTGAGAATTTAAAGGATAAAGTTAAGCTTATTATTAATCATGATAGTTGGCTTTCTTTTTATTGGGATCCTTGGATTAATGGTCGGTCTATATATGAGTTAATTCCTAAACTCTTATTGGCACAATTTTTTGGTTAAAGATGTTATTTCTGGTAACACTTGGTCTTTACCTATTTTCTTTTAGTACTTGCCTTCTTTTAATTTTTTAAGCATTCCTATTTAGGATTCTCCTATTTCTTGTATTAAATGGAATGAGGTGTCTTTTCCTCAGTTTAAGTTTTTTCATTTAGATTTTTATTATGAGCATGATAAGCTTTACTGGTATAATTTTATTTGGCACAAGCATTATGCTATGAGATATTCTTGTTATGCTTTGATGACCTTATTAAATGGGCTGAAGACTGTGGATATCCTTTTTAAAAGGAATATTGATATTGCTTTAGGTTGTGTTTGGAAACTCATTCTCATCTTTTTTTAATGAGATTTCTGTTTTTCTATTCTTTTGTTGTTCATTCCTAGTTTAAATCAATTTTTGCTCAGGGCCAATTTATTTCAAATTTTATATTTGATTTCGGGATGTAATGTGTCTTCTAATGTGAAGAATTTGTTCTTTTTGGCTTCTTGTTGTTTCTTATATTATTTGTGAAGAGAAAGAAATGATAAGAAATTCTTAGTAATTTCAAAATTTTGGATTCGATGTTTAGTCTGATTAAGCAGGACATTTTTTCAAAAATTTCTAATTAGAATGCTTTTCATGAGGTTAAATGTTATTTGCCTTGGTGATTTATTTTGGTTGGTTGCTTTTGGCTCTATCTTTGTTGGTTTGCTAGTCTTTGGACTATGATGAATTGGATAAGTTTACCTTTTGCTCTTGATGGCTATTCCTGGCAACCGATTTTTTTTAATGTGGATGGTCAATTACAGTAACCAAAGTTTTCTGGAACTCTTTTTTGCTAGGTTAAAATTGGTTTTGGCTATTTCTGTAATGGCTAAAGATAATTTAATTCTTGGAATTTTCTAATATTCAGTTATTTTCTATAGATCTGTGATTTTCATCTTAACCTTTCCTGAGTCCCGTTGGTGGGTTGTTGGGTTATTCTTTTTGGCTTTTTGGTTGAGTTTGGTTTTTGTGTTTTGAGATTACTTGGTTGTTCTTGTTTAGTTTCATGTTTGTTTATTTTTGTTTTTGGTTTTTTTATGTTTTTTATTCCTTCTCCTCTTTGTTTCTTGTCTTTAATTATTATTTTTCTTATAATTCTGCCAAATAGGTTTGTGCCTGTTTTCTTCTTCTATAGGTCAAGTTTATGTGCTTGACTGGTTGCTATTTGTGGACAAGGTTGTTTGGATTGCTATTTTGTTCTTTCCTGTGGCTTTTCGAAAGAGTTGTCTTGGTCAAGTTTTGTGCTTGGCTGGGTGCTTTTTATGAACAGGGATGATTGACTGTTATTTTGTTCTTACCTGTGATTTTTGGAAGAGCTGACTTGGTTAGTTTCGGCTTTGATATATAGTGAATACTTTGGTTTGAAGACTGGGGCTGCTCATACCTTGGTTTGAGTTGTTTAAATTTGTTCTTGATTCATTTGGCATTGGATAGTTAGCTGAATATTTGTATTATTCAGTTGGGTTTTGGTTGCTTGCCTTTCATTGTAGAGCAGGTGGGTGCTAATATTAAGTCAAGTTCTTTTTTAGTTTTTCATTGTAGCTTTATTTTCAAGAATTATAAGTTTTTCTTATTTTTCTTATAATTCTTGAATTGTTGTATTATATTTCTTATCTTAACGAAAATTTGAAATGTTTGCCCCTAATTTTCCCAAAAAAAAAAAAAAAAAAGTTGTCTAAATAAACTTATCTTTCTTAAGGAAGTGAGTTTTTTGAGCTACTACAATGCTATAATTTTGGATAAACCTTTTATAAAAGTTGGCTAAGCCTTGAAAACTATAGACATCTATGAAGCTCTTAGGAACTAGCTAATATAGAGGGACTTTAATTTTTGTAGGGTATACCTTCAAGCCATCAACAGTAAAAATGAACCTAAGAAAAGTGACTTTAAGTTGGTAAAAGAAATATTTGTTAGATTGATATAAATCTTAGTATGAGTATAAAGCTCAATAGACCAACCCCTTTTTCCCCATATCATAGTTCAATTTATAGTTCATTTTAAAAATTAATAAAATAAAAGACTTACTATTTATTTTACAGTTGGCATATCAGGTCACATATAAATATGTTATAGGAATGTCTTTGTATTAGTGCCTCCTTATAACTCCCAATTATCACCTCTCGCCTATTTAAGGCAGGCACAAAGTAGAGTAAACACAGAATTCAAAGTGCACATTTATTTCCATAATATAACTCCATAATGCTATAAAATACATGATGATGCAATGTAATATACAACTAAAGGACTAAAGCATGTATATGTATAATACCATATTTTCTATAAGAAATCCCAATTTCAAATGCAAATTCAAATTCCTCAGAATTTTTACTAATTTAATATATAACAACAACATCAAGCCTTAACCAACTACGTGGGGTTAACTACATGAATTCTTTTTCTCCATTGTGTATCTTAAGAATCAAGTTCTCATTTAAATCTAATAAAAAGTGTTATTTCTAATATTTTCTAACCAAGTTTTTTAGGTTTACCTCTACCTCTCTTAACATAGGACAAATCTAATACATCTACTCTTCTATCTAGGTCATCAGAAGGCCAATATTTTATGTGACCAAATCATCTAAGGATACTCTCTCTAATCTTATCTTCCATTGGAGATACTCTAACCTTTTCACATATATGCTCATTTCGCATTCTATCTCTAAGAGTAAAGCCACTCATCCACCTGAGCATCCTCATCTATAACACTTAACTTAATTGTATGCTTCTCTTTTAATGGGCAACATTATGCGTAATAAAGCATTGCAGTTCTTACCACCACCTTATAGAATGTTTCTTTAAGTTTGAGGGGTATTTTTCTATCACACAATAGGCCCGATTCATTCCTCTATCGATCGACACAAGACTGCAATCTTTCTGACCTCCGTCGTTTGTCGACTACAGTCCTTCCGACTACTGTCACCCAACTACAGTCTTTTCGACCTTTGTCGCCCGCCGACTACAGTCTCTTAGACCATTGTCACCCAACTATGATATTTCTGGCCTCTATCACCTGCCAACTATGGCCCTTCCGACCACCGTCACCCGACTACGATCTTTTGACCTCCGTCGCATGCCGACTACGATCCTTCCGATCACTGTCACCTGACTACGGTCTTTCCGACCTCCTTCGCCTTCCAACTATGGTCCTTCCGACCACTATCACCCGACTAAGATCTTTCTAACATCCATCACCCATCAACTATGGTCCTTCCGACCATCGTTACCAGACTCCCATCCTGTCCTTGATCTTCTCCCTATTTATTGGCCATGATATTCCCAAAATACTATAAATAACCCCTCATTCTTCACATGAAGGGGGACAAAGCAGGGGGGAGGAAGGGGAAGAAGAGAGGAGAGGAAGAGAAATCTGATATATCTTTTGCCACCAAGCTCCTCCTCGATGATTGCCCAGCCACCGACTGTCGTTAGACTTTCGCCTAGCCATCGACTGTCGTCAGACTTTTACCTAGCCACCGACTGTCGTCGGAGTTACGCTTGGCCACTAATTATCGCAGAACTTCAACCCGACCACCTATTAACACCGGATTTATGCCCGACCATTGACTATCGCCGGACTTTCACTTGACTTACGCCTAACCATCAATTGTCATCGGACTTAAGCCCAGCCATCAACTAACGTCGGATTTACGCCTAGCCACTAACTATTGTCGGACTTACGCCCGACCACCAACTGTCACTAGACTTATGTCCGACCACCAATTATCGTCAAATTTCCTCTCGACCATCGTCGGTGACTACAGTCTATCAGACCTACATCACACACCAATCACGGTCCTTCTGACCATCGTTATCCGACTACGATCTTTCTATTCTCTGACGCCCGACGACTATGATCTCTTCGACCACCGTCATCTAATTACAGACCTTCCTACCACCTTCGCTTGACGAAGGTCTTTCCCACCTCTGCAGGCTAACTACGGTCTTTTTTACCACCATCGCTCGCTAACTATAATTCTTTTAACCTCTATCCTCAGACAATGGTCTTTCTGACATCCGTCGCCCACCGACTATGATCCTTCTTACCTTCGTCGCTTAACAACAGTCTCTCCGACCTCCGTCACCCATCGACTATGGTCTCTTTGACTACCATCTCTAGAGTACGGTCTCCCTGATCGTCGTCACTTTACTACAGTCTTTCCAACCTCTATCGTCGGATGACTACGATCTCTTCAACCATAGTTGCCCAATTACGATCCTTTCGACCACCTTCGCCCGACTAAGGTCTTTCCGACCTCCGCCACACTACTATGATCTTTCTACCACCATCACCCGACTACGGTCCTTCCGACCACCGTCATCCGACTTTGGTCTTCCTGAACTAAACTGCTCGTTGAATATGGTCCCGCCGACCAAATGAATATATCAACACTGATTCTTCCAACTCCCACTATGTAATGCACTCTATATGATGTATATTTACTACATCAAGCTCAAACCTTTCCCCCAAGGAAGGGCCTTATTTGTAATCAAATGTAAATACTAGTATATTCATTTAAACTGAGCAAGGCCATATGGTTTTTCCCTCTTTTCAGGGGTTTCCACGTAAAACTCTGGTGTCTCTTATGAACGCTACACCCCAACTATTTATATGTCTGTGTGCTAGATCTTCGTATAAAACTAGAACGTTAAACTTTATATTTTTCTATTGCCGCAAATATTTCATGACACAACACATATAAAGACAAAATTGTGTCCCGATGTCTTTATGAAAATCCTTGGATGAGCTTCTTCTATCGTTAGATTTACACGGGAGATTAGTTTTGTGTTTGAGTATAAGTTGAACGGCAATAAAGCACATCATGACTGAATATCAATCAAGACATCCTACCATAATTTTTTTTTCTTTATATAAATCCTTAACTTCTAAAATAAGTAACAAAATAATTTATTTGAATTTATTAATTTGATACTAATATTCGAAATATATTTTTTAGAATATCACATGCATAAGATAATTAATATAGATTTATAAATAAACATCAAAATTTTCAAAAAGCACTGACAGTTGATGGAGGACAGCACTTCACACAAATAATGTATTTATAATCTCCATCATTTAAAATTATGCAATTGGGTATTGAGGCCTTAGCGTCAAAGTTTTTTGAGGTGTGAGCCTCAAAATAAAAAATTGTGTGAAGTTCAAATAAATGTTAAATATGATTTTTTATATAATATTCAAATAAGATGTTAAAAGATGATATATTATTTTTCTATTGAACTATGAAGTAATATATTGACAAACATATGAAATAAAAAATTGCATAAAATGTAATGTGGCTAGTGATAAATTACATGAAATATAATTGAAATACAAATGTTTCATGAGCAAAAAAATATTAAATATAGAGACTGCTTAAAAGTATCATATAACATTAAGTTTAACTCTAAAATTTTTTCTTTCTTAGTTCCCTACTCATCTACATTTAATTTCTAAAAAAGACTGAAATAGTTGACAACAACTAGAAAATCATATGTATTATCATCACTAAGGGGAGCTTTATTTGAGTCGTCATTATAACAAATTGGTCTCCCCTATCTCATCATGTGGAGTCTAATGCCTCCCAATATGTTTATTTTTCATTTACTTCAGTCATCTTCTCTTTTATAAATATTTTCATCAACATAAAGATAAGATTAATACTCCAAAATTTTTAGAGGAGGTGGTGGTGGTGTGCGGCTTTCAAGTGATCCTTGGCGGCGGCTACAACAGTAGTGGTTGTGACGAAGGCGAAAGGCTAGAGGTTGAGGCAGCTGCTGCGACTCGAGGGTGCATGAAGGTGTGATTTGTTTAGGGCTTTACTTTAGGATTTATATAAGTTTTACTTGAGACAGTTTCTGCGACTCGAGGTGTAAGCCTCAAGGCAACGAGGCGAGGTGCGCCTCAACGAAGCTAGGGCACAAGCCTCGTAAAAAAAACTCGAGGCATAAGTCTTGAGACATTTTTCACTTGAGTTGTGCTAAAGCAGATCTCAATGCGAGCCTCATATTATACAATTTTAAACAATGACAATCAATACATTAAAATAAACTAAATCATGAATTTCGAAGATATTAAAATTTTATACTTTCAATTAAACATCAAAATTTTAAAAAATTATACATTTAATTATTTTAAAATACACTTGCAGCCAAACTGCCATGTGCCTTGGTTAGGGCTTCTTTAAACTATGAACCTTGCTCGCCTTCTCTTGATAGTTGATTACCTGCGGCGGCTCAAACCCTCTACTACCTCTCTGTTCTTCAACCGCCGATGTCTCCTTCCTCAACTCCCGGATCCTCGAGGATCAGCCGTGAAGACGCTGGCCGTGCCGTCGACGCCCTGCTAGGGTTCCTCAGCGCGAGAGCCAAGCAGCGCAAGGCCCAACTTTTCGAGCATGATGATTTTCTCTACCTCCATCTAAGCGTCCGCCGCTTCCCCTCCACGTCTCGTCTCAATCCCTACCGTATTCCTCTGCCACACTCTCTCCATCCTCTCGACCCTTCACGCACCTCTCTCTGTCTCATCGCCGACGACTCCCTCGCTGAGACCGCCAGATCCACCGCCGCCGCTGAGAAACTACCCTTCGATTCCGTTATTCCCCTTTCCGAGCTCCGAACAGACTACGTACCCTTCGAGTCCCGCCGCCGGCTCTGCGACTCGTACGACATCTTCTTTGCCGAACGCCGCATCATTACTCTTCTTCCCCGCTTAATCGGTAACTATTTCTTTAAGAAGAAGAAGACCCCTCTCGCCATCAATATCTCCCGGCCTGGATGGCCCGAGGCTGTTCGACAGGCGTGTAGATCTACGCTTTTATTCCTTGCTTCTGGAACTGGTATTGGGATGAAAGTGGGGAGGGCATCCATGGATCGAGAGGAGATAATAGATAATTTGATGGCTGCAATTGAGGGCGCAGTAAATCATGTGCCAAAGAAGTGGGCGAACATTAGGTGTATGTATATCAAGGCGGTGCAATCTGTGGCGCTGCCGATCTATCAGGTGGTTCCTGAAATGGGGATGAAGATTGAGGTAGGTTCAAGGGATAAGGCCGAACCTTTAGATGGAATGGTTGTTCAAGAGAGGGATGGAAAGAGTGGAGCGGAGAAGGAGAAGAGTAGGAAGAAGCGACTGGGGTCAAAGAAGGGGAGGGGAAGGATTCACGATGTGGATTATGTAGGTGGCGAACTTGTGAATTGCAGTGAAGATGATGATGAAGAAGTTGCAGATGAGCAGGGAAATGATGAGTTAGGAATGAAGAAGAAGAAGAAGAAAGATGGGAAAGGTAAGCTGAGCAAGGGTAAGAAGCGTAGGACAGCTGCTATTGATAAGGATGACGGTGAAGAGAAAGAAAGTGGTGATCAGTTCATTGAGTTGGATACTGGGAGAAAGATGCAAAAGAGGGCAAAGAAGATTGTGAATTCTGAGGTGGAAGATCATGATATAAACGATGGTTTGACTGTTGATGCTATTGTTGCAGCTGTTGAAGTTGATCATGTTGATAAGAAGGAGCTTCTGCTGAAGAAGAAAATGAAGAGGAAAGGTAAGAAAGGGAAAAAGGTTAGTCTTCATGGAAGCAATGAGGATCAGGAAAATGTTGGGGCTGATGGGGAGGCGAATGTGAAGAATGTGGATGCTGCTATTGCAACTGCTGTTGGTGATGATGATGATCATGTTGATGTTCATATTTCAAATGTGAAGAAAAGTGCGAAGAATAATGAAAAGATTGGCAAAGTGAGGAAAGTCAGGAAGGTAAGGAAGACCAAATTGAGGCATTAGGCAGATGAATTAGAAATTGAAGAAGAGAGAGATACATGAAAGCATCTTTGCCATCTCAATGGCTGTTGAATATCGGCTGTACTCACTAATGTGCTTACATAAAGCTATTTTTATCCTACTCTTGATTCCTAATGCATATGAAAATTGGTTCTCCAATTCATTTACCTGCATCAAAATTTTGATTTGATTTTGTTCATTTCTTAGTAAGGATTTTTGTTTGTGACAAAAAGTTTCTAGCTATCTGCTTCCGGGAAAATGACAACATTCACATATGAATAATATTAGCTGCCTTCAGGTATGTGGTTCTTGATTTGTCATGTAATTACATTTAAATAATGTGATGCTCTCATTACATTACCAGCATGTTCTATTCATACTCATTTAAGTATGTCATATTTCATTTTATTATTCCACCTATGGATGTGAAAATCAGATCTTATCAATCAATTTAATGGGGTTCAACCCATAAAAACTGGTGGTTAAACAGCTCAAGAAGCAATTGAATCGGCTAGACTAGAAATTGTAAAGAAGAGGTAGTGTTAGAATATAATATTTTTGGACTTATTTCATGTAGGTATTAAATTTTTTGAATTATATATTCAGATTATTATTTATTTATCATTATTTGAAATATTATATCATTTAAATAATTTTAATAAGATTTTCATCATTTGGATCCTGGTTGAAATTTTGAAACTTGAACATTTTCTTCCAACAGGTCATGTCCTGTCTGATTCTAAGAACCTTGATTCTACATTAGAGTTCTTTTCTTAGTAAGGATTTTTGCTTGTCACCCAAAGAGTATTTTAGCTGCCTGCTTCCAGGAATTTGACAATATTCATACTTGTATAATATCGATGCTCTCATCAGATTATCATCAAATTCTATTCATTCTCATTTAAGCATGTTATATTTTATTTTATTATTCTACCTATGGATGTGAAAATTGGATCGAACAACTCAAGAGGCAGTTGAATTGACTTGGCTAGAAATTATAATAAAAAATAATGTTAGAGTATGATATTTTTTGATGTATTTCATGTATGTGCTATATGTCTTAATTTATATTATATATATTCAGATTATTACTTATCTATCATCATTATTAGTAATATTGTCATTTAAATAATTCTAATTAATTTTAATAATATTTATATCATTTCGATCCTAGTTGAACTTTTAAAACTTGAACATTTCCTTCCAGCAATTCAATATCATTCTAATTCTAAAAACCTTGATTCTACCTGAGAGTGCGCTTTCTCTCCACTTTACATTTAAAATCAATACCACCCATGGAGATTGTGTTGGGGAGAAGTATGAACCCCATAGTAATGGTGCGCATGAGAACAAATAGAAATAATATTCTGGGAAAATGTTAGAAAAATATTAGAGTTTACATAGTTTGGTGATTCACTTATGTTTATGATCTCATAGAGAAATTAATTAACATATTCTAGGACAAATACATGATTACAAATATTTACTCACTTAAAGATTTCACATTTTATGATATTGGTATTCTCTCTCCCCCCTAATCTTTTTCCAAACTTGAGCATGATTCCTCCATTAGTTATGCTTAGTGGAGATAGAGAAATATGTCTCGTCATATGTCGGACTATCTTATTATTCAACAATCATTATAGCTACTACCAATTTTCTCTTTTGAATGTCTGTAGCTTTCAAGTGTCACACTTGGGCCTTCAGTGCTCGTGGTTTGCTATCCAACATAGAAATTCTTCTAAATGACACCAATCAAGATAATACCCATCTTCAATCACTCCATCGACCATCTCTTCGATCTTTATTTCTATACCTTGCTAAATGAAGGAGAATAACGAGTGATATAGCATCATGCAGCTCTTATATAATGCTTAGAGTTGATGTGCAACAAACTTATAAATGTTAGGTAGATGATTTTACGTGTTAGGTAGAGTTTTTAAGATTACATGAAAACATATAGAATTAATTCATATAGTATATTTTGATTTTGCAATCAAATTTGATGAGAAAATTATCTCCACCTCTCAGAATCTCTCACTTGGAGATTGTATTTTGATGTACTATCTTGAGAGAATAATCTCTATGTAGCATCCCCTCTCAATCATTCAAAAAGTTGATTGAGGTTTTGCAGTACCTCAATCTATTAGTGATAAATTTGTTCTTTTACCACTTTTCTTACTTTATTACCTTCTTGTTGTTTGATTTTGAAATGTTATCTACCTTGCTATAGCTATGTCATATTGCACATCCAGAATCTCCAGCAATCAATTTAACAATTACTCTTTTTTCTATGTTTGTTGTAATGACATTATGCTTATTTTCACAGTTGGTCACCTTTCAAGTATTACTATAAAATGTTGAGATATAAACTGCTTCAACAAGCCACTTAATCAAAATCAGATTTCTATTCAAGCTAAAAATGTGCCACATATTATATAAGTTTTTATATAATCACATTAATAGTCTTGATTTGCACATCAACAATTGCCACAAAATTCAAGATTTTACCATTTGTAAGATAAACATTCCTACAATCTCCGATAGAATAATTAGATATAAGCGATTTATGTAGTTAGATGATATGAACCTGAGTATGATATCCAGAACTCCATGTGATTACCTGCATGAAAGACCAGCGATCTGAACTCCATGTGTGATTATCATATATGTTTTCATTTGCAGCATTCACAGATTATTTGCAATTTGATCTGTGAACTCTATCCGTCATTATTTTATGGATACAACGACACTTAATTAAGTACCTTAAAAACATGTATTAGGAAAATAATTCCACTTTTATTTTAGGCTGGTTATATAAGGTCTTGCTTTTTCTTTCTAATTTTCTTATCCTCCTTGCACCCTGCTTGTTTACCTTTTTTTTTCAAATATTTTTGTGCCGTTGAGATGTTCTTGTGCTGGCGGGATTGGGGTTAATAGGCATCGATCTTCAGAGTTAGAGGAGAGGATTTATTGTCAGATCGATCTTGACAAAGCCGGAGGAGAAGACTTGTGCCTCTTTGTTGAAAATAGGAGGAGATGGAGGTGAATCGATCTTGAAGCCTTTTAATGTTGTGTGCCTTCCACAAGGAGAAGAACCAGAATAGGGCCGATCTTCCAACTCTACTTTTGCTTGATTGACTGCGATCAAATGACAATGGTGAAATCTTAGACCCCTTCCTTGCATATAGGGCTGTCAAAATCGGGTCACGGGTCAGGTTTGAGTCCAACCCGGAACTGACCCGATATAAGTTGACCCGACCTGAATCCGACCCGTTTTTGGGTCACTTTTTTAGACCTGAAGCCAACCCGCTTCGGACCCGGGTCAACCCGACACGACCCGCCAACCCGGGTCAGCAACGGTAACGGCTACAAGCAGCTGGAGAGTAAGAGGCGGCAGCGTCTGGCACAGTGAGAGGGAGAGGCAGCGGCGTCGAGTGTAGGGAGAGGGAGAAGCTGCGGCGTTGGCTTCAGGCGGCGTTGGCTTCAGGCGGCGAGAGAGGGAGAGGCGGGGGTTTGGTTGTTTGGACTTCTGACCGATCCCCGGCGGCAGGACTGCGTGAGTTCGGGACTGCAGGACGGCGGCGGTGTCGAACGACTGCGAGCAACTGCGTGAGTTCACGACTGCGGGATTCGGGTTGAATCGCGATTCTCGATAGCGGGACAACGGCAGGATTTTGGGGTTTGAAATGGGTCGTTTACTGTTCACAACGGGTCACAGGTCATTTTCAGGTTTTCGGGTCAACCGAACCCGACCCGAGTTTTGAAACGGGTTGGTTTCTTGAACTCGAACCTAACACGAAATTTTCGGGTCGGATTCGAGTCGGATTTTTGGGTTGTGTCAAATATTAACACCCCTACTTGCGTACAAGCTAGTAGATACTGCTAACCTGTTCAATCAGGTCAAAGGCAAGAGCTCCAGGAACAGTGACTTCATCTACCATAACAGAAATATTAGAAGTGACAATATCTTCACGGCAAAGAGTCTACAGAAACAAAGGTATGCTGGTAAGTTCTAATCCTATAATAATTTATTTCTATTCTGTATTATGTATAATTAATGGTTTTATTGATGAAATTTATCTTAATTTATAATGTCTGAATCAAGATCCTACAAGATTTTGCCAAAATGTTCTGATAGTGAAGCCTGAGATTTGTGTTGGCATTGTAACTGGTACCTATTATGAACAAAGGGTCTTGAAACTGAAGCAAGTGATGAGCAATTGCTTGGAGCTTCCAGGCATTGTAACATTCTTCAATTCAAGATTCTTGTATGCATCAGGTGCTTGCTCCCTTCAAAGAGTTCACTCTTCAATGCTTCTCATGCATGCCACTAGGCGTCACAACATCTTTCACCAAATTTAAAAAGGATGTTCTTCATGTATTTTGAGTGCCCAAACCCCTAAAAAAGTTTCAAGCTCTCTTAAAAATAAGACGAGCCAAGTGAGTCCTTGAGTAATTTCATTGTGAGGATTAAAAGAGAGAGGATAGAGGTCAAAGAATGGGGAAATTATTAGGTGCGGATACCGGACGGAGAGAATCGTCCGGTTTTCTCTCTATCTACAGTAAAAGCATAGTCAAAGCGCAGTTACTATAGCAACTGCGCTTTGACTGCGCTTTAGTTGCACTTTTACTGCAGATAGAGAGAAAACCGGACGGTTCTCTCCGTCCGGTATCCGCACCTAATAATTGAACCGTCCGGTGTCCGCACCTAATAATTTGCCCAAAAAATTAGAGCCAACAGTTGCCCAAACAACTCTAACCCAAGGGCTGATGGAAGGGTCACTTAGATATGCGATTGGCTACAGTAACCAAGGATTTTGATAGAGTTACTGGAACTCGTCAATAGTCATATCGACATTGAGTGCAAGATCGTGATTGAGTCCTCTTCTGCTACTCTTTGTAGAGATATGCTCATGAGGCATGATCATTCTTGACCCCTTAGGTACAACAAGAGTTAGCTTAGGGAGCATAGGATAGAGAGGAGGTAGCTGCTCCCACAAAACCATTCCTACCATTACCAGCACGGGGTGCCAATACTGATGCAATCGCTGAGGATTGTGGCCTCACCTATCCCAAGAATTAAAGAAATAATAGGATGAGGTGACATGCCAAGCTCATTAGTATTCTACCCCTATACAAGCTTCAATGGGTGAGTTAGTGGAGGTCAATTAGAACAAAAACTAATTCAAGTGCCTTGTGCCCATGAAAATCTGTGCTTACACAAGGGACACTTTAAAGTACTTAACCTTTCACAATGACCATGAGCATGGCACTGAGTGCCATCATCTAAATAGCCTTGTGAAAGATCCAATCAAAGTAGAAAAATTGAAAGAGTTTGTCATGACTGTTCTTGGCCAGTGAGCAGGGAAGGAGCCCATGGAAGAACATGGGAACAAACTAGTTTTTGGCTCTAGCCATCCACATAATTGTTGTAGTACCCACCATATTCAAGGGAGATGGAGCTGGAATAATCTCAAAAAGTGAGTCTTAATCGAACTCGATTGGGAGGTAAACTTAACAATTATGTGCAAGATGTCAGCAGCCAATTTCTCAACAATGACCTTCGCCAAAAAAGGATAGGCCAACGAGTGGACCCGAGTTTTTTCTTTTGTTAAGAAAGTCATTCATGAGATTTTCATGTATGAAAATTTGTTGTTAAGTGTAACATGCTAAAAAAATAATAAGGCAATGACTCGGGGAACTCTCTCCACTTTCTCAAATGTAAGCCGGGATCTCACCCCCTCTTAGGAAACTCGCCTCGTTCTTTTAATCACCCGGGGAACTCGCATATCATCATGAGTCGAAATAGTTGGAATGAAAAGAAGGTTCCACTAAGGTTTGGTTTTGGCATAACTTGCCACAATTCAAGGTCGGACAACTTCGAACTTAAGCAAGTAATAAGTCCACCATTTGAATAATTTCGACTTATGGGGACAATGTGTCCAAAAACAAAAAGTGGACCAACTTAGGTTCAATGATTAGTGTGATCTTGACCTATGGTCTATTTTAAAAGCCGTGAGATTGGCAAAAGATCTATAGGAGCGCTAAGGTCTTTTGACAAGGTCACATCATCTCTTTTTTTTTGGGAACGGGGAGTATCGGCCCGCTGCCACCTCAGCTTGTGAGGCGCTTGGCGATGTCCACTAATCTCCTCGATCAACCTAGCGGTGGCACCCACACCAGAAACCCCCGGGCCAACACTTTATTGGTCCCCACCTAAGAGGCGCGGCCATAGTGAGGTGGATTCGAACCCGGGATGGGGGGTTCCCAATCGTGCTCTCCCACAAACCACCCTAAGCCTCGGTGGATACATCATCTTATTTGAATCATCAATATAAGTTGAGAACCTTCAAGGACAAAGATCTTTTTCCATTTTAAGACATTGCAGCTCCAGGACTAAAAAAAGTTCTTGTGATAGGCTAATAACGGGTCATTGTACTCACTCGCCTTTCCTCTTACTTTTTAATTGAACTCTACAAAGCACTCACAAACCATTTAATTTCATCTTAGGTACAAAGCTCGTATTAGTTAAGGAAATATATAACACTAAAAGGTGACTCCCCTTTTATACTACCAACATCGAGTGGAGTACAAATCCCTCCTAGCTCGCGAGTTTAGATGGATGCCCCCACATTCAAGCTTGATAAAAGACAAGTCCTCAAGGGGAATTTAGCAAATCCTAAAGAATTGGTAAACTCAACTCTTTCTAAGATCTTTTTATTCCTTCTCATTTTTATGTTGCCATCATAAATCATGTCTTAAATCTAGCTTGAACCACTAAGAGAAGTCAAGCCTAGAATCTAATGAACCACTATTTAGTTTACAATTGATTGGCCCCAAATAAGAAAGTTGGTGTCATTGTTTAAAATTGTGCAACTAGAGATGCACCTCAACGCAATTCGAGCCTGAAACACGTTAAGGAGGACGCTTCACGTACGCCTCAAATTCACATAGGTGTGCCTAGCCTCCTTTCTGTGAGGCGTTCGCCTCTTAATTACAATAAAATATATTTTTTAAAACCTCAACTTAATGTCGAGCGAAGTTCTAAGCCTCATTTCGTTCGTGTTGTTCAACTTCATCTGCTGCACCACGCGTAAGGTAGAGTTTTGAACGATTAGCTAAAAGTTTCTTCGCCTTCTTCAATGACATTCGATGTTGGATCAGATCGACGACGTGTCCTATTGGATTGGAAGTTAGGAATGTTCAATGATGTTCTTCCTGTTGGATTGAAAGTAACGATATGATTTTGCTCGCTGTGGCAGTAGAAATTTTTCTCCCCTTTCACGTGCTTTGTCGATCGAGTAGGTGGCTCCTTCGCCTCCTTCGACTCATATGCTACTGTTCGACTTACCTTTGCCTATTTTTTATTTCGTTAATTGAGTCGGCACCCCTGATAAGACTCATGTTATTTGGCTACAAGTAGGATAAAGTAAATCCTACAAACCTAGATTAGTAAAGCTTGAGAAGATTAAACTTGAAAATTATTTCTCATGACAATATTAGATCTTGTTATATATAGTGATGTTCTATTACAAAATCATGATTATAGTTTTTTAGTTATCTAGACAACATAGAATTAAACTTTTATCAAAATATGTTAAGCTCTTTGATCAATCATAAGAAATAATAATAATCTATGTTTTTTAACATTTTAATTGCAATTTCATAGAAGCTAGTCATCCAAAGCAGTTAAATTGAGTAAGATTTTGTTGTTGGAAAATTAAATTTAATTAAGAGTGAAAGCATGATGCCAATACATTGTCCACAGTCAAATTATGACAGTTTTACAATAAAATTCAATGACGTAACATAACAAAAAGCTAACATTATGATGCCATGGTTGGACTCAAATGTTTATCTCCTCTAATATCTTCTTTATCATTGCTCACTTAACAAGTCGACCATATGCCACACTACTTGGAAAGTGGCACTACCTAATTCATTAGCTTGTGCATTACATTCTTTCCAAAGCAGTATAAACTCTTGGGCTATTTTTCAGCAAAGAAAATGCAGTACCAGACTTGCAATTATGAACAAAAAAGTATGTGTAACTAATTATTAGTAAATATGCAACAAATTAGCTTCAAATAGATTTTTTGGCTACAAATAATTCTTGCTCTTTCTTTGCCTATAAATAGATTTTTTAAAAGCAATGAACTGAAAATTATATTGAAAATTTAAAAAAAGCATACAAAAATGTTGAATGTTTCAACACAAAAATGATGAGTTGCTTATTTATCTTCTATTGAATGTTCCAATTGAACAATCACACCTCGCCTAATTCATTGTTCTTGCGATGATTAACTTGAATTATTCATCGCTCTTGTGATGATCAACAATGAATGCATGCATTAATTGTTAAAGAGTTTCTATATTTTATGTAAAGATTGAATGTTTTATTGTAGGGTTTTATAGTAGATGATAAAAAACAAAGATAAAATTATGTTGGGTCATAGGAAGGACCCGGCATGAAAACATAGTACTCAAATTGACATGGGAGGAAGTGATAAGTCATACATATATTTGAAATATAATTACTGTGAGAAAGTAGTGAAAGGTGGTGTGACTAGGATGGAGGAGCACTTATCCAGATCACACAAGAATGTTGCACTATGTGCCAAAGTGCCTGATACAGTTAGGGAGGATATCAAATCCCACATGAATAAGTCTATAATGTCAAAGCACCTCGCATACAGATAGTTTGAGAACTGAGTTGATGTGGGCTCTTCCGACAGGAGTGAGTATAATGGATGGCATTCATCTTCTTTATTGCAACTCATGTCCTCTAAGGGTGCAAGTGATCCCATGGATCATTACATGACGAACACATTAGAGGATAAATAAGAATATAAGCCTTTATTGAATAGAAGATAACCCCAGAGAATGCTAAGGAGGTACAAATATGAGTATGTATAGATATAGATATATTCTTTTATGATAATGTTATCCAATTTAATGTTGCAACATCCCCTTCTTACTACAATATGATTCGTTCAATTCGAGCATATGGGAGAGGGTTCAAACCTCCATCCATTTATAATTTGAGGATATGGATTTTGAAGGAGTTTGGTAATACTAGAAAAAGCATTGAGAAAATTAAGAGAACTTGGTCCAGGACATGTATACCAATTATGTCTGATGGATGATCAGATGTGAAGAACAGAAGTTTAATAAATATACTGATCAATAACTCTTATGATATTGTATTGTTGAAGTCAATTAAGACATCTGATCAGATGAAAGATTTCTCTTTGAATTACCAAACATTATTATTAAGGATGTTAGATAGCACTTGGTAACAAATAATGCTATTACTTATAAGGCTACAAGGATTAGCCTTATGGAGAAAATGAAACATTTATATTGGCCTACATGTACCGCATATTGCATTAATCTCATTCTTAAGAAGCTTGAGGAGCTGCCGCAGCACAAGAATGTAATGACAAAAATTTTTAAATAAAGTAAATTTATTTACAATCATTCTTGGGTTTTGACATATATGAGAAATTTTTTTAAGAAAAAAATCTTTAGGCCTGTAATAATAAGATTTGTCATCACTTATTTGACTTTGTAGAGTATGTTGGATGCTAAACAATTTTTGGAGTCTATGTTTACCTCTACACAATGGTTCAGTTGTGTTTGGGCAAAGAAATATGAGGGGAAAGTGGTTGAGAAGATTATTCTAAATGATAGATTTTGGCAAAGTGTCATGTATGCAATCACGACACTCAGCCACTAGTGCAAGTTCTTAGGATGGTGGATACCGATAAGAAACCTGCTATGGACTTCATATATAGTGCTATGGATGAAGTAAAAAAAATGATTGCCCATAATTTAGGAGGCAAAGAGAGAAGCTACAAAGAAATTTAGGATATTATTGATGTTAGGTGGGAGCTACATCTTCATCAACACTTATATGTAACAGGTTATTATCTAAACCCTCAATATTAGTATATAGAGAATAAGTCTACCAATTCTGAGATAAAATTAGGATTATATCATTGTATGGATAGAGTCATACCTAATTCAACTGAAAGATCAAATGTTGACAGGCAATTAATACCATTTAGAAATAAAGAAAGATTTTTTGGATTGCAACAGCAAATGACACTATTTCCAAGCCATTTCCAAGTAATTTTATTTATTATTTTACTTATTTATTTAATATTCATTCTATGAGTACTAACTATACTCATTTATATAAATCTTAGTTGAGTGGTGGATTCAATTTAATGGTGATACTTCAAAATTGCAGCATTTTACTGTAAATATTTTGGGATTAACATGCTCCTCATCTGAATGTGAATGCAATTGGTACACGTATAATCAAGTGCATTTAAAGAGGAAAAATTATCAAACGACCCTAAGGATGAATTCCTTAGTGTATATTATGTACAAAAAGAGACTTAAAGACAGGAAATTTAAGAAGAAAGGGTTGAAAGATGACAAAAATCTTTTGATTTGTAAGGATATAACATCAGATGATAAGTTATTTGTGGATGATGCAGTGGAGGTAATGCCATCTAAATTATGAGAGGATTTTAATGTTGATTTCTTCGATAGTGATGAAAATAAAGCATCTACATTCATCACAATCCAAGCACAAAAAGAATAAATCAAAAAAGGTATATAAAAAATAGTTTTGTTAAAGCTTATTATCTTAAAATATTACTCATCTTTATATTGATGAAAATTTTTTAGGGAAGATCAAGATAACTGATATAAAGGAAGAAGAAGTAGAGTGGGAGAGATTGGACTCCACAGGTGATGAGGCAAGGTAGAGAGTAGTTCATTATGTGATGATTCAAATGAAGACCCTCTTAGTGATGACAGTGGTAATGACTTCTGAGTTCTTATTCCATTACTATTTCTTTTTTGAATTAAATGTTATTGAACATGATATTAGGAAAGATAGAATTTTGAGTTGAACTATATTTTATGTTGTTTTATTATGTATGCGTTTGGATTTCAATTCAATTTCATTCAATTTATTACTTACCACTTTATATCTTGTGCATTTTTATGTTTTATATATATGATAATTTATTTATTATGTCAACTTTTAATATATTATTAAGTTATTACACAAAAGAATCCTTATTTTGACTGTATGCATTTTTTTTTAATTTTGAGGCTTATGCCTCACCTCAAGAACAAAAATGTCTCAATACCCAATTGTGTAATTTTAAATATTGATTGGTGCATTAATGATAGTTGATTATTAGATACTTATTTTCTAAGTGAAACTCAATCATGTAAGAAAATGATAGACTAATTTAAGCATAGGATTGTGTCGATCTCAAGTTAGGTTTAAGTCTAAAAGTTATGGGACCATTTCCTATAGGTGAGCTAAGGCCATTCGCTCGCCCCCCCAGTAGATGGATAATCCATGTTGGGAGTATTCATTTTTTACACAACTAGAAGTGAAAATTCTAGTAAGGAGGAAAAATATCTAATATGATTTAATAAAATTCTAACACCACCAAGCACACTTGCTAGTGAAAACATATGTCTATTTTTCATATATATATATATATATATTATTAAATCATTGTATGCCTATAGGTCGAGCCGGGCACCAATCACATCTCAAGGAGTTTCAAAAATTTGCCTAGCTCTATATTCTGATTATAGAGTGATGAAATCTGCTCAGCGAGCTCTTAGCCTCTCCTCTTAGATTTGACTAGCAAGCCTCTTAGAACTTGTATCTTATTAAACAACATCTCTAGCTAAGAGTAATGACTGGAGCCAAATCTAGCTTTAATAATCTCTACTCGCCCCTCAAAGACTCCCCAACCTCATGTAAGAGAGATTGTAGTGGGGCTTCAAAAACTAGAAAAATAAAAGTCATATATAAGGTAAATAAAAGGTTAAGTAACTAGCAAGAAGGAGAAGGATTAAAACTCAACCTATAAAGATGGATTCCCTCCCCTATTTTAATATCTCCTACTATAGTGTTTTGATTGGTCTGAACACGATCTAGTAAGTCTGGTGTATTTAAATTTTCTATACTTTCATTCTGCATGTGTCTATAGAAGTTCTGTTGTATATGAGTGCATGAATTCTATTCTAGACTGTATCCTAAGGGTCTTTGTGTGTTAAATCAAAATTTTAAACAATTTTCTTTAGGAGAATCGCCGCACCGAGGCGACGCTGCGACATTAAGCTCTCTATCATTTGGGTCATTTAATCAGGATGTCGCAGTGTTGTGTTGTCAAACACAACACTGCATTTGACAATACAACACTGCGATGCATCCTGTTGTATATGAGTGCATGAATTCTATTCTGGATTGTATCCTAGGTCTTTGTGTGTTAAATCTAAATTTTAAAAATTCTCTAAGTGTGGCGGCGCTTGCATCAAATTTTTAATAAATATCAAAATTCACTTAAATTCTAATTTCTTTTCATTTCTCCCTAACAGAGCAATTGTTTGGAGAGGGAGAGAGGAGGAATTCTAGGGAGAAAACATTCATTTTGGGTGGCTTCAGATCAAGTTCGTTAGTTGAGGTAGTTCAAGAAATTATCTAGGCTCAGGTAAGTTACACTTTGTCTAACTCAATTTTTAATAATTTAAAGTTTTAAGGATTCTCCCGACATTTTAATTTAAATTGTAACACAAAATTGGGTATATCTGATTACTGGTTAAATTTTCACCTCATGGCTTTTGCTATGTTGAAGTTGACAATATTCTATATATTCTGATATTTTATTTGCAAATTTTTATTAGATAGTTTTGGAAATTCATCATTTTAATGATTTGAAAAAAATATATATTCTTCTAACACCTATAAATAATGTTGTTGTACAATAAAAGCTTTGGAATGTGAGAACATTTGGTAATTTGATAAATTTCTTAAAATATTAAATTTCATCTATTACTTTTCCTTGAATTTTTATCTGTTTGATTGTCAATAGAACATTCTATGAAACTCTATGATAATTCTGACACTACGTATTATACTTAAAAATATATTTATTTCTATAATTATATTCATGAAATGGATGAATTTGAATAAATGGGTGAATTTGAAGAAATTCTAATGCTTGGTGGAGATTTTGATAAGCTGTGTTAGGAATTATAAAGGCTTGAAATCTATGAATATCTATTGTGATATGCATTAGGAGTTATAAGGGTCTGTTATATAATATGCTAGCACAAGAAGTTATAAGGCTTGAATTCTGATATCTGTTGGGATGTATAAGGGCCTTAGGAAAATTTTGCTTCTCCTAAGAAATGAAGATAATATGCTTGTTGTTTTACTACTTTGCTATTTTATTATTGTATTATTATATTTTTTTTATAAGTATTACAGTAGAATTATCATTTTTTGCTCTGTAGATACATGTTATTTTGAATGTTTAGTTGTATTTTTGCACAGACAAACACACTTAACTGCTTATACTTTATTATTATTATTTATTATAATTATTAAAGACTAGGGTAGGTTGAATATGGCATGTTGAATTGTGGTTGCTCATATCTGCTTTTGTATCTGTTTCAAGTTAGTATAGGTATGCTAGGCAGATTTTGACAATCATGGTTTTTCTTTCTATTACGTATATTCTTTGACATATACTGCTTGTATATAATTATTTTAAATGTAAACATTTTTGAGATTAATGAAAAAAGGAATTTGATGATGGATATTTATGTATTTTAAACTGAAGTTTAGTGACTATATGGTCTGTAAATTATTTAGACTTTATGTAATTCTCTCCAATTAGATCTTGGGATTTTAATCTTGCCATGATCCAGCACTGTATGACCCATTCTATCTATGGTTTATATCATGTCAGGTTGTTATAGAAGTGATTTGGTATCAGAGCAGCAGTTTGGAGGAATTAATAATAACAACGCCATAAGATTGATTTGTAATTAGAGTGGGTGAGTTTTGGCAGTGTCGTGTTCATTTTTATTTTATTTTCATGTGCATGTATCATTCAGTTGTGTGTATTGTTTGTATGTATTTGATGAATCTGTTAGAGCCAAAAATGATAGATGGGTAGAGTTCTAGTTAGACTTTTCTACTACAAAGTATAGTAGGGGCTGTTAGTTTTGATTCCATCTCATAGTTTGTTGGATTGGTAGTACAACTAATGCGTGAAGCATAGAGTTAGATGTATGCTTCTAGATCTAATGATACTAATATGTATTTATAGATATTTCTAAGGTTAAACCTTCAAGGTTTGAGGGTGCAGTGGAACCTCGGGTTGCAAAGGATTGATTCATGAGATTGGAGAAGACATTTAATGGGATGCAATGTTCGGTTGATAGAAGAGTTTCGTTAGTTGTCTTTTTGTTGGATGAGAAAGCTAAATGTTTTAGGGAATGTTGAACGCTTTGATATCTTGGAATGAGTTCATTGAAACATTCCTTAACTGGGCCAACATAAAGAAAAGTTTCAGGGAAGGTTGAACGCTTTAATATCTTGGGAGGAATTCATTGAAACATTCCTTGACTGGTTCATATCTTCTTTTGCTAGACAACAGATACAAGAGACATTTCTGAGGCTGGCATAAAGAAGCTGGTCTGTGATGCAATATGAGTCAGAATTTATTGCACTAGCATGGTATGCTCCACATCTTGTTAGTACTTCTGGAGAGAAGTGTTATTACTTTTTGAGATGTCTCTAAGATAGTTTGAGGTAGCCATTAGTACCTTTTCTTATCACTTATTTTTTCTAAGTTAGTAAAGAGATCATGATTGATAAAGAATGATAAGATGACTACTTAAAAGCAGTGGTTTATTTGTAGGAAGAGGTTTGGAGGAGAGACTTTTAGGAGCAGATTCAATATAAAGAGGAGTAGGCTTAGAGCTGGAGATTTCAGGAGAGGCCCATGTGTAGTAGTTTATGTAAGTGATAATAGAGTATGTTATGGGAGATCTATTAGTAATACACTTGTTTGTCAGAGCTGTGGTAGGAGACATTTGGTCAATGTTACAGGATGGTTGGGCAAGATTTCTAATGTGGTCATACAAGGCATCGAGTTTTTGGCTATCTACAAGCTAGACCTAACAGGAATTCTGAGGTGAGAGATAAGAGATCTAGGCAGGTGGGGAGATCGAGAGCAGTTCATCCCCATGTATTTTCTAGGGGATCTTCTAATAGAGATGGACAAGGAGACATGTTTTTGGAGGCTAGAGAGTCTTGTGGTTTTGTTGCTCCAGCCCCAGTGTAGACCAAAGTGTATAGTTTAGCTCAACATGAGGTTATGGATGCACTTATGTGGTCATAGGTACAACTTAAATCTCTACTTTGTCATGTCAAATTTTCTTTGACTCAGGTGCTAATCAATTTTTTATAATTTTTTAGAAGCATTTTACTCTGCTATATTTATCTTCAATATTGTTGCCTTCTACTTTATTTATTATTTTATCTATTGGTGATTCTATGGTAGTTAGGCATGTCTGTATATGTGAGATAGAGATTCTGATAGGAAGTGAAAGTCTAGTCTGATACTATTACATTTGTCTAAATTTTATGTCATTTTGGGTATGAATTGGTTGAGTTAATATGTGGCTCATATTGATTATTTGAAAAAGAGAGTAGCATTGTTTTTTAGCAATGAGAGTTGTAATTTCTAGGGAGTTAAAGGAGTATTATATTGTTTGACATATATTCTGCAAGTAGATAAGTTAAGAAGAAAAGGAAGTATGATATTTCTAGCATATATAAAGGATCAAAGAATGATTCTTGAAAGTATCAAAGAGGTTCCTATAGTAAGAGAATATTTTGATATTTTTCCTAAGGAGTTAGTGAGTTTACCACTTGACAAGGAGATAGAATTTTGTATCCTATTGCTAAGGATCCATATATGATGACACCTAAGGAACTTTAGAAGTTAAAAGTGTTACAACATGGATTAGTGCATAGAGGATTAGTGAGACTGAGTGTATCCCCGTAGGGTGCACCTATTCAATTTGTTAAGAAGAAAGATGGGAAAATGATGATGTGTGTGGATTACATAAAGCTGAATAAAGTAAAAAAATTAAAAATAAATATCCTTTACTTAAGATTGATGATCTGTTTGATTGGCTAGTAGGTTCTTCTATATTTTTCAAGATCAATTTGAGATCTGGTTATCACCAGCTGAAGATGGAGGAAGATGTTGCGAAGACTGTATTTAGTACTAATGGCCATTATGAGTTTTAGTCTTGCCTTTTGGAGTGACTAATACATCTACCATCTTTATGAATATGATGAACAAAACATTTAAAGATTTCTTAATTAATTCATTAATATATTTATTGATAATATTCTAATATATTCTAAATATGAAAAAGATCATATTATTCATCTTAAGATTGTTTTGAAGATTCTAAGATAGCACTGATTGTTTGCTAAATTTTTTAAGTATGAACTCTCTATAAAGAGCATTTCATTTATGAGATATATAGTGAACAGTGAAGAAACTTCTATAGATCCCCAAAACGTGCAAGTAATTGCCAACTAGCTAAGGCCTACTATCGTATCTAGATGCATAGTTTTTTTGGTAATTGTTGGATATTATCAGAAATTTGTGGAAGGGTTTTTCCATATTGTTATCCCTCTAACAATACCGAACAAAACATGATCCTTTTGAGTGAATAATGGATTTTGAGAACAGTTTTTAGCAGTTATAAAATTGTTGGACATCAACTCCAATCTCAATCATTATGTCTGGTATCAAAGAGTTTCTAGTATTCAGTGATGCCTCACTGAAAGATTTGGAATGTGTTCTAATGCAAAATGAAAATGCTATAGCATATGCTTCTAAGCAATTAAATTCATATTTTAAGAACTATCTGACCCATGATTTGGAGTTAACAACTATTATATTTACTTTAAAATTTTGAAGACACTACCAATATCGGGTCAGATGTGAGATATTCACTAATCATCATAGTCTAAAGTATATTTTAATGCATAAAGAATTAAATCTGAGGTAGAGAACATTACTCAAACTAATGAAGGATTATGATATGAGTATTCAGTATCAGTCTAGTAAAGCCAATATGGTAACAGATGCTCTGAGTAAAAAGTCTTTTAGGATGGCGAGTTGCTTACTCACTTTTGATGAATTTCTAATATGTGTGGAAAGGTTAGAGTTGGAGGTGGTAAAGTTCGCTAATCTAGATTCTAGTTGTAATAGCCATGAATTTAATTTCTCTAAACTTTAGGCAATTAACTAAGTGAGTATTATGATGCTGGCCTAGGTGGCATCGTGCCATTGAGCTCTTAAATTTTTTGAAATTCGAGGGAGTACTATGGCTCTAGTTTGGAGCGCTGTGATACTAGGTCTGAAAGTTTATTTTTTAAATAAAATATTTAAAACCATTTATATTAAACCCTCACCATCCCTCTCCCCTTACCCATTTTATTTTTGGTCAGATGAGAGAAGTGAGGGAAAGGGAGAGAAGGAAGAAAGAGGAGATAGAAAGTGAGGTTCGGGTCGTTATTTTTTATTGCTCCTATTGTAAAAAGTGTTCCGATCCTAACATTACCTCTATTTTAAATGATATTGTATTTTATATATATTTTCTCCCTCTTAAAATTGATAAAAATGCAATCTCTTATTTTAGCAATTTTTCACTATATAACTTTTAATATATAGTGTATATCATTCCCCTGAATATTTTGACTATGTATTGTTAAAATTTCACTAGTTGGTTTGCATATATGTCATTTTATTTGAAGTGAGCAGTACAATATTGAGTATAAAATAATTAGAAGTTAATATAGTGTACCTAGACATGAAATATATGATGTGCATATATTTATTATTTACTTAGTCAAATATGCATTTTTGATATACTACAGACATACTGATGAGTATAATAATAATTGTATTGAGTGTACATGATGTTTTGCTAATATACATTATATGAAATAAAATGTGTGTAAAAGTATGAAATATCGGTTGGAAATGATTGATTAATTAAGGTTCACTATAGACTTGTTATTATGTATAAGAGTTTAGGTAGACGAGCTTTCCTTTAAATAACGTTTATAGTGTAATCCTCAATGATATGAAAATAGAGGTATAAGGAGACTGACTGATATGATATGATATGTCGATGGGCAGAAAGTAAAAAATTTTTATATGAAAGCCTCCTTACTTGTGATATGCTATATAAGATTAATTTTTGATAACATGACTAATATGATTGAGACTGATTCCTATAGAATTGACTTACAGGATTGGATATAGAAAAAATACCTTAGATGGTTAGATGTCCTATCTTACTTGTATTTAAATATGACATAATAAATTACATATATAATATGATATGCACACAATACATGATATTTAAATATATAATAAAATTGATAAGATTGCTACAAGGGCATATGATACATTATATTTATACATGATACAATATATGGTATACATGTCTTAATATTATATGATATGCATAGAAAAAATATAAAACACTTATTTAATATGATAGGCATAATGATACACATAATGTGGCATATAAATTAAGATAAAATGCATAATTTATAGGAATAATAGAATCTATTGACCCTCTATATGACCATTGATAATTGATTATGAATTATATTGCTTATACTAATTTATATTACTCATATGAAATGATATTATTCACTATTCATATTGACTGCTCCATGCTCTTACAATTATATGTTTATATATTTTACTGATATGAATTGAATAATTACATGCATATTATTTTCTACTACTATGCATTAATTAGAAGTTAATATAGTGTAACCTACTGAACTATTAGCTCATTCTATTATTTTCAAATGTTTTGAGGAAGGGCTCAGGATTTACTGGAGTGAGACAGGTCAAGATTTTCAAGTTTTATTTTATTTATTTTATATTTTTAGTTTTATTCTTTTATAGTAAGGAGTATAAAGCGTTAAACTAATGTAATGATTAATCTCCTGCTATTATAAATTGAATATTGATGAATGAATATAGAAATATTTTGATGTATATGATTTATAGTTGCTTTTGTTGGACTTATTTATATTACTAAATTATTAGAAGCTCTAGTAAATTAATTAATAAATGAAATCAATAATTCATTTAAATTTAAGTCTTGGGCTGTCACATTAGTAGGCTTGCTCAAATGATTGTGTAACCCATTCCGAAGGAAAGAATTTTGAATGCTTAAACTTTGATGAAGAATATTCTACTTTGGTTAATCAAATATAATTTGGCCAAAAACCCAAAGTGTGAATAAATGATTCTGATGTGATTTTCTTCAAGGATAGGTTATGGATTCCCAGTTGTATGAAACTTAGAAAAAATATTTTGTACTAGACACATTATTCTAGATACGCTATTCATCTCAATAGCAATAAAATATACAATGATCTAAAATAAATATTCTGGTGGTTAGGATTAAAAAGGGAAGTGGTTGATTTTTTACCCAAGTGTGAAGCTTATCAATTAGGGAAGGCTGGGTATCAACGACCTGGTAGTTTATGTAGTTGTTGCCCATTCCTAAGTAGAATTGGGAAGAAGTGACTATGGATTTTGTAATGGGTTTCTCTCAATTGAGGTAAGGATATGATGTTATACGGGTTGTGATAGATATCTGATGAAATCTACTCATTTTCTTCCAATTTGATAAATAGACTTTGTAAATAAATCGATATAGATATATGTGCATGAGATTGTCAAATTATACGAGATACCTAAGGTAATCTTTTCAAACCGGGATGGGAAATTCACTTGTAAAATGTGGAAGAATATTTAGGGAAATCTAGGGATAAAATTACACTTCAGCATAAGTTTTCACTTGCAGAATGATGGTCGATTTGAGAAGATAATTCAGATACAAAAAAACCTTCTAT
Organism: Dendrobium chrysotoxum; assembly: GCA_019925795.1. Taxonomy (NCBI): domain Eukaryota; kingdom Viridiplantae; phylum Streptophyta; class Magnoliopsida; order Asparagales; family Orchidaceae; genus Dendrobium; species Dendrobium chrysotoxum. Next base: position 8,935,452 of record CM034303.1, on the reverse strand, counting down.
GACTATGCATTTTAGATTTTGGTGATAGGTATGAAGACCACATTATAATGACCTAAAATTTTAAAATGAATCAATTTGAAAATATGAAAAATTTGAACTATAGTGCTGCGACACTATAGGAGAGCACAACAGTGCTCTATTCTCTATTCTATAACCTAAATTTCTACATTCAGCATCATGATGTTATGGTTTGTAGTGCCGTGACACCAGGAACTAAACAATATTTTTATAAATATTAATCTAAATTTCTCCCACCTTAACACCCCCCCCCCCCCCCCCCCCCCCCCCCCCCTTATGTTGCTATCTTGTTGGGGAAGAAAGAAGAGGAAGAGGAAGAAAAGAAGATAGAGGAGAGAAGGTCTTTCATGGCATTTTTGTTCAACTGTCCTATCATGAAGCTTCTTCTGATCATAATAGGTAACTTGAATCCTATTTTTATTTTCAAAGATTTTAATTTTCTATATTTTACCTCTCCAAAAATTAATAAAAATATAATCTCTCTCATTTTAGTGAACTTTCACTATGTAACTTTTGATATGTGAAAGATATTATCACCCTGAATATTTTAACTAATTTATATTAAAATTTCATTGTTAGTTTTATATATATGTCATTTTATTCAAAATGAGTAGAATAATACTATGTCTGAAATGATCAAGAGTCCGTATAATATATCTAAACATGAAATACATGACATACATTAATTTACTATTCATATGGTCTAACATGTATTTTGGCATAATTCATACATATTGGTGAGCACATTGGATAGTTCTATATGCTACAATCATTGCATATGATGTATACATGATATTTATTATAATAATTTACATGATGCAAAATACATGTAAAAGCTAGAAAGACTGTATGAAATTGTTTGATTAATTTAGGTTGGTTAGAGGCATGTTACCCTGTATAGGAGGATGGGCCAACAGGCTTTTTCTTAAATAAGATTTGTAGTATAATCCTGAGTGATATGACAAGGGAGGTATAATGAGATTGACTTATATGATATAATACACTAACAAGTAGGAAGTGATGACTTCTTACATAAATGTCACCTAACTTGTGACATATGATATGAGACTGATTCTTGGTAACATGACTGGTATGATTGAGACTAATTCATATTTGATCTAAAGGACCTATAAGACTTAATATAAAAAAACATAAGTAGTTAAATGTCATGTCTTTCTTGCATACGCATATGACATGAGCATGCATGATAAATTATAAGTGATATGATAAAATATGACATAAACATGATGCACGTCATGATTTTTATAGGCATATAGTAAGACTAACATGATTGATAAGATTAATACCTATGATATATATAAAATATATGATATACATAATATACATAATATATTATATTTAATAGAAAATATGATATACATGCATTGATACGTATGACATGCATATAACAATTGTAGAATATTTATTTAATATGACAAGTATACTAATATACAAGAAATGATATAGATTGAAATAAAGTATACTTTATAGATAAGTCACACCCCAAGATCTAAATTGGAAGAATTTCTTTTCTTTTCTCTTTATCTTTCTCTTTTTTTATATAATAAATACAACAAGATCCATTTAACATCTAACATTCAGAGCTGATTAATTATATTGAAAATAAATAAATAAATAGTAGGAAAACATAATTACACTACTATTATTAGTATTTACATTCTACTACAAGCTTCAAAACTTAAAAATATATATACAATAGCCACTACTGACTATAAAAGAATACATATAAACCAATAAATAAAACCAAAATTATTAGTATTTTCTAGCCTCAAGCTGCAGGCCCTTTACCTTTATCTAAAATCATATAAAATCATATAATGAGCATAAAAGTCCAACAAGTAACCAAAACTCTATCTATCCTTACAATACAAGGCAAAAAAATCAATATGTATATTTTAGTTGTAGTCAATATCAATCATCATTTAATATGATCAATAAAAATCTCAAAAATTAATAATAAAATCTGATCAATAAAGTCAAAAGAGATATATCAAACCATAAGAAAAATTAATAAAGAGGACTATCATCCAATAAGCCATATTAGTATGTTATGTTATGTTGTATCAATATTAATGCCAGTATGATTTTAATTATATATATCAATTTAATGCACCATCATGTAAATGCAATCATGAATGCAATAGCTTTAATGTGGTGTTTTCATCATTCCACCCTAATTATTGCTCAGTTGGGTATCAATCTTAATCTAAGCTTAATTATCAATTAATTGGTATCGGTCAATCTCAATTACCGCTCAGTTAGGTATCAGTCTTAATTAGGCCCAACTGCCAACTAATTTGTATCAGTCTTTATCTTCCATGTTAAAATATAGTAATTCATAAAATATAAGAAAATCAATCAAAATTATATATTAAGCATTTACTTCAAAAAATTATAGCTTCTAATTTAATTGGTAAAAATTCAATATGTTCTTGTTAAAATGCTCATATTGATGACATTTGTCACATACCAAAATTTATGCGATGAAAGTTTGTTAAAAATCAAGATATTGCAACTTTTGTAAGTTTTAAGTAAATTAAAATGCATAAAATATAAAATACACAAAATCATTAAAATCAAAAATAGGATAATTATTCCTTACAATGAGATGAGCAACTTTTATAACAGGACGGACTGTCAAAAATTGCTCTATGGTACCAAACTTAGACGTTTCTTTTTCACTCCCCATCTTTTCTCTCTATTTTTCCCTTCTACTTCATTAGCTTCGATTTCATGAATGGGAAGGGAAGTTAATGGATTATAGGTAATGACTTTAAATATTTAATAATAAAATAATAATATAATATTAATATAATTATGTTATTATTTAATTCTAATGAATAATTCTTATAATTTTTTATATCTTTAAATTTGGAGCTCTAAAAATTATAGAATATATCCATAAAATAACCCATCATATTTAAAATTTTTTGTGAAAACCATTTACAAAACGGACAGCTGATGGTCCCAAAACCCTCACTTGTACCAACATGTGTTAATTTCTTAAAGATTTGCACCAATACCCAAAAAATTATGAAAAAATTAGTGTAATTAAAGCACTATAATATCTTTATTATAGAGAAGATAGTTTATGACTTAAACTTATAATGACTCCTAATAAAATTTATTTATTTAGGTTTAAATACATGTTATTACATCTATAAATTCATGGAAGACTTGCTACATTATATTTGGTATGGGCATATGAATGACAAAATATATGTGGACCTCCGAAAGGATACTGCCATGTGGAGGGAATAGAACGCAAAGGGTACGACCACACTATCATGGATCGCAGGCCTTTTGCACTCTTCACAAGCGGGCCAATGGGAGGGCAGATTAGATCATACATACGATTAATCATTAAGGATAGCGGCTCTCGCCTACGCATCTCGATGGGTAATAATATGCATGACCTGATCAGAGTCACGAGGTTTCCCCCACCTAATACATCAGCTCGAGTGGGGTTTATTTGATGTGAAATTCAATTTCCCATGGGCGCAAGCCCCGTAGTTAATTACATCTTAAGCTGAGGCCTAAGAAGACTCTTGATTAAGGATTCTATATTATTCTCTCAAATGGGATTGGCACATATGGAGGAGACTAGGAAGTTCCAGCTCAAAGGGGAAGGAAAGGGCTCAACTTGGCTTAGTCAACAGACATGGCTCACATCATCATCCGGAGGGATTAAGGTAGTGAAAGAAACTGGAGAAAAGGTCAAGAATGCACGCTAAGTATGTGAGAGAGAAAGATGGAATTTGCATCATCAATGTGACTCAAATAGGTGGGATTTATAGCCTCTGAATGATAGAGAACTTACCCATTGATGAAGCATACTATGTGACACCAATAGTAGTAGTCTTGAACCCTAAATCTAGTGGGTTTAGTATTCTACACACAACACTAACACCCGTGTCCTAGCTAATGCAGTGCAAAATCTAGACTTATCCCAACCTAGATTGAGGAGCTAGCTAACCACCTAGTCGATTTAAAACCATGAGTCCAGTCATTTTTTTTATGAAAGAGTGGTAGGGATGCTTAGAGTTTTTAAAAAGTGGGACTAACATCTAGAGATTATCCTAAGTAGTCCCTTAACTTATATTGGGTGAGAAATGCTAATAACGAATGCAATTAAAGTTTTAGACTCACTTTTAAATTGATTTCTAAAATAATGCATGTTGATCGACTCGATTAAATACTTGAAATATATATGAAGTAATTTTAAAAAGGCTTAAAAAATAGATTTTATCTTAGAGTACACAGGCTCTCCTTGCCAAATCTATACCCTCATAAACCAGGTGGTCTGTCAGAACCCGTAGGTGGGGAGTGGCCTAACAAATAAAAAGAATAATATAACAAATATGCTATACAAACTCTCGGCGGTTTCGGGCTTACTTCTTAAGAGTGTTAGAGTTTTTATGTTGTCTTAAAAATTTTAATTAAGTTTAAGTAGAAAAAAATTTTGGGCATACCTCCACGAGCCTCCGATCGAATCCAGGCTAAAACAAAAGCGGCACACAAATGCCAAGAAATTTAAAAAAAGCAGGTAAATTCTAATCGTAATCAATTTAAATTAAATATGTTAAATAATCAAATTAATCAAAATATATGTCCATAGGCCAACTGCCTTTTATTACAACTCAAGGTTTACAAAAAAGTAAAGTTGTCGGACACCACTGACAATAACCCAGATTCTAATCCTAGCACTGACGCAAGTGACTTTGAGTGGGATACTTTTTATCTTCAACTCCTCAGTCTTCTCTTCTTCAGGCTCCTTGGATTCATCATAGCTGGATACTCAAATGGAAAATAAAACTCTTCCCCCTGAAGGGGGAGGTTATTCTTTCCGCTTTGGGTAGTAAAAAGGATCCAAATTTGGACTTCCAAAAGGAAAAAGACTATCCCCCTAAAGGGTATCCTTTCTACTTTGGAACCAAAGCTTTGGACCTGTGTATCCAAACTCAAATGTGCACTTTCACAACTCAATATTACAAAAATTACATTAATATAAAATACAAATTCTAGACTCTCATGTAAGGTTATCCTAAATATTTAAATATCAGATCAATCCTAAGCAGTTACATATATGAAAAGTAAAATACTCATTTCAGTCACACTTGGTTATGCTCTTATTTATTTGAGGGCTAAGCGGCTGAAGCACCTGTAATAATTATGATTTACTTATTTTTAGCCCTCATTTATCTTGGGGGGTTAAGTAGCTGAAACACATATAGCAAGCATTTATATAACATTTATTTATAAATTTTAGCCCCCATTTATTAGCGTTGTATGAGCCTGGCCACCTGAAGAAAACATTATTAGTATCAAAAATTATTCCTAACCTATGGATAATCTACTGCCCATTATATCAATTCACAGAGTACAGTAAAAGTAAATAAACATATCAATCAATTTTTAATCACAACATATAATAAAATCTCAAAAAATCTAGCACACAGCAGTAAGGTAAACACTGGCCTAGCCTAGACCTAGAAGTGGTACCCTAGCAAATAATTCTATATGTGTGTAATATGGATGTGTGGTTTGGATGTGTCCTATGTAGGAGGTTTAGTTAAAGTTACTAGTGATCCAGTTGGTTGAAGGTCAAAAAGGAGAAATTTTGATTTAAGTTTAAGTATGGATGTTTTAGGGTTGATTCTAAAAGTTTTATTTTTAATGTTTAGTTGATTACTACCTTTGTTGCTCACCGAAGCCGTGATGTTTATTTCACCCTATTTGGGGCTAACTTAATAGCCTCATAGGCCTGAGTTATCTAGTAGTAAAAAATTTTGTTAGATTAATTTAGTTAGTTGGTTGATTTTAATACTTAGGGTAATATTTTATGGAGTTAGGTTAGATTAGCAGATTTTAGAAGGTCCAAGGTCACCCTACCTGCTAAGTTAAGGGGGGTCCAAAAGGTCACTTCTAGAAGCAAGCTAGGTTCATGAGTTTTAGTATTTTTATTAAATATTAGACATTATAAAGAGTAATTAGACTTTAAGTTTGCTGGATTTGGAGTTTTCTATGTAAAGGTATAATTTTTTGAAGTTAGGGCAATTATTGAATTATTTAAATTGTTTAATCAAGGGCTGTTTCAGGGGTTTTGATCCAAATCAACTCCAAAGGTCAGGAATGACCCAAGGAATAGTTCCCAAGTATTTAGAAAAAATTTGAAATTTTTAATTATTTAATTTAATTAAAAGGATATTTTTTTAATCAAACTTCAATTAATGTTCAAATTGAAGTCCAATTAGGGGATTTTAATTTTCAAAGATTAAGGATTAAATTCTAAAGAGTTTGATATATTATGGATAATTTTTAAATTTAATTTGAATTTATTAAAATTTTCTAAAGTTATCGGGTCTTAATTAAGGGTTAATTAGGGTTTATTAATTAAGAGGTTTAAAGAGTCCTAAAAATTCTTAGAAAATTTCAAGGGTTTTAAGATATCACTAAGTTTAAGTGTTTCAAGTTTCAAGTCATTTGGGGGTGTACCCTAGCTCCTAGAATTTCTCTAAGTCTGCTAGACAGATCCTTAATTATTATTCTTAGGATGTCACTAGGTTAAATAGGTTTAAATCAAATGTCAACATCTAACCCTTGGAGTAATATAAAGGGAAATGCATAAAAAATATAACACACTATGTTCTTAGAGCTATAAGAGCTTATACTAAGTGTTTGTATATCCTACACATGCAAAAGACAACCATATAAATAGTTAAGCATGATTATCGATGTGATTAGTGAATGATTGGAGCCTAATCACCCACTAATCTTTCCCCCATGAATTCTATTCACATGCATAGCCTATGTTTGAAATTTCATAAGATGGATCTCTCAAAATCATGGATTTAAATATTTATATAATTTTAAAATACTTAAAATACATATATATTAAAGACATGAACATATTAGTTTAAAAAAAATAATATAATTAAAATATAATTCAATGTATATATGTATGAGAGATCCACTGACCACCTAAGGGGAGAGTTTAAAAATAATTTTTAATTTCAAAATAATTAATACATTATTTATTTAAATAATAATTAAATATGGAAGATAATTAAATAATAAATAAATAAGTCAAAAAAATAAGTTTTAATATCTAGAAATAATTTTAAATAAAAATAAATAATTTTCTAAAAAATATGAGGTATTATGTAATTTTTTTGGATTTAAAATGAATTAGTTATGAATATTTAAAGTTTAATATATTTAAAATAGATTTTAAAATAATTCAAAATAATCAATATTTAAATATAATTATTACATTATATTAAATTAAATATTAAAGCTATCTGAAATATTTTAAATAATTAAGATAATTTTATTTAAGAAAAATTAGGATATTTAAAATTATTTGAATTTCATTTAATTAAATATTAATTAGATGTTTAAATATATGTAATTAAAAAAGGGAAATTATTTAAAATAATAATATATATTTATTATTAAATTTAATTTAAAATTAAATAAAAAAATAAGTTTCTGATTTTTAAAGAAAATAAATATTATATTATATATTTTTTATTTAAAATTATAATCAATAATAAAAACTACTTAATATTAATTATGTATTAATATATATAGTAATTATTTAGACTATAATGTAGATTATACGCATGAAGAGCATTCGTGGGGGATGATTTTTGAGGTCTAAAATGCACTTAATGTGAAGCTAATTAACTCTATGTGTTCTAGATTAGGGTTTGAAACTATACCTAATCCAAACGATGGATTCGGGAGATCTTGGGCTTGTTGCACTTGTAGACTGTCCACGCTCCTAGTTGTAGAGGGAATAGCGTTCTGAAAATATTAACGGGAATTCGCCTTGAAACATATTTGACCTCGATTCGCTAGAGATCTCGCCACCGGCGAGCTTTGACCGGTGGATATGGCTTAGAGAAGGTGGAGGGAAACTAGGGGAGCTCACACACACAATCCCTCAGGCTTAGGAGGCTCGGAGAAAGGGCAAGAATCAAAAGTCCCTGACATCAACCCTAATTCATCTATTTAAAGGCTTAGGCTCCTCATGAACGGCCTAGATCGAATCTAGGATGAATTAAGAGGGAAAAAGAGGTGATTAGGATGGGATTTGAACCAAGGTAACATTAGGAATGAGTTTAAATGCAATAAATAGGTTTAAATAGACCTAAATAGGCCAATTTGACCCAAGGAGGACTTAGGTTGACTTAATCAACCAAGTCAACTAGACCTAGAGGAGACTTGGGTTGAGCCTAGGATAGGTTTGAAATTGATTAGGATTCAAATTGGGCTCATTTGGGCCATTTGGGTCAACCTGGGTTGACCTGGTCAACCAAATTTACCCAGGACATAGGTTTGGGCCCAATGGGTCAGGTTTGACCCACTGAACCCAAGGGAAGTGGGCTTGGGTGAAAACAAGGTCAACAACATACTGCTCTTTTATATGGCTACTGATCACTGATCTTAAATTATATTTCTTATATTGATACCCACCGCTTATACGAATTAATATTATTCATATTAATTGTTATCAATTTTTTACTATTACATGTTTATACTGATATGGATTAAATGATTATATGCATGTTATTTCTATCATCTTGCATTGATTGCAATTGTAGATTTTGTTAAAATGCGAGCTATTAGCTCACCCTATGATTTTTACATCTTTTTAGGAAGAGGTTAGGATCTAGTGGAGTGAGGCTAATCTAATCAGGATTGTCAAGTTTAGTTTTTGGTGTTTTAGTGTTTTGTATTTATTCTTTCATAATCGAGAATGGTAAATGATAATATTGATGTTATAGAATGAATTCTTGGTTATCGTACATAAATTTTGGCAAATGAATATAAAATTATTAATTAACGTATATGATTTATAATTAGTTTCACTAGATTTATTTTATGATGGTGAATTATTAGATGCTCTAGTAGATTAATTATAAGATTAAAATACACAATTTTTTTTACATTAGATCTTGAGGCATCACAAACATATCTCTAATCGAGTTTGTGTATAACAACTTTCAATCTAATATTAATATGGCCCCTTATGAAGATTTGAATGGTAAAAAGTGCATGACTCATTTGTCTTGGGCAGAGGTGAAAAAATAATATATTATGGTCAACTCTAGTGGACGGTGCTACTAAAAAGATCCATCTATTCTGAGATAGGTTAAAATCCACACAAGAAAGGCAGAAGAAATACTATGACTTGAAACATTACTCTTTAGAATAGCAAGTTGGAGACTTCGTATTCTTGAATGTGAGCTCAATGAAAGGAGTAAGCGGATTCTGCATGGAAGGCATGCTGAGTCTAAGGTTCATTTTTCCATTTGAGGTCCTTGAAAAAATTAGAATATATGTTTATCATCTATTATCGCCTAAATATATGTTTGAAGTTCATAATGTGTTCCCTGTATCCTTTTTAAGGAAATATGAATCCAATGTGAAAGCAGTGTCTTTGAAAGGAGGTTGAAGTATAATCAGATCTATACTATTGAGAAGAACCTAAAATTATTTTGGCATACTATATTAGAAAATTATGGAGTAAATAGACTTTGATGGTTAAAGTATAGTGGAAATATCGATCTAATAGTGAGCCACCTGGTAGAAGGAATTTGAGATGAGATTGTTATATCTTGATTTATTTGATTGATCTGTACATTAAAATATTAAGGATGATATTTTTCTAAGGATGGGAGCTTGTAACATTTATGTTTTGCATATCTCAATTTTTAATAATTCAAAGTTTTCACAATTTTCCTAACATTTAATTTAAATTTTGATGCAAAATTGGGTGTATCCGATCATTGAGTAAATTTTCACCGTGTAACTTTTGGTATATTGTAGTTATCAATATTTTGCACATTATAGTATTTTATTAGCAAACTTTTATCATGTAGTTTTGGAAATATATCCTTTTAATGATCTAAAAAAATATTCTAACACAAATCAATAGTCTTGTAGTATAGTAAAAGTTTCTAAATATAGATACGTATGATATGTAGTAATTTGATAAATTTTTATAAATGTTAAAATCCTTTTACAGCTTTTCCCCAAATTTATATTTGTTTGGTTGTTAGTAGAACATTCTGTGAAACCCTATGATAACATTGACACTTGTAATATACTTAAAATGCATTTATTTTTCTAGTTATACTCTTCAAATATCTAAAGTTGAAGGAATTCTGGTGATTGGCTGAGGTTTTGATATGCTATTTGTTTGGAGTTATAAAAGCCTAAAATCTTTGAATATTTGTGGTGTTATGTATTAAGAGTTATAAGGGCTTATTATCTGATATGCTAGCACGGCAAGTCATAAGGATTTGAATTCTAAATTATGATATATATTGGGAGCTATAAGACAACAACAATAATAACATCAAGCCTTTATCCCACTACGTGGGGTCGGCTACATGAATCCTTTTTCTCCATTGTGTCCTGTTAAAATTCAAATTCTCGTTTAAATCGAATAAAGAAAGATCATTTCTAATATTTTCTAACCAAGTCTTTTTAGGTCTACCTCTACCTTTCTTAACATAAGTCAAATCTAAGACCTCTACTTTCCTAACCGGGTCATCGGGAGGTCGTCATTTTATGTGTCCAAACCATCTAAGGCGACTCTCTCTAATCTTATCTTCCACTGGAGCTACTACAACCTTTTCACGAATATGCTCATTTCGTATCCTATCTCTAAGGGTAAAGCCACTCATCCACCTGAGCATCCTCATCTCTGCAACACTTAACTTAGAATTATGTTTCTCTTTTAATGGCCAACATTCGGCACCATAAAGCATTGCAGGTCTCACAACCATCTTATAAAATTTTCCCTTAAGTTTGAGGGATACTTTTCTATCACACAATAATCCCGATGCATTCCTCCACTTCAACCATCCAACTTGGATTATGCTGATAATATCCCCATCTATTTCACCATCACTCTGAACAATAAATCCAAGATATCTAAAACGTGTACTCTTATTAATGGCTTGATCGGCCAAAGTCACAATGCCCTCATTAGGTCTATTATTACTAAAATTACACTCCATATATTCCATTTTAGATCTACTCTAGCGAAAACCTTTAGACTCTGAGGTTGACCTCCATAATTCTAGTTTACCTTCAACTCCCTCTCTAGTCTTATCAACAAGAAGAATATCATCAGCAAAAAGCATACACCAAGGTACATCCTCTTGCAAATGTCTAGTGAGAACATCCATGACTAAAGCAAAAAGATATGGGCTTAAGGCTGATCCTTGATGTAATCCAATCAAAATAGGGAAATACTTGGTCAAACCACCTTATGTTTGAACACAAGTAATAGCTCTTGCATTCATATCTTTAATGATTTGAATATAAGCGTTATTAACTCCTTTCTTTTCAAGAACTCTCCATAGCACTTCTCTTGGAACTTTATCATATGCTTTTTCTAAATCAATAAATATCATATATAAATCCTCCTTATTCTCTCTATATTTCTCCATCAAACCTCTTAATAATTGTATGGCTTCCATAGTAGACCTACCCGGCATGAATCCAAATTGATTTTGAGAAACATTAGTATCACGCCGCAACCTATGCTCCATAACTCGTTCCCATAGTTTTAAAGTCTGACACATTAACTTAATTCCTCTATAATTCGCACAATCATGTGCATCACATTTATTCTTAAAAATAGGGATTAACACACTCATTCTCCACTCATCTGGCATCTTTTTAGTCTTCAAAATAGTATTAAAAAGTTTAGTAAGCCAAGAAATTCCTTCATCTCCTAAGCATTTCCACACCTCTATTGGAATATCATCAGGTCCAACAGCTTTTCCACCCTTCATTTTCTTTAAAGCCTCTCTAACTTTAGTTTTACTAATACGCCGATAAAAATAGAAATTTTTATTTTCATTTAGGATGCTAAGGTCACTACAGTCAATTTTACTTTCACATTCTTCATTAAAAAATTTAGCAAAATATCTCATCCACCTTTGTTGAATATCATCTTCTAAAAAAATACTTTTTGATCTTCATCCTTAATACACTTCACTTGAACTAAATCCTTACTACTCATATCTCTTTGTTTGGCTAGCTTATACATATATCTTTCTCCCTCCTTAGTATCTAATCTATTATATAAATCACTAAAAGCTAAACTCTTTGCATCGCATATTGCTTTCTTAGATTCCTTACGTGCCTCTTTATATAATTTTTAATTATCAGAATTTTTACAATTAAACCAATTTTTATAACAAATCTTTTTATTTTTAATCTTTTCTTGCACATTTGGATTCCAGCACCAACTATTTTTACTATTATGAGATTTTCACTTTGAAACTCCAAGCACATCTTTTGCAATATTCTTAATATTATTAGCCACTTTTTTCCACATAACATTAGCATCCTCATGCACAGACAAAATCTTAAGATCTAAAATCTTACTCTCAAAAATATTTTTATTAATATTCTTTAAATGCCCCCATCTAATCCTAGAAAATTATTTTACTTTATTTTTTATTTTCTTCCCCATTATATTCAAGTTCAAAACTAATAAACGATGTTAGGTACATAAATTTTCACTCAAAATAACTTTATAATTTTTGCAATCTAAACGATCTAATTTCCTTATAAGAAAATAATCAATCTGAGTTGTATTATATCTATTTTATAAGTAATGAGATTCTCATTTTTTTTCTTAAATAAGGTATTAGCAATTAAAAAATTATAAGCTAAACAAAAATCTAATATGGACTTACCACCTTCATTTATTATTCTAAACCCATGGCCACCATGAATGCTTTTAAAATCATCTACCTCTCTACCAACATGTCCATTTAAATCTCCTCAAAAAAAACTCTTTCTTCAAGAAGTATCTTTTATATTAATTCTTCTAAGTCATTCCAAAATTTTAATTTTGAATCCATATCCAAACCCACTTGAGGAGCATAAGCACTTATAATGTTAATAATCTTAGCATCAACAATAATCTTTAAAGCTATAATTCTATCTCTAATTCTATTAATGCTTATAACATTATCCTTCAAACTCTTATCTAAAATCATGCCTACACCATTTCTAGTACGACTCCTAACCGAATACCAAAGTTTAAATCCTAAACTATTAATCTCCTTAGCCTTCTCTCCAACCCATTTAGTTTATTGAATGTACAAAATATTTATCTTTCTATGAATCAAAATATCTATTAATTCCATTAATTTTTCTGTAAGGGAACCTATATTCCAAGTTCCTATCCTAATTTTAGTTTCATGGACTAGCTTCTTTGCCCACATCCGTCCTTGATGTGGGAACCCTTGCCTATTTAATACTGCACCTGGGCGGCGGTGCAGCGGCCCTTGCACACTTGTCGCTATATTCAGGCCATACAATACGTCACTTCTAGGGGATGCTCTAGTATTAACATAATTTCTTAAAGGATTCATTTCATTATTATTCGATAAGTTTTACGCTGGCTGTCGACTACCTAACACAACCCTCCACTTTTCTTATCCAGGACTTGGGACCTGGCAACGGCAGTGTTAAATTGGGAGTTATAAGAGCTTGAGAAAATTTTATCTATTCTAAAAAATGAATATATGATGTTTAGTGTTCTACTATTTTACTATTCAATTAATGTATTGGCCTATTATTCATAAGTATTATAGTAGAATTATCATTTATTTCCCTATAGATACTTATTTATTCTAAATTGTCTAATCTACATGACAAACACACTTTACTCCTTATACTTCATTTTTATTGTTTATTATTATTAAAGACTTGGCAGGTTGAATTTGGCAGGTTGAGCTATAGTTGCACACATATGCTTTCTACATATGTTTTAGTTAGGTCAGGATAAGGGGAAGGGGCAGGTTGAGAAGAGAAATATTGTAGGTTCTAAGATCTGAGTCAGCATAGGTATGTTAGAATGATTTTGACAATCATGAATTTTCTGTTTTTATTTTGTATAGTATGTGTTATATACTATTTGTATATAATTATTTTAATTATAGATATTTTTGAGATGAATGAAAAAGAAGGAATTTGATAATGAGTATTTATGTATTTTAAATTAAAGCTTATTGGCTCTATGGTCTGCAAGTTATTTGGAGTTTTTGCCACAATCTGACATGGTATAACCCATTCTGTCTATGGGTTATATCGATTCCATTGTGACACTTATAGGGGTGTCAAGAATGGAACATGATGTATATCCACCCATTTGGAAAGCTTGAGATGAACTCAACTCCTTAAAAGAGAATATCAGGGATTGCCCCTAAGCATGGGGCACCACCTTTTGATTAATGCCAGTAGGCCATCTTGCGCTTGACTTTATAAAGATAATTTTTCTCCAGCAATCATTTAGGGCTGTCAATAAATGGCCTAACTTGGTATTCCTATCGAAAATAGTCTAAAAAATTTGGGTTTGGGTTAACTTAATAAATTCTTGAGTTGTATCCATAAAAATCTTGACCCAGCAAATTTTTTAGTTGGGTTTGGGTTGACCGAAAAACCTAAATTTTGCTTGATTATCATTCGAGCATGGGTTAAATGAGTTAGCTTTAGTTAATTGGGTCATGTTTTAGGTTAAATGATCCATATTGATCTAAAAAATTATAGGATTTATATAATAAATGGTTCAAACAAGTTGGGTTCAGCTTTAGTTAGGTTTGGGTCAAATAGATCACATTCAATTTAAGATTATTCGAGTTGAATTAATTTTGGATTAGACTCAAACTTAACCGACAAACCCGAATTGATGACCCTTATAGCTACTCATTACCCTTGCCTCATAAATCTTCTAGTCCAAAGACAAGAAAAGAATGCAACCTCCCTAGAGCTTTCTTGCCATGAATAAATTATGAATGTGGCAAATACTCCGCTAGAGTTGTCTCTCATGCAAGAGAGAAAAACTTACAGCCAAGAGGACAAACATACTTAGCGCAAGTTGGTGTTGGTACTAGCCTATAATGGGTGAGTATGGCTGACACCATAGTAGAAAGTGTGAGTCGTTGTCCATAATAGAGTTGGTCTAGATAGAAGTATAATTTTCCCTCCTTTAGTGAGTTTAGAGAATCACACTCTGAAGGCTTCTAATGTACCAAACTATTGTTGATTTTGAACTCCATCCATGGTCCCTTAATGTTGGACCCTACAATCAACAAAGGGTGGTAGAAGTCAAAACCTAAGAACTTGTCAACACAACAAGTGAGGTGATATTGTTCAAAATTTAGATAAAACAAGTGAATTGAAAAGGATAAACAAGGTGGGGAGAAGGGTAATGATGAAGAAACCAACCCCGCTATAATTTATAACAGGGACCGAGGAAAATGATGCCACGTGATGAAAATGCTAAATCAGTAACATTGTATTGCATACTTCAATAGATTTGAAGTGACACCACCATTACTATACATAAATGAACATTTCTTTGGATGTCACAAATCACTCATTCCTAGTAGAAAACATAAATGACAAGATGACCCTCATAGAGGATATTAGTCTTCAAACACTCACCATCTCCAACTATGGTTGGTCACCCATAGAAAAAGCGATATGCACATTGGGAGACTATCATTACATTAGGAATTATCAAATGAATTTTGTCACACATGCCCAACTATTATTAACTTGTCTAAAGAATTGTATATCTAATTATTATGAAATTCACTTCTTACACTAAGCTCATAGAACACGATGAGAAGACAAGTCTGAAGACTCGCCTAAATTCGAAAAAAATGCTCTGCCTTAAGCATAGAAGCTAAGAAATTCACAAAACTACTAAAAGGCATGTTGAGGTCCCCACATAAAAAGACATTTAGGAGAGCAAAGGGACCTAAGGAGTCTTTGCTCAAGCATACCACTCCCTTCTTAATGACGCTCATACTTTTTTTGACTCATTGCTTTCACTAGTTTGTATTAAAAAATATATGATTTTTATTATTTCTTTTATCCTTTTTGCATGTCACTCTTCAAAGGAGCAAGAAAATCAAAGAACTAAATATGTACCCCATTATGCAGCATATACAACTCGTAGGGATCCATAAAAAAAGCCTTTGAAGAGCTTGTCCAAGAGTGTCACTCATCTAAGATATGCCCTACCTAAAGGGGGACCCATTCTAGTAAAATTCAACAATGGAAAGGGGCTTCAATCATATGAGGTGCTCATCTCATGAGAACTTATTTAAAATGAAGACTCACCTAGCTAAGGAGATTTTCCCTCTCAGAGGGCTTCTCACCCAAATTATAGAGATACACAAATACCAACCCCACAATACCTGGCATTCACCCTAATCCCTAGCTCAAACAAAATCATTGAGGAGTATTCACCTAAGAAGCACATTCCACGAGTATCTACCACATGTACTTGTCAAAGGCAACCAACACCATGTCAGAGATGGCTATTTATGTGTAACCTCAAAGTCTTCTCAACATGTTTGTAACAATAAAATTGTATATTATTTATTATTTATCTAGGTATAGCCTCTCTTTTAACCCTCTTTAACCTTATAAATAAGGACTCGAAATGCATTTTTTGGGACCTTTTATGATATTTCCACTATTCACTTATACCAGTGGGTTCAAACATTTCTCTTATGTCCTACATGTCAAGACTTATCAATAGAGTCGAGATGTTGCATGCTGACAAAATTACATCCAATGGTTATAATCACTTATAAGTTAACAAAATGTGTATGTATATCTAATAGCTATTTTTTAATCTCAATTCAATTAGTTGTTGTAACAAAATAGATTTTCATAATTAGGTTGCTATATTTTATCGATTGGAATCATATGGTAAAATAATGGCCAACTAAAAAAATCTATATTATGGTTTATGTGAGCTATTTCTTCTTATTATGGGGCAATTTAATTGCAAGTAATACTAGCATAAAGTAAATCAAATGCTAAACTCTTGAATTTGTTAGTATTTGATTAGAAGAAAAGCTAATGCAGAGTAAAATATTTATTTACAATTTCCTATATAGTTCATTGTAAATGCAATTGTAATTCACTCAATTTAAACAAATTTTGAATGCATCATTTATATGAAGAACTGTTAGTTATTGTCACCCACCACTACCCATTATTGACCATTAGCCATTAACGATTGCCACCACCACCCCCTACTTGCTGCCCCACGACCACTTTTTAAGATTAGAAGTTTCAAGTATTATGTATTTTTAAATTTAGGAAATAGAATTTATAGTTTAATTTGAGAAAAATAATGTTTATGGGAGCTCACATATGTGAACTTCAGATATTTTATTGGAGAATCATTATTGGTTAATGCAGTTATGTAATATGTCATATTCAATGATCATTGAATCTTGTGTGTAGGATAAATAATGTATTGAGGCACTTAATAGTGTCATATTATTAAAGATATTCCATCAAACTAATGTGCCACTACTCAGAGAAATCTGAAAGTGTTGTGTTATTAAAGTTATTCCTTCTTATAAATGTGCTAATGAATGCTTGTTTGTCAAGATACCTAATGTGTGTAATATGTATCCATCTTTTTTATTAAATTAATGTGTTAGGAAAGCAAGTTTAATTGGGCATGCAATCTTTGTTATATTATTGAAGATTTTTCAATACTATAGGCTTCATTTGGGACAGCTTTCTTACTACTTCATGAAACTGTTGTAGAAAAAGTAACTTTTTAAAATTATTGTATGAAGTAGCTTCTTAATACAAAATTTTTTTGGAAGTAGTGAAAAAACAGTGACCAAATATAATTTGTTGTTGCAGACTGAAAAGCAAAGCAATAAGAAAGCTATCCCAAACAAAGTCCTAATGTATCAATAAATCTTATTGTTGTGGGGCCTAAAGGTGCTTTTATTCTTACAGATACTAATGTATCAATAATAGCCCTAATGGATTTCTATTATGACACTTAAAGCTATCTCAACAAGTAGTATTTTTTTATAATGAAGCTCTTTCCTTGAAATATGATACTCTGTCTTAAGATTGATAATCACTTCATTAAGCTCAAATCCAGCATCTTTTAATTCATCATCCAATAACAATTTCGCATTTTTAATTTCTATTTTATGAAATTGCTGAGAGTTATAAGACAAATATTTGTTTCATCATGATCTGAACCAAATGTTCTTACTTCTTCATTGTTTGATTTAACCCATTTAATTTTTAGGGCTTTCTTTTCTTTCTTATTAAAACACTTTTGTTTCTTTTTATTTTTGTTCAATGGTCATTCTAACTAAAAAAAGGTTAATATCTTGCAGTTGAAGAAGTTTGAATCTTATCTTCCTTTCACTTGTAAAACAAGATTTTATTTTATTTTTAATAAATTTGGAACTAACTTTCTTACCATTGAATTTTTTATGGTTTTTTTTCAACATGTTCCCAAAACATCATGCTTATTTGGCTACTTCATCACCTTCACTTCCTAAAATGGATATTTCACTTCATTTGGAACTTGGTATTAAAGTGTTAATATAGTATTCTTCTTGTTTGCATAATCTTCTTCATCTCCCCTAGAGTTAGTTTTTTTTTTAATTTGCGTGTAATAAAAAGTTCATGTAATTTATCAATATAATAAGTATTCAAATCATATGCTTCAGAAATAGCAGTTATTGAGCACATGTAAATTATTGGTGATTTTAGTGAATCTCCCAAGCATTTTGGTATAATTTTATTAGACTTCTTATTTTAATGCACAATACAAGGATGTGAGACTCTTACCCTTTAGTAGATCAAGGTCTAATTCTATGTGTCCAATCCTTTATGGGCTTAAGAGTGACTACATTATCAATGATATATGTAGGTAATTTATAACCCCTTAAAATTAAATTCCATAACCTCATGTCTAATGATTGAAGATATAATAGTATATGATTTTTCTAAAATTTGATTGGCATTTGATCACATATAGGAGGTTTTGTGATGGAATGGCATTTTTTGGATTGTTCTAAAAGTGCATCCTTGCAACATGATTTTGTATATGTGCATCCCAAAAAAAAAGTTATTCTTGGATATAAAGTTAATTATAGTGGCTAGGTTCTGGTACTAATTGATAGTTTATACATTGCCCAAGAGAAAGATGAAATGGGTATTTTGAACTTAAGTTCATATTGAGTACACAAAAATAATTTTAGTATAAGATGAATTTTAAATGAATATCCAAGCACATATATGAGAGTAACAAATGAAAATAGCATGTGAAGAAGTAAATCAATAGAAAAAAGAATAATATTTCCATCATTTTGCTTGATAAAAGCCTAAATCTACACCTAGATGACATAAGGAACGGCGTCTATCACGAAAAGCATCACGAGGAATGCTATTGAAAAGAGGCAGCAGTGATTCACCTTGGCAATTGATGGGCTTTGAACCAAGTGGACCAGATGAGTGGATTTGGTTGTGACATGGAGGTCATCATTAAGTGACAAAGGTGTAGGTGGGGTCTCCATCTAACAATTGCATGGACATCCTTGTGTGGGTGCTCGTTAACTTATGGCATAGGAAGAAAGGATTTGATAATGTTAAGGCATGATAGTCCCTCCTAGCATGATTTGCATATAAGATAGAGGATATTGATATAGGATTCTTTCATATGATGGATATAATCCTCCAAGGATGCATGAGTGGAACATTCAACAACATAACCTCATAATCGGATATGGGAATGTGGAAACTTAAACTTGATCAAGTAGGGATTCCTTGAATGACAGGAGTTGGATCATGGCTCTTTGTTATTGCAGATGCTTTACTTATTTGTTGTTAGAGTTATTGTTGATGTTCAGTCAGATAAAAAAAAATAGATGTTGATTTTCATAGACAATATCAAACTATTATGTGCAAGAAAATTTGTAGTAATATAGATTAAATTTTATGTTTTAGCTTATACGAATATCTCACATATTAAGAGAAAATACACATGAAATATAAAATTTTTATGTGAAAAACCTTAAAAGAAAAAAATCATGGGGCACTAAGCAGAAAATAGTTATAACAATAAGTGTTTGTTGTTATAATAATCAACCCTTCCTATGATTTAAAAAGTTGATATTACAAGGTAAGAATTTAGATCATATGAGGCTACTCCAAGCAGCAAGGGCTAATTGATGAGTTATGGTGGATGCTGGGTGTTAAACGTTGAAAGCTAAAAGAATATGAACAAAGACTTCAATTACTAATGGGAATTGAATGACCCAAATTATTCCCTCCTCTTTTTAGAAATAGATGGATGATTGAAACTATGAGTGATCCAATGGGCTTGCTTTGGCTAAGGTCACACCGGCGGCGGTCGATCTATTGTCAATAATAATGATTTGATGATGACTAACAATGTTGAAATCTCCAATCAGTGAACAAAGCATACCTACATGAATATTTTGATATCATAAACACAACAGAGTCGAGGCGTTGGAACTTTAATAATTAGATCATCAATATTTGATCGAGCATCTTGCATACTTGCTCTCGAGAATAAGGCTTCGTTTGGTACGACTTTTTTATTGTTTCTTAAAGCAATTTTTTCAAGAAGTAATAAAAAAACTATCTCAAACAAAGCCTAAGTTGGTCTCAAACTAACCCTAAATTGACCTCTAACTACTTAGCACAAAAATAGTGGACAGTTGCGAGGAAAATAGTGGTTCGTTTGGGACGATTGTAATTTTTTGTAAAGATGATTGTAAAATTATTATAAAGATAATAATATTTTTAAAAGCTGCTATTATAAACTTCTTAATATAAAATTCTTTAAAAATAACAAAAAAAAAATAATGATCATACAAAAACTATAATAATCTAAAAAGCAAAATAAGAAATTCATCTCAAATAAAGCCTAAGTATCATCATAAGCCACAAGCGATTGGGGAAAAATTTTAAAGGACTATCAACATTGCAAATAGGAAGAGTTAAGGGAAAACCCCAATTCCAAGTAACTGCTAAGTGCAACCTTGGCTGCGTTTGAGACTGCTTTTTTATTGCTTTCTAAACTAGATTTCTAAAACAAAAATTTTTAATTCAAGAAATTTTTATACTAAAAAATTCTTTTAAAAAGCAACAAGAAAGCCGTCCCAAACAAGGTCCTAATCTATGGCAGCACAAAACAGAAAATTATGCATTGCAAAACACTAGCATTATGTTACAACCCAAGAATATACATATCATCCCTAGTAGCTTCTGCTCGAAATCTGCCTAGATAAAGTTTTTCAATAGGATGTAGGTGCATTGATAGGAAAAAAACAAAATCCATCAGGACATTGTGTCAAAGTAGCACCCAGACACTCCAGAAATTATGAGACATGCATTTAAAAATACAAAAACTAAGGCACATATAAAAGAATAAACTAGCAAACTCAACAAGGTAATGCAATAATAATGCACATAATTGTCACTGCAAATCAACAGAGATACCTTTCTATACAGTACATATTTCATGCTCTTGAGAGTAGTTGAGAGAAGTCCGTGTTACTCATTATTAGCGCATCTTGATCCAGTGAGAAGAAAAAGGTCTCCATGTTGAACATCCTGGAGGTCTGAAAGAAGTATAAAAATGATAAAAAAATGAAGCACAATTTGGCAGTCCTTAGAGCTTATTCTGCTGAACAATGTATCATTCAATTGATAGTACAGTCAGACGTTTAGAAAGCAGATAACTCCATACTTCCAATTAATAGGGGCAGATCATAGTGCTAGAAATATGGCACCAATCATCGAAGTTAAGCAGCAAAGAACAGAATTTTGTGAACATTGTACCATTTTAATTTCCTTCACTGCATCCAAACAGCCTAACGCGAAAGAATTTTGAAGGCTCCATGCAACTGGTCAACTCAAATCAAGCATTCCAGAGAGGTGAAAATGTTTTACAATTATAACAAAGGAACACTACATGGTCTCCAGCAGCATAGCTCGGATTTTTGCCCTAAGATCATTAGGAATCTCAGTAGCATCAGAAGTTTGTTTCCCATCGGATGCTGATTGGTCTGCCCTAATAGATACGCCTGTCAAGCTAACTGATGGTCCTTCAGAATTATCTATGGACTTCAAAGTGTCTTTATCTTCGCTCTCCCGCTTTCTATTCGAATGAGAATGATGCTTCCTTTGGCGCAGCTCAGAATATTCTCTATCCTCATCATCTGATGAGTGATCTTGAATCCTATGACGATGATGATGCTCAGAACCCCTTTTGTGCCTGCGTTCATCTTCTGAAGAGCTGTAGTGCTTATGACGATGTCTGGCCTCTTTTTCTTTGGAAGAGGAATGACTTGTTCTAAACGTTTGATCGTCCTTGTGGCGTGATGAGTGGTGCTTCTTCCTGCTGTGCTTTCGATCTTCATCAGAGTCAGAATCATCATGATGACCTCTATATCTTGAATGGTGTCTCTTCCTAGATTCATGTTCCCTACCTAAGGCCTCAGTATCAAAGGGCACTGAGCTTCCTTCTCTTTCTATGCCTACAGTCTTAGAATCAGTGTCCATTTGCATGGAGCCACCAGTAGAAGGTTCCATACTTCCACTGCGGTTGCTACCTGAGTTCACAAGTTCACCTAAACAATTATTGCCACTCTTTATCACAGCTGCGAACATTTTTGCTCGCCTCAACCTCTCAGCCTTCAGCTTTTGCTCCTTTGTCAGGGCGGCTTCAGCAGAATCAGCTTCCCTCGATGCTGCAAGGGCTACAGTTTTGGCAATAACTGTAGCAACTGTTACATCACTGCTTGTGGTTTGATAACTCTTCTTATCTGATTGGGTAGTAGATCCTGATAACCCAGCTGACACTGATATACCTGAAATGCCATTGGAAGCAAACTTCGAAATAGGTTTAATGCCCTGTAAACTGCCAGAACTAGAGGTTCGACTATTATCTCTAGGCATGTTTTGTGGTGCACTAGCAGGACTCCTGCCTCTTGTTGCAGCCATAACAATAGCAGCAGCTTCATCTGCAGTAGCTCCAGAGTTTTTAGATAAGTGTCTGCCACCATCGGGTGACTTCTTGCGAAGGGTATTTGCAGGACTTACACCTCTTGTTGCTGCTAGAACGATGGCAGCAGCTTCATCTGCACTTAATCCAGAATGCTTGGTAGCTTTGGACTGTTGATCCTGTGAATCTTTCTTCTGCCCACCTAAAACCATCTTGAATTTCTCCTTCCTTTGAGGGTCATAATAAGCCCCATCTGAAAGCTCATCCAAGTTCCGACCATTTATATTAGCATCCTTTCCATGATTTTCGCTCTTTTTCTTGTTCCCTCTATGGTGCTCTGCATCATTTTTCTCATCAAAAAGGTTTTTACCTTGCATCTTCATCTGTAAAAGGTAAAGACAATTAAGCAAAATGAAGAAACATAGTTTTTAGACATGAAAATTTTGCTAAATTTTATACTAAGGCAAATTTTCAACTAGAATTGGAAGGTAAGCATGATAAATAAAACGTTTTACCAATTTTTTTCAAGGAAGAAGCAATCATTTTGTAAATCGTTTTACCAATTTTTTTCAAGGAAGAGGCAATCATTTCAAAGTTGGGTATGATACACCATTGGTCGAAGTCATTTTCAGCCCAAAAACTTAAGGGGACATTTCAAATAATTTTAAATTTTGATATAAAATAATATCATATTTGGAATATTAAATATAGGCTATTTTATTTTTATTGAATATCGCATAAGTCAATTTATTTTATTATTTGGAAGAGAATAAAATCGCCATAGCTGGCATCGTTAGCGGACCAAACATCATCAGCTTCTCTGCGAGGTTGGCCAGAGAAAGGTGCAGATTTGGCCTATAGTAGGTGCGCGGTTGACAAAAGTGGGGTGTGACGTTAGGTGGTTGGGGATTCGTGGTTTGAAAACAATTAAGACACCTAAAAGTTATTTTTGACATTTTAAAAACAACTTAATTCATTTTTTAAAATAGAAAACAAAAATACTAATCAAATATGTTTTATTCAAATTTTTAAAATAAAAAAGTGATGCCAAACAAGCCCTAAGCCTTTAGGCAAGGGATAACCATTTAGTATTTCTATATCAACATAATTTCACATATTTAATGTGAGACTAAACTCAAGACTCTCACATGCTATAGCAATCTCTTCTCACATAAGAGCTCTCTACATTGATCATCGCTCTAACTCATCAGAAGTTTTTTAACATCATAAAGTTCATTCACAAAAGCTCACCCAATCACATGGAGGTATCATAAGAGTCATCCGCTCTTAAAACTTCTGCAAAAATAGTAGTAGTGAAGACCCAAGGGAGTCACAAATTGCATGATCCAATCGACTCAACATAAACCACCAGCTTTAATACCACATGTTATAGAGTGGACCAAAAGGGAGACCAAAGTTAGCCCAGATAGACTAATGGCCAAATTTAACTTTAATCCAAAAACTTAAACCTTTGGATGAGGGTACACAACTTGATATTTGTGTATCAATATATTTTTCATCTGTCTTATATTCGACTAAACAAAATGCTCTCGTGTTTCTTAATAATTTTCAAATAATGTGTGATGGAGATTTCATGATTCCTTTTTATGAAACAATTAAGGAAACATGGATGATATGACTAGGCGGTCCTATAAAGAAGAAAATTACTTATGAATGAATTTTTAAAATGAATAAACTGTGGAATAATATGCTTCTAAACTGCAACAATGTTCCCACAAGTTAAGAATTCAGCTTCGGCTGTCAATATCAAATCTGAAACGTCAGAATCCATTAAAAGCAGAAACCAAGAATTCAATCCAGACAATCAAGTGATTGTTCAACTATAAAAATAACAAACAAAATATATCCAATGCATATTGTATCATCTACTTTGCAATTCATTACCACAATCAAACCAAATACTTGCATCAAGCTCCGGAAAGAAAATACGTACCTCATGAGCTTCTTCAAATATCTTCTGGTAGTATGAGTGGTATTGGTTGGTTGAAATAAGAAATGGAAATCTTCCAAAATTCCTATCCTGCTCAATGAGTATTGCTTCAAATTGCTTACCATTCCTAACAATAAATTCAACTATTTTTTCTATAGTCCTTTTCAGAAAAGATGGTGGCTCCAGTATTGACGACTTCAGATCAGCAGCGCCTTTGTGAGAGCTTTGTGCAAGTTCTTTTACAAGTGAAAGACCACCATCTCCTGTCTTCCTGCTCATAGCAATAGTCGTAGCA
The DNA here is from genome assembly GCA_019925795.1 of Dendrobium chrysotoxum. Classification (NCBI taxonomy): domain Eukaryota; kingdom Viridiplantae; phylum Streptophyta; class Magnoliopsida; order Asparagales; family Orchidaceae; genus Dendrobium; species Dendrobium chrysotoxum. Next base: position 8,910,300 of record CM034303.1, on the reverse strand, counting down.
TTTCCAGAAGATATTTTCTTAACTGACAAAGGCTTTTCCTTGGTGCAAGTAGAAGATGGCAATTTGATTGGTCCTTCATTTCCTAAAAATGCTCTAGGGGCCTCACCATTTTCTGTTGGAACTGTTGCATTACCATCAGAGACCAAATTACAGTTCTCTGTTTCTTTAATCTCAGTTCGAAGTGTGGCATCATCATCATCTCCAGTACCATATACAGATCCAAGCAATGATAAAGCCCCCACTTCAGAAGAATGATTGTTTGACTTGTCTTCCTCCAATTTTGGAGAATCAGTATAATGCTTCAAAATTTGAGGGTGATCAACAAGATATCGAAAGTAGGCATGTAAATGGTGATCTGGCATCAAGAAACCAAATGTTGGGTTGTTTCCCTGTTTAACCCGCAGGACAATCTCTGATTGCCCACCATGATCACTAACAAATATTGCGGTCCTTGCCATTATCTGGTGCAACTTCTCCGTAGGAGGCTGCAAAAAGACAACAAAAATACAAACCTCTTAATACAGACAAATATATAGCAAAAAAAGCACGAGTAATGACAAAAAACTGATTTGAAGCAAGTGAAGATTAATATAATTCTCAAAAATATAAAAAAACATGCTTATCCCATTTTTGGTAAATTTCGTTGCATATGCCACATATTATTCTAATCCCACCTGCCTAGTCCTTACGTCATGACACATCACAAGGAAACATGTGCCAATGAATGGCAACCTTAGTAATACTTCATCTCTGCTCCAAGCATCTGAAATTTAGACATGTAAGCCTTAGAAGAACAAATGCAGCTTGGATAATTATTGCTTTGCCAACTGGGATGTTTTAATAAGAATCTACAAACAACATTGTCATCGTTATCTGCCAAGAAAGAAATGCACCGTAAATGATGACAATGCATATGCTCACTTACTAGGCAGTTCGTGAGGAATTCAGGCACTTCGAATGGTGGACGAAAACCAGAATTATACTCGATATTCTCATGAATGGAATACAAATTTTTGTCCCCATATGAAAATGGAACAGCTTGGTAAGCACCAGAACATGTTGCTGCTGATGTTTCCCTGGTTGCTGCATGGAAGAATAGATAGCTTTCAATCATTAAAAAGGCTGTAAATGCCAAAATATCAGAAACAAAATATTCCGCAAAACTAAGAAAATCGTCAAGAGTACATAGAGGTTTCTTACTTGACGGTGTCAGAGATGCTCATGTAGTAAATAAAGCATCCTTTCCTGCAAACTTAAAAGCTCAAAATTCACCATTATCTTGATCAACATTGGATTCTCTCCATAGAGTGGTGTAACTAGGTTAGGGAAAAAAGTCCCAAAAGAAAAAGAAAGAAGGAAAAAAATAAGGGATAATTTTCAAAATTTGTTTCCTTTTTGGCGCCTAGCCACAAACAGCATTCATATTCCAACAGGATTATAAAACTGAAATTAAAGCAAAGTGTGTTCTTTCGTTCTCTGAAATAGATAAAGCAAAGCAAAGGTTCAATAATAACTAGAAATGTATTGCATCATTCTCCAAATGCTCTCCTGACTCTTTAAACCAGTTATAGCATGATTTGAAAAGAGCAAAAAGGTAAAAAAAATAGATTTAGGGGCTGTTTAATTGCAAGTATTTAGAATACATGTGTAACTTAAATACAATGTACTCTGAATATTCAGGAATGTTAGGTTGGTTGTAAAATAAATTCAAATAATCATTTTTTTCTAGTGTTAATTTGTAAATAAAATTAATTTAAATTTTTTAATCAATATTTTTGGAATATATATTTTTCAACGATTTTTTAGACCAATCTAGGGCACAACGAGTTCGATGATGCTGATCAGGTACAATAACACCACAATTCATGAGCATGGGAAGGGCAGGAGGTCTTAAGCTAGCACAAGGATGTCGGCGCTTAGAGAAATACTTTGGATTTTTTTAACTTCCAACCAAGCACCAAAAAATGTAAAACATTTATATATGTTTTACTCTACACTTCTAATACAAGGCATTCAAAATCTCTTAGAGAAATACTTTGGATTTTTTTAACTTCCAACCAAGCACCAAAAATTTTAAAACTCTTATATATGTTTTACTCTATACTTCTAATACAACAAAACAAATCTCTCCTAACTAATATCATCAACTAAATTGCAAAATTTCAAGTATTCTATGGTAGTTATGATATAAAGATATCACATTATTTACTTATTTGCAACATACTCACTTGTTCTAATTTTAATCAACTCTTTGTTGCAGTAAATTCACAAATATGAGAATAAGGGAAATTTCATTATTAAAATAAGAAAATATGTCCATTTCAATGGCTTAAGGCCAATTAACATTCTGTTAGGCTGACAGCTAAAAAAAGTTCAAATCAGTCATTCCAAAGATTTGTTCCCTCCAAGGATATTGTTGATCCAAATAGAGAATTCCAAATTATGCTACAGAAGGAAGGTCTTCATTTCTACCAAGGAATTCAAATTGTCATTTCACGAGATTGCTTTTCCATCACCTCCACCTTCAATCTATTAAACAGGACGTGAAATAAATAACAGGGAGCTCTAACGACAGCCCCACTCCTCACACCTATTCGATTGAACAGCTAGTTTTATTAAGTATAGTGAAAATCGGAAAAGAAGAACTAAAAGCAAAGTGGCTTATTCAGGTCATATTTTTCGCGTCCACTTTTTCCATCTCTACAAAGTGTTCATTAATCAAGTTTAAACCAAAAAATAAAAATCTCTCTGATCTAATAGCCTTAGAACACAATAAAAGAAAATTAAAGATCAACACAGCTATGAAAATCGAAAGAAAAGCAAGGAGAAAACGACTAATAACTCATCGATTCTTAACTAACCTGAATCAAAATCCTCTCTCTCCTCGTCTCCAGGAGGAGGAAGGTCCAGATATCTCTCGCTGTCGAGCTCAGCCAGCGATACGGCATCGCAGGCGTCATCCAGGACGCGCTGCCTATATGTAGAACCGGCCGGGCGTGGCGGAATCCGGTCAAGGAGGTGGCGTACGTCGTAGCGGTCGATGAGTAGAGACGCGTCGTGATTCCAAGGAACAAGCGCCTCGCGGGAGTTGACGAAAGACGCTGTCGAGTCGTCGTCAAATAGCAGCGCGTGCCGACCAACTACCTCAAGGTCCATGGCGACTGATACTCCGATTGAACGACTGCAGACGGTATGTTCTGAATTGAAAGAGATAATGGAAACCCTAGATATACCGGCGAAAAGAAGGAAACGAGAAGGAGAAGAACAAGCGGAAGGTCGGATTTGTAAAGACGGATGACACCCGTCGCGAGATATGATGCGGCGCAGGATAGTAGGCTTTGGAGACGCCTTAGTTTTGACCGTCCGATGAGGTTTTGACGGTAAGAAGGAAGTATTAAAATGTATTTGTGGGTGTATTAAAATTTTATTAATAAATATGAATTAAATCAAAAGAAATATGTAATATAGTTTTATTATTTTTATAAGAAAGTATAGATATGAGAATATAATATAGATTATATAACAAAGCTTGATATATATTTATTGAAAATTGACTGATGACATAAGTTTAATAGATGATCAACATATTTATTATCTCAAGTCAATAAACGTCACCTGACTTTTTCTAAAAACCCATCATAGCTTTTCTCATATATTTGAAGATATAAAGAAAATAAATAAGTATACTAGCAATAAAGTTTTTGTTACTTTGTTAGAGAACTTCGAGGAATGAGAGAGGCTCAAACATGTTGGTAAATCCTCTTATGTGCAGCCTTTGAAGAAGATTAAGGTGGAAAAGATAAAGAGAAAAAATGTGGATTACAAGAATAAAGTTGGTGTTATGGATGACATTATAATTGATCTTTTTTAGCCTATGCTTCGAGAAAAGGAGGTTAACTCTAGCTCTTCTTTACATAAAACTTTTGATGTGTCAAAGAAATTCTTTAACAAAAGTATTGATTTAGCATTGCATAGCATTCTTATCTATTTGTGAGTTTTAACCTTATAATGGCATAAAGGTATGAATATGCTAAAGTCTCTATTGATATTATTGAGAAAAATTCTTTTGTGACGAGCAGGAAATTACTCGTGAAGAGCTAAATAAGGACAAAAAGGCAGTTACTCATGAAGAGCCAAATAAAGAGACCTATGTTTAAGAGGAAGCTATGGGATCTATTAAAATGTCAATATCAAAATCAACAAATATGAAGTCTACTTCTATTCTGATGAGTTAGTTTGAGGATTTTCTTAATGATTTAGATATTTTGAAAGTTTTTTTTTTTTTTTTTGCTTTTCAATCTTGCCTTGAGCTTGAGTAGATGATGACTAGAGAAAACTTGTCATTTGTCAAAGTTAATTTTATTGGATACCCAAGAAGGCATCTTTGGACTACTTGGTGAAAAACATTTATGTGTTTTTATATAGGGACAAGATGGCTTTGCTAAAGAAGTTTGATGTATCTCCACAAATATGTCAATTTGTTAGTGGTGGCCAGTTCTAGCGATTAGTAAAAGTATTAATAAATTGTTAACTAAGAACATTTAATTCCTCATCGGAACGAAACTCAACCTACTTCTATATTACTTGGCACAACACATGCACTTATGTATTACCATTTCATCTTATTGTCATGTTTTTGGCGCCAATGCAAGTGAAACTTCAATGTTGTTTATTTACTCATTTTATACTAATTTTTGAGTCGATGATTTATTTTTATTTTAGTTTTTGTTTAATTTATTTTTCTTTTTAAGGTTGTACGTACTATTACATTATAAGTTAAAGTGGGTGTATAGTGGGTTTTTTTATTTGTGTTAAATGTGTATTCACTTTTCAAAAACTATTATTGTTACTCTTGTTATTTGATAAATATTTGTGTAATTTTACATTCATATGATGTTAGTTGTTGTATGCATAGTAGAAAAAATTCTATAGTACCTTTATTTGATCTTGAAATAGAAAAAAAATATTAAAAAAATTAGAAAATATTAGAAATCTCACAAAGATTTAGAGATCGCAAATCTAAATCATGAATATGACCAACCTAGACATTTAAAAGAATACACAAATCCCTTGGTAAATGACATTCATCAGAGCATTAATAGACCTAATATTCAGGCAAAGAATTTTGAACTCAAACCTACAATTATCCATACGATATAAAATTTATAATTTAGGGGCCTCTTATTAAAGATTCAAGCCTATATATTGCATGTTTTTTAAAGATATGCGTAGCTTTCAAGTACAATGAAGTATTTGATGATGTTGTTAGATTTAAATTGTTTCAATTTTGTTTAAGAGATAAAACAAAATTATGGTTGAGTTCCTACCCCCAGACTATATTACTACTTGGAATGATCTTCCCCAAAAGTTACTAGTAAAATATTTTTGTCCATCTAAAATGGCTAAGCTAAGAAATGATATCACATCCTTTAACCAATTAGTTGGGGAATCCATTTATGAAACTTGGGAGCACTTTAAGGAGATGTTAAGAAAATGTCCACGCCATGCCTTACCTGACTGGTTGATCATTCAAATATTTTACAATGGGTTGGTAGGTTGGCTTAAATCTTTTATTGATGTTGCTGATGAAGATTCATTAATGCCCAAATCCTTTGATGAAGTATATACTTTAAAAGAGAAAATGACCATTAATAACTTCTAATGGCTCACTAATAGAACTCACCTCAAGAAGGTTACTAGTGTGCACGATTTTGATGTATTTTCTATCCTAACTTTTCATGTTGTTTCAATTTCAAGGAAGTTAGATAATTTAGGAATTACTTTAATGCAGGGAGCAATGTGGATGTAAATGAAAATTTTTATGGACAACCTAGTGACTCTATAGTAGAAACTTTGAATTTGGTTAATAATAAACATAACAACCCCTACTATAAATACATATAACCCTGATTGGAAGAATCATCCCAATTTTGATTGGAAAAATAATCAAAATATAGGGAGTAATCATTAGAATAATCATCAACCAAATCCTATAAGAAATTGGAATCCTCCTCCACAACAAAATTATACCAATCCTAGGCCCAATTATGCTCCAGGTTTTAATGTTAATAATCAATATAAGGATACAAAACCATCATTAGAAGACTTAGTGTTACAAATAGGGACCCAACTTCAGATCCAAGCAACTATCATTAGAATTATAGAAAACTAATTAGGCCAGTTAGCTAATTTACTAAATAATAGGCCCTAAGGTACCCTTCCTAGCAAACTAAGGTTAACCCTAAGGACAAGGGTAAAGAGTAGTGTGAAGATATTCAGTTACGGAGTGGTAGGGAGTTAGAGGAGATAGTTTGGGAGGAAGATAAGATTGAGGAAATACTTGTAGAGTCCAAACAACCTTTAGAATAACCCAAGCCAAATTTAGAAGTAAAAAAAACTAAGAAGGAAAGTTGTAGAAAGTCCACCACCATCTTTTCCCTAAAGATTTCAAAAGAAATGTTGAATTTAAATTCTTTCAAGAAATCTTTGATTGAGAAGGAGATAAGGGAGTTTAGGAAAGATGTTGCTTTCACAAATAATGTGTGAACATCATTAGATTGACATAGTATGCTTGCACACTTCTCAAAGTGATATGTTTAAAACTCATTATTATTTTTTAGTATTTGCAACAACCTCACACATCATATGTATACACTTGTCATGTTGACTAAGGTTCATGCGGATGAGTACTTTTTGTGCATTTTGCATAATTTATTCATTTATAAGATAGTGTATAAACATGTTGCATTGTTGGACAATATTATATATGAGGTATTTATGTGGTGACTTGATGCATTTGAACAATATATAATATGTTTGCATATTGGTATAATACACTACTACAATGTTTAATTATATATTTGTATGTTGAATGATGTGCATTGCATTATATATTTTGCACATTGCATGGTGTGTATGCATGCTATATAATGGGTGTGTATGACATATATGCATGTTCTCATACACATTTGCACGTGTATTTGTATATTTACATGCTTACATATGCATTTGCATATTTATATGTATACTTGTGTATTTGTGTATGCATTTGCATGTTGTTAAGCATGCATGTAAAATACACTTGCATTTGTATAATACACTTGTGTATTGCACTCACACATTTTGCTTAGTGCATTTATGTGATGCACCTATATGAATCTCAATGCACTTGTATAATGACATGATTATTGGCATATATATACAAAGTGGCTAACATGATCAATGGTATGTACTTAGTGTGCTTGTATAATTGATAACATACACACATGCCACTTGATGTATTTTTATATGCATTTATGTCTTTGGTAAATGTTGTTATGATTTGAGTAAATCTGTTCATTCAAGTGAATTCTAATCCAAATTATGTTTTGATGATTACAAAAACTTATTGTTTATTTTATTCTTCTCCTAACAAATATATGAGTTTTTGTTGTGTGTACTAAAATATTTTTCAGGAAATTCACTCTCCAGATTGCTGAAGACTTCAAGTTCATTTGTTCACTGTAAATGAAGTCTGTAAATTTTATTTTTCTTAAGTCTGAGAGAGTGTGATTGTAAGTTGGATAACTGTGCACACACACACAATGGGGGAGTAAAAACTTAATTTTTTAAACTGATCGTACAGTACGATTTATATATCATACAAGACGATCTGTAGTATATGTCCTCCATATCGAACCCATATGGCAAAAAAATTTTCTAAGTTAAGTTCGTACAGTACGAATTACTATTCGTACATGAGTTTTTGCTGTACGAATGGCTCTGACTTGGATTCGTACGGGATGAACTGATCGTATGAAGCGCTCTGACTTGATCGTCCAAGGGTTCATCTGAGACGAGATGTTCGTACGAAGCGCTCTGACTTGATTATCTAAGGGTTCGTCCGGGATGAGATGTTCGTACGAAGCGCTCTGACTTGATCGTCCAAGGGTTCGTCTGGGACGAGATGTTCGTACGAAGCGCTCTGACTTGATCGTCTAAGGGTTCGTCCGGGATGAAATGTTCGTACGAAGCGCTCTGACTTGTTCATCTCATGGTTCGTACGGGACAGATCGTTCAATATTTTGAACTATTCGTATAGTACGATATTCGATCGTAAGGGACGATCGGCACGGATTATACTTGAAATTTTTAGTTTTTGGACGGTTTTTCTTGTCCCAAGTATATAAATGACTTAAAACTGACTGAAGGAAAGATCCTTCTGTAAAAATACTTTTGGAGAGTTAAAGGGAGAGTGATTGGGAGAGTGTTTGGGAGTGAGTGTTGAGAAATCTTTGAAGAGAGAATTGTGAAGTGATTCACAAGGTTATCCAATTGTGAGGATTTTTTTACTTGTTCTTCTAGCATCTTCCTATCTTCCTTGGAGACTTTTGTAAGAGTTTTGTTCGAGAGGATTTCGGTTCTCTACCGTCACTTGGAGGGTGAAAAAGGACGACGGTTCTCTACCGCACTTGGAGAGTGTAAAAGGACGTTTAGTTCTCTGCCTTCACTAGGAGGGTGAAAAAGGATGACGATTCTCTGCCGCACTGAGTTGGTATAAGAGAATTTGTAAAGGCTTCTCCGCCTTGCTGTGGGGACAAAAGGAGAGTCGCTTGAGTTTAGTGCAATACCTATAGAAGGAGTCTCTAGGGAGTGGATGTAGGTCGTGTTTGACCGAACCACTATAAATTCTGGTGTTTTCTGCTCTAACTGTTTACTTTTTTGTACTATTTTTATTACGTATTTTATTTTCTTTCTGTGGTTGAATTTCTGTGTTTTGAAGAGAGCAAAAGAATTAACTTTGTTCGTATAGTACGAATACACTGTACGAAGTGTGTTCGTACTGTACAATTTACTTAAAAGTTTCCAAAATTTTAAGAGTAAATTTTTTAAAAGGACCAATTTACCCCCCCCCCCCTCTTGGTTAGCCTAGGGACACGAGCAATAGGTCTAACAACCTATTAGCATTTTCAAGTGGTATCAAAGCCAATTTCAAAAATCACTGTTTAAAATACTTTTTAAAATTCGATCATGGCTAATTTTGGAAATAGAAATACTTTAGAATGTTACTCAATCACTAGACCACCTTTGTTTGATAATATCCCATTTAATTTTTGGAAAACTCGCATGTCTATATTTCTACAATCTCTTGATTATCGTATGTGGATGTTAGTTCAGGAAGGTTATACTGAACCCACTAGAATTATAGAAGGAATTAGAGTTCAAACACCTTTTACTGAATGGACTATAGAAGAACGTGAGCTAGCTCAATTAAATGCTAATTGTTTGAATAGTTTCTTTTGTGCTTTAAAATCAGAAGACTACTTGCGTGTTTTAACTTGTAAATCAGGAAAAGAAATTTGGGATATGCTTTGCATTACTTATGAAGGTATAAATGAAGTGAAGCAAACTAGATTGAACATTCTCTTGTACGACTATGAACTATTTCGCATGAAATCGACAGAATCAATCTCAGACATGTACACATATTTTACTCACATAAACACTTCATTGCATGCTTTAGATAGGGAATTAACTAATGTAGAAAAATTTAATAAGATACTTCATTGTTTACCTACCGTATATGATGCAAAGATAACTGTAATAACAGAATCCAAAGATTTAAATGTTTATTCTGTTGACAATCTTCTTGGATCACTAATTACTTACGAGCAATCTGTGACTCAAAGACAGATTGATGCAGGTGAGAAGCAAAAGGAGAAGAACATAGCTTTGAAGGTAGACGATTCAGAAAGTGATCAGTCACTACCTGAGGATGAAGAGGATATTGCCTTGATGACAAGGCAATTTAGAAGTTTCCTAAAAAGGAAGTAGAGAAGATGCCAACAGTGGAATAAAGGTATGTTCCAAAAGAATATTAAGACTTCTAATGAAGTTATTTACTATGAGTGCAGGAAGCCTGGACACATCAAGACAGATTGCCCCAATCTCAAGGGAAATCCTAGCAAGGAGAAGGCCGAGAAGAAACCAAAAGAAAGAAGGGATAAAAAGAGACTTCAACGAGCATTTTTGGCGGACTCAGTTTCAGATTCCTCAGAAACTGCACCAGAAGAGAAAGTCACAAATTTGTGCTTAATGGCTGAAAATCTTGATCAATCAGATCAAGAAGAGGTATGTGACTTAAGTTATAAAGAATTATTTGAAGTTTCTAAATGCATACATACATCATATAGAAAACTGAAAAAATTGTATGCTAAGTTGAATTTGGATTATTTAGAGCTGTAGAAAGAATATGAGATCTTTAGGAGAGATCATGTATTAATTGATAGCAACCACATGACCTTGTTGGATGAATTTGATGATTTAAACAAACAGCATAATCTATTAAAATCATCTCACACTGAACTTAAAAATAATTTTAAGACTTATATGGATGAATCAGATACTAGAGAGCATGATTTGAAGATTGACAATTCGATTCTAGAAAGTATTAATGCTTATCTTAAAGTTCAGTTAAAAGTACTTAAAGAAAATAGAAATCCACCTAAACTTGAAGATTTTCATGAATCCTACTACGAGACCACTGGTTCAAAATCTAAGAAGAAAATTTTCAGGAAGAATAGATTGGTGAATCCTTTTTCAGGAATAAAATATTTTTCTTGTTGTAGTTTAGGACATATTTCCCACACTTATACACTTAAATATAGAACACATTTAGTGTGAAGACCTAAGGTGCATAAATCACAGCATATCACACATGCATCTAGTTTTAAATTATCAAGAGGTGAACCTAAACTTGTTTGGGTTCCCAAGACTAATATTTGATCATTTTGTAGGAGCGCTCTCACACAAGACCTCGTGAGAGTATTTAGTACCTGGACAGCGGCTGCTCAAAGTATATGACTGGAGATACGAATCAATTTATAATGCTGGAAGTCATGAATGGAGGCAAGGTTACACTTAGAGATAATACTACCAAGAGAGTGGTAGGTACAGGTATAATTAGAAACTCTAGAAACTTTGTGATTGAAAATATGCTGTTGGTTGAAGATTTGAAACACAATCTATTGAGTATAAGTCAATTGTATGATAAGGGTTATCATATAAAGTTTGTGCCTACTAGTTGTGTTATTAGTCTGAATGAAACTGTTGTTTTGAATGGTGATAGAGTTAATAATATTTACATACTAGATTTAAATTCTATTAAACCTTCTACTGCTCTATGTTTGAAAACTGTATCTGATTAATCATGATTATGGCATAGAAGGCTTTGTCATACTAGTATGAAAAATCTTAAGAAAATCACCCAAAAGCAACTAGTTAGAGGAATACCCAAATTAGACTTCACTAAAGATCACTTGTGTGATGCATGTCAATTAGGAAAATAAGTGATCCTCTTTTAATTTAATTAAGAAAATTAGGACTAGCAAGCCCTTAAAAATTATTCACATGGATTTATTTGGACCTGTTAGTACCTTAAGTCTAGGAGAAAAAAGATTTAAGTATGTTATTATGGATGACTATTCTAGATTCACCTGGATTAGATTTTTAAATCATAAGAGTGAATCATTTGAAGAATTTAGAGATTTTGCCACTTGGATTCAGAGGAAACTAGGTTTTAAAATAGTTACTATCCAAAGTGATCATGGGGGAGAATTTGAAAATGAAATGTTTAATGATTTTTGTAAATCTCATGAGATTGAACACAACTTCTCAGCTTCTAGGACACCTCAATAGAATGGAGTTATATAAAGAAAGAGCAGGACATTAGTTGAAATTACTAGGATCATGTTGGCAGAATATTCACTTCCAAAATATTTTTAGGCTGAAGTAGTTAGCACAGCGTGCTATGTGTTGAATATGGTGTACATAAGGTCTAAATTAAATAAGACACCCTATGAACTTCTTAAAGGTAGGAGTCCCAACCTCTCACATCTATAGGTTTTTGGATATAAAGTATTCATTCATAATAATGATAAAACTCTCTTAGAAAAATTTGATCCAAAATCTGATGAAGGAATCTTTCTAGGTTATTCAAGTGTTGGAAAATCCTTTAGAGTTTTTAATAAGAGAATATTGATAGTTGAGGAGACCACAAATATTATTTTTGATGAATTTTATGATAGTAGAGAATCTAAGTTGGATGAAGATGCGGTTGAGGTAGTAACCCAAAAAACTTGAAGATCAAAAAGTTGAAGAAAGGGTTGAAAAAGAAGAAGAAAACCAATTGCCTAGAGAATAAAAATTTGTAAGGAGTCATCCTAAAGAGTTGATTTTAAGAGAACCAAGTGAAGGAGTTAAGACTAGGCATAGTTTGAGAAAAGAAGTAAATCATTCAGCGTTTATTTGAATGATTGAACCCACTAATATAGAACAAGCACTTTTGGATGAATTTTAGATTTTGGCCATGCAAGAAGAGTTGAATCAATTCAAGAGAAATGATGTTTGGGAGTTAATTAAAAGGCCAAAAGATCAAACTGTAGTTGGGACTAAGTGGGTGTTCAAAAATAAAATGAATGATTCAGGAGCTGTTGTGAGAAATAAGTCTAGATTGATAGCTAAGGGGTATAATCAAATTAAAGGAATTGATTTTGAGGAGACATTTTCCCCTGTAGCAAGACTTAAAGTAATCAGAGTTTTGTTAGTCTTTGTCTATTTAAAAAACTTTAGATTGTACCAAATGGATGTTAAAAGTGCCTTTTTGAATGGGGTGATAGAAGAAGATGTTTATGTTGAGCAACCTCCAGGTTTTGAAAATTCTAAAATTTGTAATCATGTTTTCAAATTGAAAAAGGCATTATATGGACTAAAACAGGCACCTAGAGCATGGTATGAGAGGTTAAGCACTTTCTTATTAAAAGGATCATTTGTTAAAGGAAGTATGGACATCACTCTATTTTTGAAAAGAATTGGAAATGAAATACTCATTGTACAAATATATGTGGATGACATCATTTTTGGATCAACTGATAAAATTTTATGTGATAAATTTTCAAAGATAATGAGTAGTGAATTTGATATGAGTTTGATGGGTGATTTAAGTTATTTTCTTGATTTTAGTATAAAGTAAAATGAGGAAGGAACTTTTCTATGTCAATCTAAGTATGTTAAGGATATCCTCAAAAAATATGAAATGGATAATGTTAAACCAGTAACTACACCCATGAGTTCCTCAGTACTATTAGATAAAGATCCTAAAGAAAAATCTATTGATCAAAAGATGTTTAGAGGAATAATTGGATATTTACTTTATTTGACTGCTAGCATACCTGACATCATGTTTAGTGTTTGCTTATATGCTAGATTTCAAGCTGATCCAAAGAAATCACATTTGACAGCAGTGAAAAAGATTTTAAGATATCTTCTGGGAACTCAAAATTTAGGGATTTGGTATCCTAAGAATAGTTCTTCTTTTGATATTATTGGATACTTAGATTCTGATTTTGTAGGCTGTAAGGTGGATAGAAAAAGTACTTCTGGGACATATCAATTCATTGAAAATTCATTAGTATCTTGGACCAGTAGAAAATAAAATTCAGTGGCACTTTCTACAGTTGAAGCAAAATATATTGCCTAAGGGAGTTGTATAGTACAGATGCTTTGGTTGAAACAATAATTGAGTGACTTAGGATTTTCAAGTAATCTTTTGTGATAACACTAGTGCCATTTGTATTTTAAAGAATTCTATTCAACATTCTAGAACCAAGCATATTGATATAAGGCATCATTTTATAAGAGATCATGTAGCGAAAGGGGAAATTGAACTACATCATGTTGCTACTAAAGATCAGCTTGTAGATATTTTTACAAAACCCTTAGCTTTTGACACTTTTAGCATGTTAAGGACAAGGTTAGGTATGATTGATTTAAATGCTTAATTGAAAATTCTGCAAATATGTGTTTGTTAGTATGTTCATTGCAAGTGATTTATTTTCAAGTATTTTATGTTGTATTAGTTTCCTTTGTGTTGTCATTTTTTTTAAATAAAAATTAAAATTTTTGTTTAAATTGTTTTGTAGTTAAGTGTTGAAAACCTGTAAGATTGGAGAGACGAAAGTTTGTTTTATTTTGTCTATTCGTACTGTACGATTGCATGAACTTTGTCTGTACAAAAGGGGGAGGAATCACAGTTAGTGTCAGTTATTATTGATGATCGTACATACGAATACATCATTCGTTTGTACGATCCAAGTGTTGTTTCGCATGAGGAAGACTCTAACCGTCGCCTGAACGATCCTTTAATTTCTTGATCATCCCGGATAAACACGTCATCGTCTGTACGATCAGGAAGTCAAAAAGCATGTACGAAAGGACGCCTCGGGACGAGCAGTTTATGAAAAACCATTTTATTTTGACTGCTTTCGTTCATCCCGGATGAACTTTTATTCGTCCGAGATGAAATCAATTTCGTATTGTACGAAGTTGGTTCGTACTGTACGATTTCAGGTTTTTCTATATAAAGAATGGTCATTTTCTTTCATTTCACTTTCATTCTAAAACCTTTTAGAGCTTAGAATAGAAGATGTCGGGCAGTGAGAAGAGAGCACGTATTGCCAGGGGTCCTGCTTCTAGGAGAGACTGGGACGACAACTTTCTGAGTGAGTAAAATGAGGAAGCATACCTTAGGTATGCTGCTTCTAAGGTCACCCCTTCCCGCATTCTACTGCAAGAAAACATTCATTTTGCAGTAATGCCCTTGTTTGATTCCACCCAATTTGCTTTTCTTTTGACTCTAATTTATGCATTTAACAAGGTGCTTTTTCATTTGTTCCTGGCCAACATGACATTCAACCAGGATCACTCTGTCATTTCTTCATATGTCCTTAAGCAAAAAGTTGTGATAACTAAGGAGGATTTAGGGGAATATATTCACTTAAGAACTTATGGGACACGGGCACACACCTTTTCTACTAGATCAAAAAATGGTTGGTCCGGCATGAACCAAGTCCTTAGAGGTATAAGCACACCCACTCATGTTTCTCGTGTTGACTCCTTAAACCAGAATACACGAATAATCCAGCATGTGCTTATGACATCTATCATTCCTAAGGCGGGAGATCGAATAAATATGACACCACTTCTTTCTTCTACAACCTATATGATTATGATTGGCCAACCTATTGATGAAGCACAGTTAATCCTAGATTACATTTACTATCTCTCTGATATAGGTCTGGCTAGTGTAAAAAGAAAGAAGAATATTGCTTTAGGACACGTTGTTTGCTATACCTAGAGAAGAAATACAATCTAGTCCATCCTTCTGGACCTTCTGAACTCCCACTTTACTTCACTTACGCTTCTTTTCAAGTGTTATTTGGGAAAGAAGTAACTGCTGACAGCTCTGATGATGAACCTACTTCTGCTTCTGCTCCTTCAACTGCACCTGGACCATCTCAAGATTTCTATCAGAATATAGTCCAGCATTTTGAAAGAATGGATCAAAAATTTGATCATATGGAGGCATATTTGAAGCAGCAAGATGATAGGTACAAGGAAGATAGAGTATGGATTATTGATCAATTTGATTCTGTGAACACTAATATTGCTACGCTAAACAGCTATTTTACTTTGTTTGGCAATCAGCCACCTCCTCTAGATCAAGGTCCCTCCGATTATTAGTATTCCTTGTGTTTAGCTTAGCATGGATGTGATTGTAGTGTTCTTTGTTGTTTCTTAATATTGTATTTGTTATTGATTTGTTTTATGAGAGAGTTAGCAAGTTTATCATATGATGTTGTGCTATATAGTAAAGTTTGCTATTATGTATGTTTTAAAAATGATCAGAAATGAAATGTTCAAGTATTTTTGTGCATATCATTTTGTGTTATTGACTGAAAATGTTCTAATCTTAAAACACTTGACTGTAGTTGATTAATATTCTACAATATTAATTGAATTTATATTACAATAGAAAATTCTATGCATAACATTAAATTCTCAAAAAAATTTAGATTTCGTTATGTTTGGGTGTGATTAGAAGATCTTATTTTATCTTATTTAGACATGTATTATTTAGTCTAAATTAATATATATTTGATGTCTTAATATTACTCTTATATTCTATATCAATGTATTCATTATTGTATTTGTGACCCAGAGATAGTATTGATGGAAAGAATCTTACATTCAAAGGAAAGCTTAAAAATATGCACAAAATGTGCCATACAATAAAAGATGCGCAATGTCGCCAAATTTAAAAAGACACACAAAGTGTATCATTCAATAAAAGATGCGCAATGTCGCCAATTATTCTTTCCTCTAGTATTTTTCTCCAAGTTCACTAATCAATTATTGTCACTTTTGACTTAGAATTTTGGTAATATTATTTCATCTTTTGTGCAAAAGTTGAGGCTACTAATCTGTCTAATACATTACTATTTAGATCAACTTTTCTTCTCCTTAACATAATATGCAATCTAATACTTTTGAGTCTTTATTTTTTTTTACATCTGACTTGAATATTGTAGTTAAACTTCATTTAACATTATTCCATTTCTCAACTAATTTAAGTGTCCCTTTTTGTTGTTGGCAAAAGGGGGAGAGTTTTATTATTTGATTAAAATTGTCTGACTTTGTTTGCTTGATAAGTTTTTATTGTTTGACTTTGTGTGCTTGATTTATTTTGATTTGTTGCATTTAAGTTTTTAGTTGCTTGTGTAAATAGGAATGTACTTTGCTTTTACTTCTGTGTAGTGTGTAGTATTTGTAATGCTTGTGTTGCATGTTAAATTCTTATTATTCTTATCCTTTTGGTACCCTTTCCTTTGCTTATTCAGTATGTTTCCTTTTATCCCTTGTTTAGGATAGATTATTTCTTTAGGGGGAGCTTAGGCTTTAGAGGGAGCGTTGGACTTCATTTACTTAGGGGGAGTGTGCATTTAGTAGAATCTTAGGAGAAATATGACTTAAAGTGTTCATTTAAACAATAATTATTTTGTCATCATCAAAAAGGGGGAGATTATTATGATTTGAGTAAATCTGTTCATTCAAGTGAATTCTAATCTAAGTTATGTTTTGATGATTATAAAGGTTTATTGTTTGTTTTATTCTTCTCCTAATAAATATTTGAGTTTTTGTTGTATGTACTAAAGTATTTTTCAGGAAATTCACTCTACAGATTACTGAAGACTTCAAGTTCATTTGTTCAATGTAAATAAAGTCTGTAAATTTATTTTTCTTGAGTCTGAGAGAGTGTGATTGTAAGTTGGATAACTGTGCACACACACAATGGGGGAGTAAAAACTTAATTTTTTTAAATTGATCGTACAGTACGATTTATATATTATATGGGATGATCTGTAGTATATATCCTCCATATCGAACCCATATGGCAAGAAATTTTTCTAAGTTAAGTTCGTACAGTACGAATTACTATTCGTACATGAGTTTTTGCTGTACGAACGGCTCTGACTTGGGTTCGTCCAATTGTTCGTATGAGACGAACTGATCGTACGAAGTGCTCTGACTTGATCGTCCAAGTGTTCATTCGGGATGAGATGTTCGTACGAAGCGCTCTAACTTGATCGTCCAAGGGTTCGTCCGGGACGAGATGTTCGTACGAAGCGCTCTAACTTGATCATCCAAGGGTTTGTCCGGGATGAAATGTTCGTACGAAGCGCTCTGACTTGTTCGTCTCATGGTTCATACGGGACGGATCGTTCAATATTTTGAACTATTCATATAATACGATATTCGATCGTATGGGATGATCGGCACGGATTATATTTGAAATTTTTAGTTTTTGGACGATTTTTCTTGTCCCAAGTATATAAATGACTTAAAACTAACTGAACGAAAGATCCTTCTACAAAAATACTTTTGGAGAGTGAAAGGGAGAGTGATTGGGAGTGAGTGTTGAGAAATCTTTGAAGAGAGAATTGTGAAGGGATTCACAAGTATCCAATTGTGAGGATTTCTTTACTTGTTCTTCTAGCATCTTCTTATCTTTCTTGGAGACTTTCGTAAGAGTTTTGTTCGAGAGGATTCCGGTTCTCTGTCGTCTCTTGGAGGGTGAAAAAGGATGACGGTTCTCTGCCGCACTTGGAGAGTGTAAAAGAACGTTTGGTTCTCTGCCTTCACCAGGAGGGTGAAAAAGGATGACGGTTCTCTGCCGCACCAGGTTGGTGGAAGAGAGTTTGTAAAGGCTTCTCCGCCTTGCTGTGGGGGCAAAAGGAGAGTCACTTGAGTTTAGTGCAATATCTAGAGAAGGAGTCTCTAGGGAGTGGATGTAGGTCGTGTTTGACCGAACCACTATAAATTATGGTGTTTTTTGCTCTGACTGTTTACTTTTCCGTACTATTTTTATTACGCATTTTATTTTCTTTTTGTGGTTGAATTTCTGTGTTTTGAAGAGAGCAAAAGAATTAACTATGTTCGTACTGTACGAAGTGTGTTCGTACTGTACGATTTATTTAAAAGTTTCTAAAATTCTAAGAGTAATTTTTTTAAAAGGACCAATTCACCCCCCTCTTGGTTAGCCTAGGGACGCGAGCAATAGGTCTAACAACCTATTAGCATTTTCAAATGTGCATTATACAATATGGGCTCATAGGCGCCACCCTCTTTCGTGATTTGGCGCATCAAGTGCACTTTTTATGAGGGGTCATGCAACCTATGACACGTAATAATATATTATTTTATTTCCTCTCAAAGATAAGTGTTCACAAGATGTATGACACATTCACGGGGTGCGTACGAATCTCTTGACATTAACAGGTGGCATGTATGCTACCTAGGGCACCTGTGCACCTGTATCCCGTCCCCTTATCTTTTTTTGTTTGAAGTTTGGCTCAATGTGTCCTAAAAAGGGAATCATTTTTTTAGGTTATAAATAGGGAGCTTGACCTTAGTTCAGCTTTTTACATATCTCAGTTCACGTAGCATGTGTTTTTGAGGTTCTTGAGTGTGTGTGCAAGCTAAGATCTAAGAGGGGGAAGTTTGATTTATGCTTACATTGGTTGTCGAGCAACTAGTTCTCCTATAAGTTTACTGTAAGTTTATTCTATTACATTTTTATTTTTTGTTAATTTTTGCTTTTCAATATTTGGAATTTAGGATGCCATGCATTTTTATTTTGTTGACTTAAAAGTTGGGTTAGATTTCAAAATTTTTAAAATTTTGTTTAGGTCATTTATTTTAGTGTAAATTTTGGTAGCACTCGACATTATCCCTACGTAACGGGCTAGATCAGGGTGTGTTAGGTTTTCCCACCTGCCAAGAAAGATAGTCATGGTAGACATCAAGTGACACCACAACCTAAATCTTTAATTTTGGCATGCCAAGAAAGGCAATCATGGGTCTTCAAGTACTTATTTACAAAGTATAGTATTTCCCCTCCTGCCAAAAAAGGCTGTCACAGGTACTTAGTTTTTCATATATAATAAAGTTTCCCACTTGCTAAGAAAAGTGATTAGGATGCTTATTTTCATGCATAATATATTTTCCCGCCTCCTAAGAAAGGTAATCATGGGTACTTATTTTTATGCATAGCAGATTTCTCCGCCTGCTAAGAAAGGAGGTCATGATTACTTATTTTCATACATAACATATTTTTCAGCATGCCAAGAAAGGCGATCATGGATACTTATTTTCATGCATAACAGATTCCCTCACCTACCATGAACAGCAGTCATAGATACTTACTTTTATGCATAGCAAATTCCTCCACATGCGAAGAAAGATAATTAGAGGTACTTATTTTTACATGCATAATTTACAAAATAACTAGTATCGAGGAAATACCTCGAGGAGTGTAGCAAAGGTGGCGATGATGATGACACCTGCGATGCACAAATATATTTTTATGATTATCATATATTTTATTTCATTATATGAAATGGGGGGCTAGAGAGAGAAAGAGAGGATAGGGTTGAGAGAGTGTGTATTATATTTTTAAATAAATTCATTTCACACTTTTAGATTATTACAATCTCTCCACCTTCGAAAAATGCTGTCCCCGACATTTTTATATTAGTTTTTGAGAGGAGAGAGAGAGAAAGAGAGAAAGCGTACTCAAAATAAAATTTCAAATTCAATTCAACTAATTATAAATCAGAAATTATATCAAATCACTAAAAACAATTGTGTCGTAAAACTTAACTTAGAAGGATAAAAGAACACAAAATCATACTAGTGGATTTATATTCTTATGCCTGAATAGTTAAACAAATCGTTAAGATGAAATGCACAAAAAAATCATGTGTAACTCGTATTCATACATGTAAAACAAAATCTCATTTTTATTCAGCTCGTACGTTCTCTGTTCCGCTCATAAGCTCTAGTTATATTTCAATTCTTCCAATAACCATGTTCTGATACCAATTGTCATATTTTTAAAATAAATTCATAAGCTCTAGTTATATTTCAATTCTTCCAATAACCATGTTCTGATACCAATTGTCATATTTTTAAAATAAATTTATTTCTCACTTTTGCATTATTACATAGAGACTAGGTTTTGTGGGGAAATGTTTAGAGAGAGGATGTAAGAGTGAAACCCTTCTTTCTAGAGAGAGGAAGAGAGATAGAGAGGGATTTTTCTCTCTTTTTAGAGGGAGAAAGAGAGACTCTCTTTCTAGAGAGAGAAAGAGAGGAGTGGTGAGGAAAAGTGGTGGAGAGGCTTTATGGAGGGAGGGAGGGAGGCTAGAGAGAAAATGACCTTTCTTTCTGATCTTATAGAGAAATGACTATCTCTCTCTAGCACTAGAAAGAGAAAATGAAAGATGATGGATTTTTAGTGGAGAAGATGTAGGAGGTGTTGGGAAAGATTTTCTTGTGAGGATAGTGTGGTGGTTTGAGGGATGTGGATAGATAAACAAAAAAAGTAAGGTTAGGATTTGGGTTAGGTTTAGGGAAAAAGATGATAAGGAAGAAGAAGAAGAAAGAGAAGAGGAAGAGGGGAAGAAGAAGAGAAGAAATGAGGGGAAAATGGAGGAGGAAGAAAGAGGATGAAAGAAGAAAATGGAGTTTGAAAGAGAAGGAGAAGGAAAGAAGAAGAAGGAGGAGGAGGAGGAGGAGTTACCTAAGTGATGGCGGCGACAGCGGCGGGAATGGCTAGTGGCAGGTCGGTTTGGCACGCGAGAAAGGGAGAGAAGGGCGTTTATGCGTGAATGGAGTGTCATGCATAAATGAGGTATGCATGGTGTGTCAGGGTGTGTTATGTGAGTGGGAATAAGGGATATTTTATGGATTTAATTTTTTTTATCCTTCTCTATTTTTTATAATTACTATTTATAATTAATTTTAAATATAAAAATGATATGAATTTATTTTAATTAATCATGCCTCGATTCAGTTGCCACATCGCCGTCGTTCACGCACGTTGATGCCGCCATGATTTATACGTGCACAAATTTTAATTTTTACAGATCTATGACCCTGGTCAATGAGTTTTACATTTAGCCGTTTTAGCTATCCCAAACACCTTGGCGCTGTTTGTTTAGCTAGCGAAGGTCATTTTGGCAATTTGGAACTTTTGTCGATACTCATCGGGTGAGTTTCATGAGACATCGCGCTCTTAACTTTTGAAACTTATCGTGTTCGGACGACCCGGCCCTGACACTAATATTGAGATCAATAGGTACATCACATGTAAACCAACATTTTCTATGCATAAGTTGTGCTAATTTACTATGATTATTATCTTTTAAGGAATTTTGTTTCAATGTGACTCTAAAATTTGCTTTTTTAATGGCAATATTAAATATCATAGAAGGACAACTACAATATATTCTGGATGTTATACTTAATCGCATCTAATTTCACAGGGACATTTTTTTGTCAACTTCTCAATTTATAGTTGTTGTGTTATGGATGTTGCATTATATATTTTAAATTGCATTCTTTGTATTAAGGATGATGTGTTTTCTCTTGAATTGGACTTCATCATGTTATGAATATTTATTATATCTCTTGAATTGCACTCTATTGCATCAATTTATCATTTTTAAATCATGCTCAATCTTGTCTGACTCATGCTCGATCTTTTCTCATTCATGATCTTTTCTCATTCATGCTCAAACCATTTTTGAACAAGTTTTCAACTCTTTTCGAACCTTAATCAAACCGTGTTTGAATCTTAGTCTATAATTGCTCAAATCATGTTCAATCTATGTTGCATAATGTTCAAATATGGACCCAACCTTATTGAAATATGGTTGAACAATGTTCAAACTAATCTTAATCAATGCAAACTTTAAATAAGTATTCTACGATCAAAAGTATGAGTATTTGGTTTGGAAAAAAAACTTTTAATCATATTTTTTCAAGAAAAATATAAACATTTCTCTAATTTATGCTATTATTGGGTATATAAAATCACAATTCCCAATTATGTACATCAAAAATAAGAAATAAATATTTTAAGCTTTCTTTCCTTAAATTTTATTTTATTTAGGGGCTGTTAGTTTACTTAAAAAGAAATGCAAATGAAAGGAATGATGTGGAAAACAAAATTTATGAGTTTAGTTTATTGAAAAAGGAATGCATTGTAAAGTTCAATGAATTCATTTTTCACTTCCTAGTTCATTTTTGATATATTGCAAATTTGTCCAATTTTGACAAAAATTTCTTTTCGCCGCAAGCCACTGCAATGTAGTCACTCATCTCTAGCTGCATACTACCACCAACTGCCTTGCGCTTGTCGGCCAGCTATTAATAGCAGGCAATGCTTGCCATTCGATCGCCGACAATGATCGCTGTCATCGCTAGCCTCCCACCAGCCACTGAATACTATCGTCGACCACCGACCACTATCACTGACCACCATTGGCCACTATCGCCTATCATTGGTCACTGTCGCCTACCACCACAACTACCCATCACCTGCAGCTGCCCACAGGCCATTGTCGCCTGCTGCTCTTCATCGTCGATACAGGCCGCTGCCATTATTTAATTTTACATTATATTATTTTACTTCAAACTAAATAAAAAAACATCCTCTCCATTCATTTTATCCACATCCAAATAATTTAAAATATTTCAAATGTAGTTTTTTTACTCTACTCATCTCAAAAGATAATTAGCAGAAAGAAAAATGTGAAGTTTACTCTTAACTCTTAAGGTTTGTTTAGTAGCGGGATTTAAGCAATATTTATGTTGGATTTGTAGTAAATCCTGCCAATTGGTTTTAGAGCGTGCAAAAATCTGAATCAATCACAAATTCTGGATTTACAGAATTATGGCGTAAATCCGAGATTTACTAAATCCCGTTATTTGACGGATTGTAACAATATTTATAGATTTGCGAAGTTCTCCCGCAATGAGCGAGCGAGTTCCCTTCTTCAAAGAGAAGGCGAAGAAGATTCTTTAGCGACTCTTTCAACACACAGCTTCACGTGAAGCAGGTGAGGCTGAAGTAGTAACGAAGAAATGGCGACGATGAAAAGCAACAGGGTAACAACAACAAAGAAATGGGGATCTTAAGCAAACAAGGGCCTCCATCCAATTAATCTAATTTAGCATAATTAATATAATTTAAAGTATTAATAATTAATTAAATAAATAGTAATGCAATTAAATAGTCTAATTAAGTTTAATTAAATAATTAGTAGTATAATTAATAATTAAAAATATTATATTTAGCTTAGGATTTTGAATTTGAAATTGAATAATTAATTATATAATTACCACTGTAAATAATAATTAAATAATTAATTAATAGTAGAATATTTAAATACTTACTTAGTTAATTAATAGTATTATTAATAATTAAATCTATGAAACAATACTTAAATAACTAATAAAAACATTAGTATGAGTATTAGTTCCAAAATAGTTATTAAAAAACTAATTAATTAGGTCATTATCAATATAATTAGATATTAAAAACTTATTAAATTAACACTTAAAAAAATAATTTGATAATTAGTAGTACAGTGGCGGAGCCAGAAATTTTATCAGGGAGGGATAAATTAAAATAGTTTTGTTTGCCATCTCATCTAGAATGTTAGAATACATTAAAATAGTTCCATTTGCCTTCTCATTACTGGAGCCAAGAGGAGCTGTAAGATCAAAATTAAGAATGCAAATAACATAGCGAGAGAGGAGCGAAAGGGAAAACGAAAAGTGTGCTCAAGGTCGCGAGTCGCGAGAGAGGAGCAAAGGAGAAAACGAAACAGACCATTTGGGTCGAGGGAAAGCAAGCCATTTGAGGGCAGTCTCCGTTTGGGCCTATGATATGATATTGTAGCCAAAGTAAAAATTTGTATAAGAAAGTTATTATGAAAATTAGTAAGAAAATTATTCCAAATAAAGCCTAAAGTATAGTCTTGCATGTTAAATCAGGGAATTGTTAGGTCTTATTTTTTATAAAAATAATGATAATTTTCTTATGTAAACTGATCATCCACACTTAAATTGGCTTTAGAATGAGTGCAACACATACAAAATTCAATTAAAATGTATATTACACATATCTCAAAATAAATACAATACTTTTAAGATCCATTTTGAAAAATAAAAAATGATCAATAAATTCTGTAATTATTTTTTTATGAATATATTACATGCAATAAAAATCGTGTTGAATAATTATAATTTGTACCTCTAGCTCTTACTTTTCTTATAAAAAAATTGCTTTAAGCTCTTATATCATCTGCAATCAAGAAAACTTTTTTTTAGGGGGGGCACGCGCCCTCCTTGCCTCCCCCTCCCTCCGCCCATGGTACTCTGAGTATTAATTAAATTATTTGATAACTAAACAAGCTTCTAAGTACATTATTTATCATTACAAGTTATTGACGGTTATTACAATTAAAATTAATTAGTAACTCATATTTAACAAACAAATTAAATTAAAAATATATTAAATTTAATTTTTAAATGAATTAATTATTTTAAATTCTGAATTATATTGTCAAATAATTTATTGAATTTAACAACTATCTTATCAAATAATTTTTAAGATTTAACAAATCCAAAATTTAATAGATTCAAGTGCGTGGGATTCGGCCGGTCATTCTGATTTCGGATTTTCAGATCAATCCGGATTGGATCCGATTTTAAAAATGGGTCAGAAAATAAACTTAATCCGACCTTCTGACAAACGGGTTCAGCTAAATCTTCTGATCGGATCGAGGCTTGATTTCGGGTCGGGGCACCTGGAGCCGCTCCAGCGAGTAAGCGAGAAAGCAGAGGAGCGAAGAGAAGATTTCCGTTGCAGAAATGATTTTGGGCTCAGGCATGGAGATGCCCATGACGAGGCTCGCCCTAAATGTGAGGACGAGGAGGCGTGGACTGCCCGTCATACTTGCTTCGGCCAACAAGGGCGTTATCCGAGTGGATATCGAGCAACTAAGGCACCAAATCGACCAACTCCATGCGCAAGCTGAGATTACGAGGTCAAAAGGTCCTCTATTTTTTCTTTCTTCCATTCCAGCGGCCTTACATCGAAACGTGTTTCTGGTTGCTACTGTCTTCCTCTGCTTTGCTTTAAATTGACTTTTTGGAATGATTGATGATATTACTCGGAACTAAATTATGGAGAAGTTTGATTTAAACCATTAAACATGATATCGCATATACTGCATGAACCTTTAATCTAAATTGGATTATTTTGTAATTTAGATCTTCTAAATATTGGTTTTGGTTCCTTGATTTCACATCTTTAATCTTGCCATGTTCTCCTGCAATTTTCATTTTTTCCCATTCTATTGAAAATGAAGCAGTCCATGAGCATTCATGTGTTTTCATAATCTTGAAATTGACTACTTTCTCTCGCAGCAAATAATGCAAGATTACGGCTGATGAGGTTGTCCGAAGCAGCTGAGAATCTCCAAAGAAGGGCAGTCTTGGAGGTTGCACGTAGCATGGAAAATGAAGCCAGGGAACTTCTTATGCAAAAGAAGAAGCTGTTGCAAGCCTTGGAGAGGACAAAAAGGCGTCTAGAGGTGCTTGATGAACTTTCAATGAAGATTAATGAGGTGAGAATTTTCATGCTACTGATATTCAAGAAAAGTACCTACCTGCATAAGCAAGCTATGATGGCAAGATGCTCTGCGTCTTTACCTCAGATCAGTGAATCATGTTTAATTTCCAGACATTATTTCATTGCTATAATGTCATATGCAGTGGAATGTGCTTGATGGATGAATGGCCTTACTGGCATTATTCGCTTAAGTGCTCAAGATGACCTTATTAAGCAGTATTTTGTAATGCTTGTCACTAGTTGAGATTGAATTCCATTTATATAGGTAAATGGCTTATATGGATATTGTTATTATTTGAAGTTGATTACCTTTAAAATAATATAAAATATCATATTCTAAAATTTTAATTTAGAATCATATTCAAAATAGTTAATGGTGAAATATCCTGATTTAGAATATTATATTATTAGATTAGTTAAAATATGATGATTACATCATTCAAGTCATCTTAAAATAAATTTAGTAATTTATTACATCATCTAGTTCAACCTGAACTTTGAACCTCTTGTTCTTTTGATTTAATGCCCAATCTGGTTTTCAAAACCTTAATTTTTTTATAAAGCTTTGGTGTGATCTTCTTGGTGTATTTATATAAGCACAAGCATGGATGTGTAGGTTATTGAAGTACCATTTGCATTTATAGACTGAGCCACCTTACTTGAATTTCGACTTGCTTTAAAAGTCTTAGGTTGAGCTTGAGGAAAGTCTGAGTTATATGCTTCAGCTTAATTAACAACGAAAGCATGAGCTTGTTTATCACCTCACAGTGGAAGGAAATAGGAGGAATGGAATGGGGTTGTTATTAGTTTGAGGTTGAGGGAGGAGGAGCTCTCTTTAACTGAGGGAATTTGGAGCTACAAGAAGGGAATGAATGAAAACTGAGCCACCTTAGTTGAAGCTCAACTTGCTTTAGAAGTCTTGGGTTGAGCTCGAGGCAAGTCCATGTTTTATGCTTCAGCTTAATTAAACATGAAGGCGTGAGCTTGTTTATCAAAGTGGAAGGAAATAGGAGGCATGTAATGGGGTTGTTATTGGTTGGAGGTAGAAGGAGGAGGAGCTCTCTTTAACTGAGGGAATTTGGAGCTACAAGAAGGAAGGGAAGGAATGAGTTAAATTGAACTGAGCAGCCTTAGAAGTCTTGGGTTGAGCTCGAGGCAAGTCTGTGTTTGATGCTTGAGCTTAATTAACAATGAAGGCATGAGCTTGTTTATCACCTCAAAGTGGAAGGAAATAGGAGGAATGGAATGGAGTTGTTATTGGTTAGTGGAAGGAGGAGGAGCTCTGTTTAATTGAGGGAATTTGGAGGTACAAGATGGAAGGGAAGGAATGAGTTAAATTGAACTGAGCCACCTTAGTTGAAGCTCAACTTGCTTTAAAAGTCGTAGGTTGAGCTTGAGGAAAGTCTTTGTTTTATGCTTTGGCTTAATTAACAATTAAGGCATGAGCTTGTTTATCACCTCAAAGTGGAAGGAAATAGGAGGAGTGGAATGGGGTTGTTATTGGTTCGAGGTGGAAGAAGGAGGAGCTCTCTTTAACTTAGGGAATTCGGAGCTGCAAGAAGGAAGTAGAGGAATGAAGTGGTAGATGTGAGAAAGGTGGAGGCCAATGGGAAACCACATGTCAAGAAGCAATGGTGATGGAAATTTGTAAGTATGTAGGCCAATGGGAAACCACATGTCAAGAAGCAATGGTGATGGAAATTGTAAGTATGTTTGCATCGAAATCATAAATTTTGTTGATTAAAACATAAATATTTAGATGCCTTTGACTGTTCTATTATAAACATCATTATTCTGAAGGTTGTCGTCAAATTTGATCAACTGAAGCTTAAGGATAAGGCATGTCATCAATTAATGAAATAGAATTGCCTGTCCTAATTCATCACTGATCCATCTCAACACCAAAGCCTTTTTACAATCACAAAATACTACAGAAATAGTGGAACGCATGGGTGCTGTCTGAACCCAATGGCTTCAGGAACATAATCACAAGAAATAGCATGCAAAAGATGCCACTTAAATGTAATGCAAGTGTTTTTACAATGATCAGATAGGCTACAGGAGCAGTGCATGGCTATGATAACCCATTGCTATAGTCTTGCATCAATCTTCTTGGAAAAATTCAGCCCCAATAAATTTAGTTCTTGATATTCATTAAGTAAAGATGTCCATAAATTTGATGCTTTATATAATGTAATTCATGAATCATTACAAATAGGTATGTCACACTAGTAAACATGACATTTCTAGAATTTAATATCAAGGGCAGCCAAATTTTATTATCCTAGATAGCTTCTGAAATAGGATGTGTAGGGCTATTTGAAATAATGTTGGATGCAAATTCATGAGGAGATAGAATGGGAGAAGAATAAAATTCATTAGTTGCAGATTCATGAAATAAAATTGAAGTAGATATATTGAAAGATTGTATTAATGCTAAAGTTTCTTGAAAATTTTAATATGTTGGCGTTAGTTCCAATTTACTGCATGGTTATATGGCTTTACCTTTTGCATTTATAATTCCTTGAAGCTTCTTGAAGGAAGCCTTTTTTAATTAAATGCAACATTTCCTTATCACCTGGATTAAACTCCATGTACCTCATATTCACATTAATAGAAAACTTAGCATTGTTCTAATTAGTAGCCATTTTTTTGCAAATATCCTCATGCAAGTCGTACAAATCTTGCAAATCATGCACATGATGAACTTTGGCTATATTAGAAAAAGGGATTATATAAGAAAGAGATTAAAGAAGTCGTCAAGAAGTACAGAAAGAGAGAAAAGGTAAAGAATTAAATGACGGTGTGAATGCCTATTTATAAGGAAGTCATAGAAGTTAAAGCATGGCAAAGCTGAATCCAAAGTAATCATTTTAGTCATTTAAAAACACAAATCAAAGCGTTAAGCCAAAGATATTTAGTAATCAATCGTGCAGAGATACGAAGTGACACACATACCTGAGTAGCTCAAGTGATATCTGGCAAGTTAGATCGCCAACAGTCATGAAGTTCATTTTAGAATAATAATTGTTTACTTTGGTTGATCAAACAAATAAAATAATTAAACAAGATCTATCCAAAATTTTATAAAAAAAGATTCTTTATTATTGCCTAAGGCTTAAAAGATAAGCAAAAAGACTTGAAAAGGAAAATAAATATCTAATAGGAATAAAATTGTCTTTCTTGTGAGTAACAAACAAAGACCTAACTTGGAGGAGGGTGATATGAAGAATGTGAGTTTCCAAATTCGTCATACATGACAATGCAAGTCCTAATAGAACTTGGATCATGGAGTCATGGATGTTATCTTAGAAAACTAATCCATGCATTTGATTTTTCATATCATTAGCTTCCACATTACAAGTTCTATTTTTGAACTTAAGTTTTGAATTTAGTATTAAGTTTTTCAAAAAGAATTTTAAAAAAGAAAATTTTTAAAACAACAATTCACCCCCCTCTTGGTATGCTATTGTATTTCAAGTGGTCTAACACCCACAAATTGAACTTTTAGCAATTTATAATAAAAATAGAGTAGTTATTTGGCATGCATGTCCTATGAAGTACAAACTATCTGCATGCTTTCAGGGCTTGAAAAAAGCATCAAAAGCATGAAAAAAAACCATATTTATATATAATTTTTATTGTAAATTTATTACATAAACTTCAACTTACCACTATTTGCAAAATGCATCTCTCAAACCCTCACAACACTCTTTTTAGAAACATTATAAATGAAGTATGACTCCATGAACAAACTGACACATTTGACGAGGCGCATCCAATTTCTTTTATATGTGACTTTATCATTTAAATTGCTTACTTCTTATCAAACATGGCAACTTCACCTAAAATATCATTAAGGAGACTAGATAAAACATTGAACTTCTCCCTCGAGTTGCCCAAATGGATTTTCTTAGCCTCTCTAAAATCTTAAGTTTAGACACTTTCGGTAGTTTAGGCCTTTTCAAGTTCAAAGTTGACTTGAAGAGTGAGTATTATTTCTATCGTGGATTCAAAATCCTTAAGTAGACTCTCAAACCTACCTGTTGGAACTTGTAGGCTTCATAAATTCATGCCCGACTCTTTTAAGAGAGTTTATATTTTTTGGTCAAATTTTAGAAGGCATATTAGATTGTAGATATGATACAACTCATATTTTTAGTCCTTAATTTTTTAGAATTTTATGATTTGGTTTTGGATTTTTTATAAGTGTAAGCCTCTATAATTAATTATCCCTCCGGGTGATATAAGCGGACTTTCAATTAAGGCTAGTTGTTAGGTGCTAAATACTTAGCACAATTGGCGCTAAATACTTAGCATATGACTATAATGATTTGATTTTGGGATAGACAATTATCACTATTTGGTTAAAATAGATGGTGAGGGGAATGATGATGAAATTTATCAATTTTCTATAATTCTATCATCCCAAATTTTTATGGACCATTGTCTACTTAGTCAGCAAAGATAATCGACCCAACCTTATCCAAGAATTCTTATTGGTAGCCTTGAGTTGCTTCGTCTAAGGGGACCTTATACTTGGGGTAAATGTTTCTCTAAGGTGATAATTTTAAGTTGACCTTAGCTAATAGAGGGTTATATGCCTTATAAGTGTATCTTATAATTCACCACTTAAGGGCTTTGGGGCTAATGAGTAGGTTATGTTTGTGATCATAATTTAATGTTGCCATGTTGCAGTGACTTACTTGGTCAAAGTGCCTTAATTTTAACTAATATTTAGTGGTGTGATTTGGTCACAAAACAATCCTATTAGTGGATATGTGTCACTCTTTAATAGCATGATTTGCTTTGAGAGCTATCATAGTGATACATTCGGTAAGTGTTAAGTATAAATGGTGTACTGTTTATTGTATTTAAATTCAATGAAAATGTGTTGTTTTAGTTGTGTTTGTTCAGGAAATATTTAGAAAATTACAAAAATTACAAGTCTTGAGCAGTACTGCGGCGCCAACTTATATCACGCCGCAGCGCCTACATCATCCATGCCAAGGAGCCTATTTCAAACATTGCAGCGCCGACTTCTCTGTTGTTCAGTGCCACACGATGCAAATGTCAATGTCGCGGCACCTCACAACGCCGCTGCGCCCAAAATTTAGCACCGCAGCATTGGAGTCTCAGAAAATTCACACAGAAGTGCCATGTCTTTCGACGCCTCAGGGCTAGAATCTCAATTCGAGTGCTACAACACTAAATTTTGGAGCACCGTAGCGGAGCAGTTTCCAACTCGAGGAGTCGCACCGACTCAGTTAAAAGACGCACCATTTCAATCAGTAACCATGCCATGTCAGCTAACGTCGTAGCGGAGCTAACATTGAAGTGCCGAGACACTAGTTCAGTTTTCACCGTCGCGGCTCCTGAACACGTCCCTGTACTTATTATAAATAGTTTTTCAATTCTGTTACTTAAGTGAAATTCTGTAATTTTAAGTGTGTTTTTTTAGTGCCCCCTTAGAGTAAAGTCTAAGGGAGGCTAGGGAAGTGCAAGATATTTTTTCTTGTGGAGATCTCAGCTTATTTGTGTAAGCAACTCTGTGGTTAGTAGGAGTGTGGAGAAGATTATTTGGTCCTTCCGGGTGATAATTTTCTTATTCTTCTATTGTATCTTTTCTTCTAATGAATGAAATGAAGATGACTTTGCTTATTATTTCTTTCATGTCTGACTAATTCTTTAGTTTTGGACTAATGATGTAGAAAGCATAATATGTACTAATATAGACTTTTGTACTTTAATGAATATTTTGATGTTTTCAATATCTCCTGTTCTTTATTTAATGCATACAATGACCATGTGTGTAGTTAAAATTTAGTGTGATGTATAATATCGATAGAGAAATACTAGAATGATTAGGAGTATTGAAATGGAATGTTAGCATGCTTAGACATAGGATGCTTGAATATTCTAGTTTCTATGGAGATAGAAAAACTGCATGAAGGCCATAAATCTTTCTATGGAGATAGAAAAATAACATAAAGGCCATTCGTATGCTCGTCAAGCTTTTCCACCTGGATTTTGTTTCAAGAGGGCTCGGTAGTCCACGCAGAATCTCCAGCTTCTATCCTTCTTCTTGACCAATAAGACTAGACTAGAAAAGGGACTCACACTTGGCATGATAATCCCTGCCTCCAACATCTCTCGGATCAACTTCTCAATCTCATTCTTTTGAATTTGTGGGTAGCGGTAGAGCCTAACACTAATTGGTTACACTCCCTCACATCTGAAGAGCTCGGTCCTTACACCTGTGCCCCCATGTATACTTCTCCTAACATTTGAAACATAACCCTTTTGCCAGTCTATCCTGCACCTCTGCTTCTATAAGACGTTTGAAGTTGCCTCTAAGGTGAACTCAAGTGTCCTTCTCCTTCAGTGCTTCCCTTTGAAACGATACTGTCTGGGTTCTCGGCGCCAGGGTCATGGAGGTACTCCTGTAAGCCCCTCCCATGACATTGCTCCTGCTAGCCTTCTTCCTCCAATATTTTTTCTCCACCCTCTTAGCAAGCTCCATCGCCTCTCTCAGCCCTCTAGGTTTAGCATCATGAGCTCTGCTCGTATGTCCTCCCTAAGCCCCTTCATTAAATTTCCTTCTAACCCTTTCTCAGAAATTCCTCTCAGTTTTCTTGAAAGCAGCTCAAACTTCTCACGATACTCCATGATTGCCCTCTCTTAAGTTAGGGCATAAAAATGTTCGTGGAGGTCTCCTTCCTGAATGGCTTGAAAAAGTTCCAACAAACACTCCTTAAATTTTCCCCAAGAGTAGATCAGATATCGAGCCTCCCTCCACTGAAACCAAGCTAGGGCTTTTTCCTCCAAACATAGGCCCGCCGCCATGAGTTTTTCCTCTTTTGTCTACCCATTGATAGTAAAGTAATGCTCCAATCGGTATATCTAACGTTGAGCATCTTCCCCTTTAAAGACCGGTATCTTTAGCATTCTCGATCTCGCATCCATACCCCAATGGTTTCTCCCTCCATTAATTCCTCCCGTGTAGTGGTGGTGCGATTCCCTCCTTTCCTCCCTTGGTTGATTTGGACCCCATGGCTCCTCCTAACGATGACATCCTCCATTCCACCTCTCCCTATGCCAAGGTAATCTTCCAAAGAGTTCAGTCTCCCTCCTCCTTACAGTCCTTCCTTCGGAATGACCCGATCCGCCCACCCTTGGAGCCCCCCTATAGTGGTCCTTGAGGGTACATACTTTCCACTTCATCATCATCCTCTTGAATTTCCTTTCCCCTTGGTTTAACCCTAGGATTTTCCGGTAAAGCTTTCGACTACATATCAAGCATATTTTTCATTATATCTTTAAAGTTTTCAAAGCGATTCTCGATGGCTGAGAGTCTTCCCTCCACCCCAGAATATTTTTCCTCTACTCTGGCCTTGAGTTGTTTTATCTCGCCTTCCAACGCATCCATCTTCTTGGCTTCCATTGATTTGGATCTAGGCTCAAACAACAAAAATCAGCGAAGATGACTTGTTTTTCCGCCCAAGGAGGTGCTCTGATACCAATTTGATAAGCCTTAGAGACAAAAACAACAAATAACAACTTGAAATAATGCAGGAAAACTAAAATAATGACTGATTTTTATTGAAACGATGGTGATCTACAATTCGAAAGGTAGATCGCTCTCCTAAACAATTTAGACGCTGCTAGGAAGCCCTCACGAAAAAGAAACTACAACAACTCTCAATTCAAAACACATATAATCCCCTTAACAAATCCTAGAATCATCCCTAAATAAGCTCTCCCCATTTCCCCCCAAAAAAGCCTTTTCTTACTAATCTCCCTCTCCTATTTGAATTCAAACCCCCACATTAATTCCTTAATTAATCCTTCTCATTACATATGAAATTATTGCTTTGTTGGGCACACAAAGGGGGTCAAATATTCCTCTCTTGTGCCCCCTGTGCGTGTGGCTTCCGCTCCCCCCTGCTGAGTCGGGCCGGCTCTATTTTGGGCCGGCTGAGCCGATCCCTCATGGATCGGTTGTGGGCTCCAAAAATTTGGCCCCAGTCTCCCCGTTACTTTTTCGTGGGAGTTTTAATGGATTAAGTTTCGGGGTAAATTTTGGAAAGGCAGATGGATTTGTAGATAAGACACTACCCAGAGATTTTGCCCTCATTTTACGAGGACTTTATGATATGAGTTCTGGGTTCCTATAGGCGCAAGCCCCTTTAGTTAATTACCCCTCCCGATAACGAGAGAGAACTTTCGATTAAGGCTAGTCGTTAGTTAGATACGTAAAAATACGTATTATCTGGCATATAGTAGCAGCATGGGCTAAGGGATTTGAAAATTTGAAGTGTATTTAAAATCTGAAAGTTCACCATCTTGCACTTAAAACGAATGGTGGGGGAATGTATGATGGACCTGATCAAGATCCCATGGTTCCGTCATCTCGGGCCATCGTGGTCCTTGGTCTACTTAGTCAGAGGAGGTAGTCGACCCAACCTGACAGAAGGATCCTTATCGGCAGCTATGGGTTGCTTCGTCCAAGGGTACCTTGTAGACCTATGGGGGAATGTTTGCCTAAGGGGATAAATTTGAATCCACTTTAGCTAACAGAGGGCTTTGTGCCCTATCGATTATATCCTATTGATTTATATCTCAAGGATTTGATGCCATTGGGAATATACGGGCGCTAGCCATAATCGTAATGTAGTGGTGCCATTTGACGGCAAACCACCCGGTTCAGAGGGCCCCGATCATAACCGTATACCTGCAGCTCCATTTGCCGGCAAAACTGCTGGTTAGAGGATACGTGTCTCGTGCTTACTGGCAGGAGATAGTTTGAGAATGAATCCTAATGATATTCTCGACCAGTCACTAATTCTTTATGAGCTGAAGTGTATTTTCAAATTTGTCCACCTTGGCAAACTATTGCGGAGGGTGGATGAGTTTTGCTTTAAGTTATTTGATCGATTATTTCAATATTAAATATTTTTGGGTTTTGATATTTTGGATTTTTGGATTTTGATGGATATTTAGGAACTTCATTTGAAAGTGTTGAGTATTTGGAATTAATCCCTCCGGTTGAGATCTACGTTCAACACGTCCATCATCAGGGAGTTTGGGGGCATTTGAAAATATATGTATTTTGTGAGAATTTGAAAAGGTAGGATCTCCTCCGAGTGAGATAAACATTCAACACAACCATTATTGGGGTGTTTACGGGGTTACTTCCATTTATGGATTGAACCTTGTCGACTCTGTTGAGCTGTCGACAAAGGATCGAGTTTCATAGGCTTTGTGGTTTTGTTTGTGAATTTTCTTGTTTATAGGCCTTGAAGGCCTAATATGAGCGTATGAAACAAATATCCCGGTTGATATCATGACCATATATTTATTTAATCGTTCGAGCCATGTCGACTCCTATCTATCCGTATAGAAGATCAGGCTCGAACTTGGGTTTATTTATTGACCCGCGCAGCATCCCTAGACATCACGTGTATACCCATAACATGCTCGCCCATCCCCTTCTGTATTCCTATGTGCATACATGTTACAGTGCATGTGTAGGGATATTTTATAATATTTAGCGGGTCTTCTACAGCAGCTCGTAGGAGCTTATGTTTGTCTAGCATTTCTGTATTTGCCCATAGGTGATATGTTA
Organism: Dendrobium chrysotoxum; assembly: GCA_019925795.1. Taxonomy (NCBI): domain Eukaryota; kingdom Viridiplantae; phylum Streptophyta; class Magnoliopsida; order Asparagales; family Orchidaceae; genus Dendrobium; species Dendrobium chrysotoxum. The sequence goes on along the minus strand of CM034303.1, from coordinate 8,874,808 downwards.
GATGTATGACCACTGCTCATCAAGAACTTGCAAGCCTCAATAATCTTATCCAACTCAATGTTCAAAACTTGGTTGAACCGAGACTCACTCTATCTTTGAAAATAACTGTTCAATCCGGTTTTATCTTCCAAGAATTCGTATAGAATTCGATAGGCAACTCCCTGCTTAGGTCATTATCATTATTTTTATTGTTGGCTTAAATAAAGAATCAATCATTTCAACCTTAGATGACTGCATCCTTACCAATGCCTTGTACTTCGAAATCAGTGACCACTATCTTGAATCTATAATTTGTCATTTTCACTGCATATTGAATTCTAACACGTTGATTGTGGAATGGGTCTTTCGTATCAGCTTGTAATCATCTGCATCTATGTTTGGTTGAAAAATATATGTTTTGAAAATGTGTTTAATTTTCTTTAGGAAATATTTAATTTCTGAAATTTAAATTTTATAATCGAACACTTATTATGAATGATATATCACCTCAAAAAGTGAACATGTCGTTCTCTAACAGGTTCAGATTACAAATCTTTGGATTTATCTGATTATCGTAGTCAAACTCAAGAGGAAACAACATATGATCTCAAAAGATCAAAATGATGTTAAATTCAATGTTTAACTATAATAATCTGGTAAAAAGATCATTGATTTCATAATCAAGATCACGATAATAGTACGATATATCTTTCCAAGGAAAGAGGATATCGTCTATTATCGATCATTTGAAAATGACGATAATGATCGTTGTCTTTTGAATTTCCCAAAGATAATTAATTGAAATTTTGAAAAGCTTGATTTTGAAATCAGGTCTGGGTTTCTAAATCTCCTACGAGCGCAAGCCCTCGTAGTTAATTACATCGTAGGAAACCAGAAAATTTCCTACGAATACTCTCGATTAAAATAACGATACGAATTTCATTTAAGAATTCAAAGATTGATATCAAAGGAGGTTAAGGATTGGGATTTTCAACAGGGAATGGTTCAAGATTGAACAGTTATTTCTGGAGTCAAAGGAAGAAGAGTAGGAGGTGTTTTGAGATTCTGAATTGCTTCAGAAACACCCCAACCTATCCTAAGTGTTGGGCTTGAATTAGATTGAAAGATATTTTTAATGTTTGAGTGATCAATTTTATTAGAAAGTGGGAATTAGATTCCCGGAAGATTGAGGTCTTAGGATTGAAGATATGCCTCAGAACCTAAGTCTAAAATGGGTACTGAAAATCAGTGACCCAGAACCTAGCTAATGCAAATATAATCCTGGACTTACCCCGGCCTGGATTAGGGAGCCAGCTAAACCACCTAAACGCTTTTAAAAACCATGAGTTAAAGTCTTTTAAATGTAGAGTGGTTAGGGACATTGATTAAGATTGGTTTAAAGAATTGGGGTCGACATCTAGAGCAGATCCTAACTGACCTCTTAACATATGTTGGGTTAAATGCTTAAGCTAGAAATGCAATTAAAGATTTAGACTCAATTTTTAATTTGTATCTAATGCAATGCATGCTAGTTGACTCGATGAAATGCTTAAATCAAAATGAAGCAGTTTTAAAATAGGCTTAAAAATAGGTTTTATCCTAGAGATTGCACAACATCCCCTTGGACAGAACTGCACCCTAATAGGTCAGGTGGTCTGCCAGAACCCGCAGGCGGGGAGGTGCCTAACACGGATGAGAAAAGTCAATATGTATGCATGAAAAACTCCCGGTGAGTCCGGGCTTACTTCCTAAGAGCGTTAGAGTTTCTATCTAAGCTTAAAATTTTTTTAATTTTGTTTAAATAGAAAGAGTTAATGACCGTACCCTCACGAGCCTCCGATCGGGTTCCAGGCTAAATCAAATACGGCATGCAAGATCGCCAAATAAACTATTAAAAACATGCGGGTCCTTAATCGCAATCAACACATCAATCAAATCAATTAAATAATTAAATCAATTAAATAAATATTCAAAATGAAAGTCCATGTGGCAAGTGCCACTTAATTATACAACCCAGGGTCTGCAGGAAAGTAAAGTGGTCGGGTACCATTGACTACAACCCGGATTCTACTCCTAAGACTCAAGTGACTTTGAGATTTGAGATCCTTCTCATTCTTCACTTCTTTGTCTTCTTGAAACTCCTTGGATCGTCGGGTCTGGATATCCAAATGAAAAGAAACTCCCCCTGAATAGGGGTGTTATCTTTTCTCTTTGGATATTAGAAATTTATCCTAATTTGAATCTCCAAATGGATAGGAACTCTCCCTAAGGGATGTTCCTTCCTCTTTGGATTCCAAATTAGATTTTTAAATATCTCAATCTCAAAGTACTTTAAACAATACAACTCAAAATCATATCAAATTACATTAATCAAAATTAAAAATCTAGACTCGATCCTGCAGGGTTATCCTAATAATTAGCAGTTTATATCTGATATCCCAAGCAGTTAATATATTAAAATAAAAAATGCTCAAACCAGCCACACTTGGTCATGCTCTTTTAATTTTAAAGGGGGTTTTAGCAGTTTTCTGGAGCACCTGTGCAATTTAATAATTATAATTTTGCCCCATTTAATTTATGCCCTGTATGAGCATGACCACCTGCATAAGATTGAATTAGTACAAATCGTCCCTAGCCTAGGGGTAGATCTAATCATACAATCAATCACATCACAGAGTGCAGTAAATAAGTAAACAAACACATCAATTCTACTACTAGCAAACAGCATACAGTAAAAGCTCGAAAACCCGGCACACAGCAGAAAAGTAAACACCGGCCTAGCCTAAGACTAGAGTTGGTTGTCCTAGCAAACCATCTAAAGTGTGTGAGGTAGGCTGTGTGGCTTTGATATGTCCTAAATAGGCAATTGATTGAAGTTGTTTAAGGTTCAAGTTGGTTGAAGGTTTAAGGGAAGATTTAATTTGAATTTAAATATTAATGACTTGAAATTGATTTTAAATTTGATTTTAATTGTTTGTTGGATACCACCTTTGTTTCACACCGAGGCCGTGAAGTTTATTTCACCTTCCTTGGGGCTAATTTAATAACCTCGTAGGCCTGGGTTACCCAGTGGTACCCGATATAATTAAGTGATTTGAGTTTGATTAATGTTTGAAGGTTGATTAAATTTTAATTAAATTTGATTGGTTGCTGGTTTTAAAGTTGATTTGGTGTTTTCTGGAATTTTTGATAATTTATTGGATTTTGGAATTTTTTGATTATTTTAATGATTTAATTAAGGGGTTAAAAATTTACTTTTTGATTTAAAGTGTTTTCTGGAAATTTAATATTTTATTAAAATACTAGACCTTAATACGATCAGTTAGACAGTAAGTATATTAAAATTGGATTTTTCTACATTTTATTATGAAGGTTTGAAGTTTTGACTTGATTTGAACTAAGTTTGACTAAAAGTTGACTTTTTCAAATTTGATTGATTTCTGGAAACTTAATATTTTTAACAAATATTAGAGCTTGAGATGAGTTGTATGCCTTTGAGTTTGTTTAATTTGGAGTTCATTTGAATTAGTTATGAATTTTTGAAGTTTTGAGTATTTATTGAATTATTTAAATTATTTAATTAAAGCCATTTTTATGATTTGAATCCAAATGACCTCCAAACTCCTTGAAATCAATTCCAAAGGTCAGGAATGACCTAAGGAGTGATTTCCAAGTGTTTGGAAATTTTCTGGAATTTTTAATTATTTTTAATTAATTAAATTAGTTAAATATTGAATTTCAATTAAACTCAAATTAAACTTAATTTTAAAGTCCAGTCAAGGGGCTTTTATTTTTCATTGATTAAGGGTTTGATTCTGGTCAGTTAGAGGGGTTGTGTGTAATTTTTGGATTTAAATTTGATTTATTATAATTTTTGGAAGGTTTAAGGGCTTAATTAAGGTTCAAATTTGGTTAAGTTAATTAAGTGGCCTAATGATTTCAAAATCCAGTGGGAAATTTTCCTAAGACTGAGGATGTCACTAAGTTTAAGTGTTCAAAGTCTCAAATCAATTTGAAGTGTATCCTAATTATTGGAGACTTTCTAAGTTCCCTAAATGAGTCCTTAATTATTATCCTTAATGACACTATGTTTAATAGGCTTGAATCAAAGTTTATACTAACCCTTGATTAACATATGTAAGATGCATATACATAAACACAATCAAATCCTAAGTCTAGGAGAGCCCTAAACTAAGTGGTGTGTGTATGTCCTAAACATGCAATGCAAATTAAAATTTGATTATTAGAAAGATTAATCAATGAATAATTAACCAAATAATTATTCATTGATTAATCATCACTCCACATTAATGCTATTCAAGTATGCTTAATCAAGTATGCTTAATCAATGCTTAAGATTTCAAGAGAACTCTCAAGAATGAAAATTTAAATAAATATAATTTTAAAATAGATTTCAAAATATACATATGTATGGATATATACCTATATGTTTAGTATATAAACTCTTAAAATAAAATAATTAAAAATATTATTAAAATAATTTTAAATGCTTGAGGTGTTTTCTGATTTTTCTTTAAATAATTTGAAAATAGATTTAATTTTGAAAATAATTAGTTTAATATTTAATTAAATATTAATTAAATATTAAAATAATCAAATAACTCAAATTATTTAAAATAAATTTAGTTTTGAATTTCAAAATTAATTTTAAATTAAAATAATTAAAATTCTGAAAATTTTAAGGTATTATGCATATTTTTGTGAATTAATTTAAATTTATTTTGAAATTTTGAAGTTTTATGTTAATTAAATGAATTTTAAACTAATTTGAAATTAATTAACATTAAAAATTATTTTAAAACAAATTAAACAATGTCATAAATACTTCTGGAATTTTAAAGTGATTTAAAAAAAAAATATTTTAATTTATTTTCAAATAAATATTAATTAAATGTTTAACTATTTATTTGATTAAAGGTTATTAATATATATATATATATATACATGTTTAAAATTAATTTTATTTGAACTTAAATATTCAAAATATTTCTTTTTTTTTTAATGATCAGAAAACTTGAAATTTTATTTTAAAATAAAATTTAAAAATTTATAGATTATTTTAATCATATTTAAATGAAAATTAATTTTAAAATACTTAATCTTTAACATTTAAAATAACAAAATTAATATTTTAAATTAAAATTAATTTCAAATAATATATGTAATTTTATATAAAAATATATATGTATATATATATTTAATATACAATATATATATATATAATATTTAAAATTAATTTTAATACTTTTTGAATTTTAAAACAATTTAAAATTAAATAAAAAAAAGAAAAAAGTTTGGCAGCGGGTGGACCACGTGGCAATCCCTGGTTCATCCTGTTGAAAACGCGGCGGCTGCTTTACACCTGGCAAACGGTGGTTGGCTGATCAGAAAGCGGCGGCGGCAGGGCATTTAATGCCAATCATTAGGTGGCGGCAGTGGGTCCACGCGGGATTACTTATCCACGTAAGCAAGAGGTCTCACGCCGTTAGATGCTCCGCATTCTCAATCGACGGTCTGGATTTATCCGGACGATGATTCAATCCGAGAGAAACATATATTCAGTCGGATGGAGCGCGGAATAAGTAGATCGTGGCCGTTGATCAGGAGATCAATGGCTAAGATCCCGCTCAGCTGAATATAACTACGAACAGAACCCTAATCTAAGAAAAATGGCTCGTTCTCGTCAAATACTTAATGGATTCAAGTGAAATTTTAAACCTAGATCAAGCTCATGAACAGAAAATATGTGGAGTTCTTTATTTGACTTAAAAACAGCTTTATGAAAAGCTATTTTAATCTAAGTGCAACGAATTAGGGTTTAAGATTTAGGAAGATCTAACCGTTCGATTTGAGGGATTTTGGATTCTCTGAGCTTGTAGACTGTCCAAGATTATTTTCCTAGTTGAAGTCGTGGCCTGAAACTCACTAGATCTGGAGATCTTGGCCTGGAACGGACTTGAAGCTTGGGTGGCTGGGAACTCGCCGCCGGCGAGCTTCTGGTGGTCGGATTCAACTTGGGAGATTAAGGTTAGATGATTTTGAGCTCAAACGAAATCTCTCTCGGCCGGGAGGAAGCTTAAGTGGAGAGAGAGTGATAGATCGAGAATGATCGTCTACTTAGGGTATTTACCCTATTCAACCTTCTCCAGGTTCATTTGGACGATCAAGATCGTCTTGGGGACTTGCTAGATGGTTGCCATCTGTCCCCAAGCAGTTATAATGCCAGAGAATCAAAGGACAAGGAATAATGAGTTGGAAAGGTGCATTGTCCTTATGCACATGGAATGATTAGCTTATATTCAGCTAATTTAGAACTTAAGGGTTGTTTAACAGATATTTAAGAAGGTTCTAGAATAGGTTTAAGCTGCTGGAATGGAATGGGTTTTAAAGGATTAACTTGAGCATATGAATTCAATCATTTAAAGGAATTTCAAGGGTTTGTTGACCAGTTTGACTGGTCAACAGTCCATTTGACTGCCTAAGTGGCATATGAGGAGTTTGAATTGCTGAAAGGGTGGATTCAAAGGAGTTCAAATGGATAGATTGGATATATGAGCAAGTTAGTGAGTGGACAAGTTGATTTGACCAAATCTTAATATGTTGACTAGATTCAAATGTCCATGATTTGACTCATAATAATTCTGGGTATGTTTAAAAATGTCATTTAAAATAGATCTGAGATTTTTGAGAGGTTTTGTTTGAATGGGGTTTGATTGGATTTGACTTTGATGGATCTTTTATTGACTAGATTCAATCAGATATGGGTCTGGTTGACTAAGTCAACTGATGACTGGACCAGAGGTCTAATCAAGCTTAAATCCCTAAGGGGAGTGACTAGAGAAATTTGAATAAGTTTGAAATTGATCTAGAACTTGATTGGGTTTAAATGGGCTTAAGGGTTTAAAGTGGTCAACCTGAGTTGACCTGGTCAACCAGGTTGACCCAGGGTCAGGGATTGGGTCCAACCAGTTCAGAATGACATTCTGAGTCTACTGGTGGTGGTCTCAAAGTTTGGGGAGGTCATTTGGTCAAAATGATCTATTTGGGCCCTTAATGGGCCTTTTAGGTCAACCCTGGTTGACCTGGTCAACCAGGTGGGTCCAGGGTCTGGAAATGGGTTCAACAGATTTGAAATGATATTTAGAGACCAATGGAGGTGGTCCCAAAGTCAGAGGAGGTCATTTGGTCAAAAATGACCTGTTTTGACCCTAAAGGGGCCTTCTAGGTCAACTAGGTTGACTTGGTCAACCAGGTTGACCCAGGGGCTGGTTCTGGGTTCAATGGGTTTGGTTTGACATTTGAAAATTGCTGGAGGTGATTGCATTTGATTTGGAGCTCATTTGGTTCAAATGACCATTCACACTCCATAGGGGTATTTTGGTCATTTTGACCCCTGGTCAGCTAAGGGTCAAATTGAGTCCAATAAAATGCAGTTTAATGCTCAATGGGTCATAATCAAGGGTCTGGAGGTGATTGGAGGCTTTGGAGAAAGCTCCAAGGTCAAAATCCACTGGGTGGTAGGTCCAGTGGCATAGACTGTAAATATTTGAAGGTTTTACAGCCTTTGGATTTCAATTCAGTTTCTGGGGTTAGAGATCTCAGAATGAGCTCAAATTTGGAGGGTTGCCTCTAGGGACATGTCATATCAGTGTGGAACTGACAGACCTTGAATCAGAGGTCATTTGATAGGGTTTTGAAATGTTCAAAAATTTGCTGGAAAAGGCTTTCAGGACTTAGACCTTTGGCCTTAGATTTGAATCTGGAAATCTGGTTTTGAGCTGGATTTTGATCAAGGTTTGAATTAAGGATATGGATTAAAGTCTGGATTGATTGAAGTTTTAATTGAATGAAGGTTTGGATTAATCCTAGATCTAGATTGATCTAAGATCTATGCTGATCCTAGAATCTAGGTAGATCTAAGAACCTGGGGTATAAGAGAATCCTAGGGTCTAGGAAAGTCTTAAGCTGTAGATCTAGGAAAATCCCAAGATCTAGAATAATCTGGAGGGTAGATTGATCTAGAACCTGAATTGATCCTAGGGTTTAGAATGGATCCTAAGGACTGAAGTCTAGGAAGATCCTGGAGTCTAAAAGTCCTAGGGTTTAGGATCTAAAAGAATCTTAGGATCTAAAATAGATCCTAAAGCCTAAATTCTAGGAAGATCCTAAAGTCTAGAATGATCCTAAGATCTAGAAGGATCTAGAGGAATCTTATGGTCTAGAATAGATCCTAGGGTCTAAGAAGATCATATGATCTAAAGTCTGGCAAAATCCTAGGATCTAGAGTAGATTCTAGGGTCTGGATTAATTTGAAGAGATCCTAGGGTCTAGAGCAGATCCTAGGGACTGAAGTCTAGGAAGATCCTGGAGTCTAAATTGGTCTTAAGTTGTGTTGATCTGGGGTCAGGATTGATTTGAATCTGGATTGATCTAGGATTAAATTGATCCTAGGGTTAAAATTAATTTGAAGAGATCCTAGGGTCTAGAGCAGATCCTAGGGATTGAAATCTAGGGAAATCCTAGAATCTAGATTGGTCTCAAATTGTGTTAATCTGGGGTCAGGATTGATCCTAAGGATTGGAAAGATCCTAAGGTCTTGATTGGTCCTACTGACCTCATACAAAAATGAGGTCAACAATCTACTGTGTGTCATCTACTTCAATTTGCGAATAAATTGCCGTATTTGTATTATGGAATGATTGATTACAGATCTTCTGTATTTGTCCGTAGATGGCATGTCATATGTACGACAAGTCTCCTTCCGCAATTCATAGGCATTTACATTCGTTGTAGTCATTTGATGTTCGTAGACAGCTTGTTCTTCATACATCAAATTTATTGCAACAAATTGTAGGTGTTTTGAACCTATTATTCATCTTCTACTCTTGTTTGTGGGTATCTGATACACTGTGGATCTTCGTCTTTGCTTGCAAAGGACCCCTCGCTCAAACTCCTATACGCTCAAGAGATTCATCACATCAGCAACATATCTCCTGTCGCCACTTGCATACAGGTCAGCATGCTCATTTGATTTCTGCCATTGATTACAGTGGTTACGACTTGTAAATATGCTATTGTGTTTGACAAACTTTTGTATGCATTTCAAGCTTCATTGAATGCATTGATTAGCGGATTGTTGTACTTGCATGCATCTCTTCTAATACCTGTGAGAGCTACTATATGTCTTTGTGTGACATTTGGTACTGGTCGTGAGGAGGTTGAGGCCTCCATAATTTGATCGTCGTCGTCGTTGTTTATTAACGCTTGTATACATTATAGGCTTCTTATCCCTGCTTGTAAGTGGTATCCCTTATTCAGCGCAAATTCCTTTTAGATGTGTGGACATAATACATGTTTTTCACAAGCTAGGCGACATAGGTGGTATGCATGATATTCCCTACATGCCTTCCTTGCATTTGCTTGCAAGTACATCACATTTCTTATGAATTTCATCTTGATGATGAAGTTCATCATTCGTATATATATTCTTCTTATCTTTCAACCATACATTTCATCAAATGAGAGTTTCAACTTCTTGCTCTTTATCTTAGGCTTTACTCCTTATAGTTCACTTTGTATGTTTAGTATATTTCAATTCTAGTTCCAATTCAAGTTCCATATAATCATTCATTTGGGCTCAAACCGGGTCATCTGCGTCGTTCATTTGAAGTCCATGGTCATTTGTTCAAATTCAATGTATTTCCAAATTCATTTAGTCCCCTGCTGTCCAAATCAAGTCCAGTTCTGTATCATTTGATTCAAGTTCTTTGTTGCTTTTTTATCATTTTATTCATGTTAAGTTCCTTGTGTTCTTTTAAGTTTGAATTGCAAGTTCATTTCATTCATCCAGTTCTAATTCAAGTTCACAAGTCCACTGTTCATTTGAGTCCAAGTTAAGTTCATAAGTCCCCTATAATTTGTCCAAGCTCTTGTATCTTTAGTCCAAATTTTGGCAGCCTCTCGGCGTCTCCCCTGTTTAGGAAAAATTTTAGGAGACTAGCCTTCCCCTCCACGCTACATGAGCACTTCAGGTAGATGTTGGATGACGTCGTGGCTACATTTTCTTCAATTTTCGCTATGCTACATGAGCACTTAAGGGTCTTCGAGCACCTGTTTTGAAAGAGCGCAGTTGTTTTCTCACGTATGGGTACTTATTTTTTGTCCCCCTCACGTTACGTGAGCACTCCGGGGATTACCCACCTTGTTGCAAGCGTCGCACTGGTTTCCCTCCCCCCGTGCTACGTGAGCGCGTAGGGAGGTTTGCCGGCTCGTCGCTAGCCTCAAGAGCGGGGTTTTTAAGTTAGAAATTTATACCTTCGCGATGGGTGGCGACGACGACAACGAAATGTACAAAATCACTCTTTTTTTTGAAACTCTTTTCTTCCTTTTTTTTAAATTTCCTCCACCCCCTTCTTTTGTTTTCTCTTTTTTTGGCAAATTTTTTCCTTTTTTTTGCACATATATATACATATAAAAGACATATATGCATATGAAAATATACATATATAAGCATATATACATTCATATAACAACATCAATTAATGCACTTAATAATATATATATATATATATATATATATATATATATATATATATATATATATATATAAGCATACATATATATAAGCATACATATATACTAACTAATACACTTAACAATCAATAACAGACATGTATGTAAATAATAGTATTAATTAATAGGAATTAACACTCGCAGTAATGAATAATGCTAATAGTAAAAAGAATAAAGGAATCTTTCTGCTACTTTTTTGTCTTTCTCCCTTGAATATGAAAGTGAGTTCACGGGTAGGAAAGTAGGACAATAAGAAGAGCTAATAAAGCGAAGTAGTTCGTCAGATATGAGGAGTGGAGGTGTTAGAGTGAGTTCAGCTATTGGGCTTTTGAATTCTATATAGAGGAATTATGGGCTAATCTTCCTTGTGAGCTGTAGAGGGCTTTTTAAGAAAGTTTGCTGAAATAGCTCCAACTAGGCAACTAGAGGAATCTGCCACATGACTTCACATGGATGGGAAAATGGGAAATAAGACGAAAGTTGCTTTTAGAGGCAGATTTGGACGGTGTGTCGGCTCTAGACGGGAGCAATGAGGTAAGTGAAACTTTATTTTGTTGTTTACAGCTGGATCGAAGTGGCAGAGCTTGACAATAAGAGTGGGATAGGATAAAAAGGGGTTCAGAGCTGCTACCTGTTTGTTGGCGAGAAGAACTGGCTGTGGGACCTAACCGAAGTGTGAGATATTTCAGCTGAAGCGAGAGGAAGCTTCAGCTTGTTGAGCTCGACTGGAGGAGTTAACGGAGAGGCTTTGGTTTGACGTGTGGGTTTGACTGGAAGAGGGAGGTGGCTGGTTGTGGCAATAACGGACTGAAGTGGGGAGAGGAGGTGGCTACGGAAGTGTGAAGAGCTGGATTGGACGACAAAGGTTGAGTAGGAGAGGAGGAAGTGCTTTTTTGAAGCTTAGTTGACGAGAAAAAAAAAAGAAAGAACCCATAGAGCTCCTCGTTTGCTTCATTTTAACATCGGAAGGCTGTATTCAAACAAGGCGAAGGCTACTACTGTGGGATTTACGGGATTTTGACGAGGTTCGGAGCAGGAGATGCGAGGTTTGATAGAGTCGAGGTAATGCATTAGTTTGGATTTGATTTTGCATAAAAATAGCTCCGTAAAATTTCTTTAACCTGTGATTCCCTTTTCCAAATACCTTAATATAGAAATTGCCATCAATTATCATTGTCATCAGCTCTAGAATGGCAGAAAAAGGGGCAATTGACTGAAAGTGCTTTAATATGCATACTTTTCTCAGTTTTCGTGCATTATACCTCATTTTGCATGCCGATTTTACCGCAAAATTTTAATTAAACAAATTTAAAGTGCATTTAGGGTATCGTCAATGTTCCGATCGCAAAGGTGCGGTCCGTTTCGCTATTGCACCTCATTTGGGCAGTGCCGAGGCTAATTTTTTTCCAAAGTGCGTGTTGTTTCATCAGAATCGCCTTGATTTGCGTGTACAACTTCAATTGACTAAATTGGCAGTCAATTTAGAATATTAACGACATTCGGGACGCAACGACAAAGCCCGTTCATCAATCAGACGTCATTTGGGTGCTGTCGAGCGTTATTTTCCTCAAAATTTATGCTTTGTCTCAGGATGCTTGTTGACCTCTTCGCACGTTTTAATTTGAACAAATTAGCTATCCTCCTTAGGTATTTAGGATGTTCTGAACGTAATGGCGAACTCCGTTCGCCAATGAGATTTCGTTTGGTCCACATCGAGGCCTCTTTTCCTCGATATGCATATTGTTGCCTCGGGATTCGTGCCACCACCTCGGCTGATCCCATTTGATCAAATGGAATATATATTTTGAATGTAGGCAATGTCCCGAACACAACGACGAAGTCCGTTCTGCGATAGAACGTCGATTGGGCGACGTCGAGTGTCAAATTCCTCGATTTACGTATTGTCGCCTTGGGATTCGTGCCATCACCTCAGTTGATCCCAATTAATCAAATAAGATGTGTATTTGGAGTGTCGGCGACGTTCCGGACGCAATGACGAAGTTCGTTTTGCAATCGGACATTGTTTGGATGACATCGAGTGTTAATTTCTGTTGTCAATTGTCCCATAGGACCAATCTAATCCGATTGGACTGCGAGGGGCCTCGACCTAGAAGAATTTGATGTCCTAGTCGTAACGGCGTAGTCCGTTTGACAATTAGAGGTCATTTGACCTTTCAAGTAATGTGTTTCGTCAAAGCGTGCGCCGCTAGATTCGCCAGTTTTGCTCCCGTTGCGCGTGGTTCATCGTATTGGGGTCAACACCGTTCTAACATTGTATTCATAGACACCAATGAGACGTTTTGTCTAGCAACAATATGCTTCATGACCGGGGCTTTTGCATGTGTCAGCTTGTGAAATCCAGAAGTTTTCTTTCTAGCATTTTCTGCAACTATAGGAGTTTTAACAACCCTCCCTTAATATGCTGGTTAATGCACACAACGTGCAAGCATTTTAGCAGAATGAGGCTTTCCAATATGACCTCGAACAAGCATGCCTTGAATAGGTACAACGACAACCATAGTAGTGGTAATGGAGATCTTGATGCCACCAATCTAGATAATGGCCAAGTTTCTCTGATATTGATGGCAACATTAGCTAGGTGGATATTTGTTCCAATGCTCAACTTTATAGTGAAGGGAGTATTTTGTAGGTCTATTTTGCATAAATGAAAGATGTGAGACTAATAATCAACATTGGATGTATCACCCACATATTTAAAATGCAATGGTACAACAAAATATGATATTTGAGGCATTATATAATAGTAATGGAAACTTAAAGACCATGTTCGAAGGTAATTTAGAGCTTATAGAGATGTTATTTCAAAAATTTTGAATTTTAATTTGGTTGTAATTTAGTTTATAGTATGACATGTATATGAATAGTCAAAGATGGATAGAGAAACCATCCTTAATGATGTCACCAAAAATTTGTGATCTTTGAAAATTCATGCATGCCTTTTTAGAGAGTTCATGATTATGGATCAAATTTTTAGGAGACAAATTAGATTGCAGATATGACATTACTTGGGAAATTTTGTTGCATTTTGTGAGGTCTATATAATCTTGTTCAAGTTAGTATATAATAACATCAATTTGATTTTAGCACATAAAATTTAGTGTTATTTATTTAAAGCGGATGTTAATAGAGATGATAATGAATATGATCAAGATCTCATGATTGTCTTTTCAGATTATGATGAGCTCCTGTCTATTTAGTTACCGCCTCAGCGGAGGTAGTCAATCAAACCTAATTGAAGTATCCTTAAGAGTAGCTGTAATTTGTATTATTTAAGATCTTTTAGACTTTGAGTGAATGTTGTTTAAGAGATAATTTTAAGTTAACATTAGCTAACAAAAAGCTAAATGCCCAATAAAGTGTATTTTATAATTCACCACTCTAAGGGATTTGGGGCCATAAGGGAATATTCGGGGTATGGTCATGATCATAATTTAATTGTATCATTTTGTAGTAAAACTTCCTAGTCAGAAGGCCTTAGTTATAACCATTATATAGTTATGTCATTTGGCTGCAAAATCACCCGATTAGAGAGCACATTCCACGTATTCACTAGCATGAGATCTTTTAAGAGTGATCATAATGATACACTTGACAAAATATTGGCCATTTGTGAGCAGAGATTAATCTTAAATTTGTCATCCCTATCAAACTATTGTAGAAGGTGGATAAATTATTGTTTTAAGCTTTAAAATGAGATATTTTATTTAAATATTTTAAATTTATATTTTTTTATTTTTAAATTTAATTGATTATAGTCCCTTTCGATCGAGATTGCTATTAACACTGCTATCATCTATGTATTTTGATGATTGCATTTGACTTCCCAGAATTCTATCTACTCTACTTGTTGCTCACAGAGGATTGGGTTGAATGTTGCATATTATTAAAGTTTATTTGGACATTCATGACCTTGTCAACTCTGCCTTATTTAGAGAGGATTGGATATATGAGATTTGACTTTGTGGCTATACCTTATAGTTTCAAATTGAAAGTTTGCATTTTGAATGTGAGTTTTCATTATAGAAAGATATGCAGGCCTTTTGTAAATATAAAAGAAAACAACTTGTTATTTTATCCTTATTGTGTAAATGTTTATCTCAAAGTTCAAATTTTGTCAACTTCAGTCTTTGAAATATTGAGGATTAGACTTGAAATATAGGACTCAAAACTCTGTCCTATAGGCAAGGCAGCCTGCTCGAGAATATACATACCTATTGGTGGTTTGGATTTTAAAAAAGAGTTTGTGAGGTTCAAAATTAATTGTATGTTTTTAAGAGGGGTCTTAATTTTTTGGGCTACGTAGCATTCTAATATTTAGATTTGGACACTAGCATATTTATCGAAGTATATGCACGCAATTTGATTTTGGGCAACTTGATGTATCATCCACGCTTTCCATTGCATTTATATGGTGTACTTAACATGTTTCTTAGTGCATTTGCATGATGCAATTGTATGGTACATTTACACAATTCTCGATGCATTTGCACAATGAATTTGCATGTTTTTTGTTCATTTGCATGCATTTTAGAGCAATTTGATTATGCATTTGCATGCTTTTCAATACATTTGCATGATGCATTTACACTGCACTTACATGATGTAGTAAATACTATGCTTTGTAAGTACTCATGATTATTTTTCTTGGCAAGCGGAGAAATATTGTGATGCATGAAATTATAAGTACTCGTGATTGCCTTGCCTGGTAGGCGGGGAAACACTGCTATGCATGAAATTATAAGTACCTGTGATTGCCTTTCTTGGAAGGCGAGGAAACACTTTGATGCATGAAAACCCTAAGTGCTCATGACTACCTTTCTTTGCAGACGAGGGAATATTATAATGCATGAAAATCCGAAGTACCTGTGACTGCCTTTCTTGACGGGCGAAAAAATATTGTTATGCATGAAAACCCAATGTACCCATGACTACCTTTCTTAGTGGGCGGGTAAAGACTGTGCTTTATAAATAGGTACATGAAGACTCATGCATTGTCTTTCTTGGCTGGTGAGATTAAAAATTAAGGCCATGGTATCACTTGACACTGATCATGTATGCCTTTCTTAGTATGGTGGCTAGGCCTAGCACACCTTGATGCAACCCCCTATGCAGGGACGACATTGTGGAGCTGTCGAAATTTAGGCCAATTTTAAGGATTTAAACTAAATTGGGAGGAACTAAAATTTAAAATTAAATTAACAAAAAATGAATGAAATGCATGAAATCTCAAATGGCAAACAATGAAAATAAGAAAAATAAATTAAAATCAAAATACAATAGGGCTTACAGGAAGCTTGTAGAAAACCTAATTATTCGCCAACACACAGACCAAAACCTCTCCTTAGCCCCTAGCTAACTCGCACACATTCAGATCCCCTAGCAACACCCTTCTTATAAGATGAAATGTGTAAAATGAACTACTCCCAAGGCATCTATTTATAACCTAAATTTGATTATCCTGTGGGCCCCACCGGGCGCCAACCTAGGATCCTATACTAAAAGATAGGAAAGGCACGTTTGCGGCCCCACCAGCTTAGAATCCTATCAAAAATAAAGAATGTATGTTTGTGGGCTCCACTAGCTTAAGATCCTATCATAAGAAGATGAGAGTGCAAATATTTAGAATGTGCCAAGATGTTATTTTGAGGCACTGACACCAGATTCTCCTATGCGTATTAGTGGGTAAGAATATGAGTATTAATATACCTAAATACGAATGCCAACTAACCTAAAAATGTAAACCTGTGTATGTTCCTATGACAGTGCATTCATGTTAATGATTATCATGTGGGACCCACACATGTACCTAATAATCATTTCAATTAAATTCTTAATAAAATGAAATGAGTCAATCATATTGTAAGTCACGGGCGTACAAATGTCCCAAGTAACTGTTAGGAAACACTTGAAGATCTCAAGTGAAACCTAACGACCTTGACAAAAACAGCAAGAACGATCAACCAATCCGAGAGAAAAATCAGAAAAACAATAATTTTTATTGGAATAATCAAACTAACGGAAGGAAAATAACAAGATACAATTGTTCCTTTATTCGAGAGGACGATCTATCTCTCCCAAATCTCTAGACACCGCTAGAGCTCAAAAACCTAAGAGATCTCAAATTTCAGCCAAATTCAAGATGCCATAACCCTAGGAAAACAAACTATTTAATGCATACAATCCAAAAGGAAATATCTAAACAATCCATACATTCAAATTTCCCTCCTACCTCCCTCAAAAGACCTTCCTAAACTACTCGGTGGCTCATGCGGTTCGATCGGCATACAGGAGAGGCGGAAGAGTCTGCCTCTGTTCCACCTGAGCCTGTCCCGTGTGGACCGGCTGGACCGGTCTAACAATACTCCCCTCCCAAAGACCCACCTTGTCCGTAAGGTTGAAAGAGGACACCCTTCTACATTCCCTCTTCATCACAAATGGTAAGAACCTGAAGAGTTCGGTCCTTACACCTGTGCTCCGGCGTATACCTCTCGTCACATTTGAAATAGAGTCCTTTCACCCTTTTCTCCTGTAATTCAGTTTCTGTGAGCTTTTTAAAGCTGTCCCCAGGTCTTACTTCTACAATCTTCCCCTTCGAAGTCTTCCGAACAGTACCCGGTGTCGGCTCCTTGGGTGCCAGAAAGGTAGTGGTCCTTCTGTTCGGACCTCCTGAGTTATTGCCTCCCATCTCTCTCTCCAGGTGCCTCTAATCCTCCACCAATTGAGCTAGCTCCATAGCCTCTCTCAAGTTATGAGGCCTCATTACTCTAACCGTTTCCCGGATCTCTGGCGTCAGTCCCTTCATGAAATTTCCTTCTAGTACTGTCTCAGGAAGGCGGGCCAATCGGCTAGCAAGGTACTCAAATCTCTCCCGGTACTCCATCACTGAACCATCCTGTGTCAAGGCCAAGAACTGTTTGTAGAAGTCTCCTCCCCTGCCAGATCGGAAACATTCTACCAAACAATCCTTGAACTCATTCCAACTCCGTATGAGTCGTCGCATATCCCTCTATTGGTACCAAGACAAAGCCTTCCCTTCCAAACATAGGCCCGCTGCTGTCAGTCTCTCCTCCTCCGTCAACTCATTGATAGCGAAATATCTTTATGTTCCCTCCATAATTTCCCATTCCTCAAGGAGGTGGTTCCCCCCAAGTGTCCCAATCATCCCTTCTATGCTCACACCCAAACCTTTCATAAAATTCCCACGGTCTCCTTTCAAATTCAGCACCATTTGGATCATAATAAATCCCTCTCCTTTTAATTCCAGCCCCTCTTCGGTCATAATTACCCTTTTCCCTTTCAAATTCCGCCCATCTCCTCTCCAATTCAGCACCCTTTGTTCATGCTCCACCTCCTCACGCTTCTCCCCATACCCTCTACCCGGCTCTCCTATAGGAATAGGCTCCGGGGGAGGCATTCTCTCTTTTCCCTTTTGAGTTTCCACCTCTTGATCTTCTCTTTGCCTTATTGGATTAGAGTTTTTCCCGCTTCCTAGGTTGTTGGAGGCTTCCCTCGCCTTTGACGATGCCATTTTGGATTAGCCCTCGAGCAACTTCTTCAAAATCTTCCCCAGGCTGGAAAAATTGCCATCCATCTTCTCGTGGATGGCTGAAATTTGACTTTTTGACATCTGAAAGTTGAGTGTGAAGATCTGAACTTTTAGTTTTCAATTGTCTAATCTCCACTTCCAACACTTCTACCTTTCTTCCTGCCATGAGAACTTGGATTTAGGCTCCAATAGCAAGAGCCGCAAGTTTGACGCGAATTCTGACCTCCAATCAGCAAGAACAACACGATCAGATACGGAACACAGCAAAATTCAGCGAGGAAAACTTCTATTTCAGCCATGGAAATTGCTCTGATACCAATTTGTTAGGAAATACTTGAAGATTTTAAGTAAATCCTATCAATTTCAAACAAAACAGCGAAAAACCTATTCCAAACTCCAATGAAAACAAAAAAAAATAGTAGTTTTTATTGCAATAATCAAACTAACGGAAGGAAATAACAAGATACAATTGATCCTCTATTTGAGAGGAGGATCTATCTCTCCTAAATTTCTAGATGCCGCTAGAGCCCAAGAAAGGCCTCAGAGATCTCGAAATTTAGCCAAATTCAAGATGCCCGAACCCTAGGAAAACAAACTATTTAATGCATACAATCCAAAAGGAAATCTTTAAATAGTCCATACATTCAAATTTCCCTCCTAACTCCCTCAAAAACCTTTCTAAACTGCTCAGTGGCTTCTGCGATTCGATCGGTGTACAAGAGAGGCGGAAGAGTCTGCCTCTGTTCTGCCTGAGCCGGTCCTGTGTGGATCGGCTGGACCGGTCTAACAGTCACGTACATGCCAACTATTAAAGCAAGGGGCTCATACACTGTAGATTTACATGTCATGATAATTGTATATATGATGTGTACAGTAAGCCATACAATATGTTTTTTATTAAGATGTATACATGATATGAAGGATATAGTATGCCTAAGGGCAGAAAAATGAATGAATTGATGTGCTAGGTGAGACGGATGAGATTGATACTGATATGACTGATAAAATAATAGACGAGTATACTGATAACTGCATTAAATATATATGATATTTATTATTGTTATGATTAAAATGAAGTGTGTGTGCATGTTACCCTGCACATGAGGGTGGGTCAACGAATTTTTTCTTAAAATAAAGGTCGTGGTGTCAACCTAAATGTTAGTATGTAATCGATTGACTGATTACGCCAACAGACAGAGAGTGATGATTGTTTATTGATAGATTGATTAGATTGATGGATGACAGAAAAATATGATTTAAGTCTTGGGGCGTTACATAGAGTCTGATTTAAGTCTTTGGGCGTTACATAGAGTTTGATATTACTATTTTATTGGGAGGAGGGAGGGGGTTCAACTCATGTAGTTAAATTAAGGGCATCTAGAAGAGGTTGCCTGGGGTTCTCTATAGCCACAAGGGTGCTAAAGATGTTAGATTGAATCTAAAGACAACTAAGCTAGGGTTAAGCTAGCCTAGTGGTCCACTGGGTCCTAGTGGATCACTAGTGTCTATAGGGAAATGGTTGGTCTAAGTCTAAGTCACTAGGGTCGTGAGCCACTTTAGTTTGCAGTTGAGCCTTGGCACAAATACTTAGACGACATAAGCTCAAGTAGTAAAATTATATTGAAGGGATCCTATTGCCAATAAGGGTTCACAGGGTGTTAAGCAGAAGATCCTAGTGCCCCTAAGGGCCACCATGAGTTAATCAAGATTGCTTTGAGTTGGATTCTAGACTTGCGAGATTTAATGGTAGATCTGAGGCTGACCTGCTCCAAAAAAAGATTTCAACATGAGTTGAGTTCATGTTGAGTTGAAATAGAGTCTTTGATATATTTCACTGCAACATTACTTACCTTTTAGAGCAAGTTACTCAGGATTTTTCTTTCATGCTTTTAAGGCTTTGCCATACAATCTAATTGTTCTTCAGTTTTCTTCTACGCAGTGTACTATTAGGATCAAGTTTTTATTCGTTGCTTTGATATTAATAAAGCCCATCTTTATTCCGTTAAAAATTTTCTTAAACTGAGTCAGTCATGATCGCAAAAATTTAGGTTGTCCGAATTTTCACTTCAAGAATCTCTCTTAAATTCCTGTTGATATTTATGACTAGCATATTTTGGTCTTTTGGCTTGCTTTTTAGTTCATTTTTATATTTTTATCTCTTTGAATTTAAAATATGGTTAAGCTTTGACAAAAAGACATTTCTTGTGCTTTTCTAACCTATTATAGCGTTTTGTATCTAACTGCAAAATTATCTGATTTCAGGCTATTTCTCTGAAAGAAACTCAGTTGATAGGAAATGTCACCTTATTTCCTGAGATTAACAAAGAAGATTCTGGCCAGGAGATACGTATTATATCTCCAAAGAATTTTATTGATAAAGATGAAAAGACGACTGATATTTATGATTTCGAGCACACTAAACCATGTGATGAAGAAGGTATAGAAACCGTGAAGCAAGACATAAAGCAATCCTTTGACCAAGAACTGCAAAATTGTGAAGATGATGCGATTGGCACGCAAGGTAGTGGCAGCATGATGAGCGATTTAAGAGCGATATCATCTTACGAAGAATTTCTGGAGCATATAGATGGACAGCTTAGGCAAGCGGAATTAGATATTTGCAATTTCTTAAGACTCTCAACAATGATCTGGGAAAGTAAGCAAAGGCAGATGAATCTTAAAGTGCAGCATATTTCAGATATTTTAGATCATGTGCGCAGCACAAGAGAGAGGTAGGTCTATGTCTGATGAGGGTTCTGAGAGGACCATACATATAGCCGTTAAATAATTAGTGTAATGAGAATAATAACTTAAATTTAAACTGGTTGAACATTTACCACTACAGTGATTGATGTACAAGATTCGCCTTTTCCATTTTCTTTTATATCAAGTAAGCTGTTCTTTATAGATAAAATGATTCTACTAAGGAGCTCTGTCAACTGTATATGTCACAGGATTGCGAATCTCACCAAGAGAAGAGAATGAAAACGAAGCTTGCTAAAGATGAGCAGACGTACAATATATGGGAGGGAGCACTTGTAAGTTTAATATTTTTTGTTTTTATCCATGTTTAGTATGTTCTTTTACATCAAATTTTGCTATAAACAGTTGGGTATAAGCTCTTGCATCTAAATTTGCTTGTCTTTGTATGAATGCATGTTCAGGTTCTTGAATACCTTGTATTTTTTTCATTGCTTAGTGAATAAAAGTAATGCTAAATAATCTTAATTTCTCAGTGAACATACGATAAACGAAACCACTGTGGTGAAGCTAACATTTTCAGATGTCAAAATAATTTATTAAGCTATGAACTCCAAATCCTGATCGCAATAGGAATAGATGGCAAAGAATACGTATCATGTAACAGTGACAGCCACAATTAAACAAAAATCTTTTTTTTTTAAACAAAATAACAAGACAGACGCTACCAGCAGACAGATAACCAACCACGTGCTTCTCATCCACACCGTCCACGTGCAACCCAGAGCTATTAATCACAGCCACACACTACACATCAGTTGTACTATAAATACATGTCACTATACACAATTCATACGAAGCAAATTACAATTGATTTTGAATTTACTCTCTTTGTCTTCTTCTCCTCTCTCTTCGCTGCCAATTCTTTATGGTATCAGAGCTTTCCCGCGTCCTGCAAGAAGACAATTAGAAGGTAAACAATTCTATTCCTCAAATGGATATTTCTTCATCTTCTCAGACAGCCAATTCCAATTCCGATCCAAACCTAGAAACCTGCACTATACCAGCATCACTGAAATTCGTGATTTCAAATATCAAAACCATTGTACCCACCCAGTTATCAAACGATAATTACCCCATATGGAAATCACAAGTTACCAAACTATTGCGAGCAAATGGCTTCGCAAAATTCATTGATCCAGAAGCTAACCCTCCAACCAGGCTTCAACAAACCACAACCGGCTCCACCATTATCAATCCCTAATACACGAAATGGGTTCTTATTGATCAGAACCTAGCCGCAGCCCTTTGCTCCACAATATCTCCCAACATTCTGCCTTATGCCCTTCATCTCGAATCCTGTTCAGCAATTTGGAGCACCATAGAAAGAAGGTTACAAGCATCAAATAGATCAAGGGTAATTCAACTCAAAAATGAATTACATCATGTTACCATGAAGAACAACAATATGGTAGAATACCTCAATAAAGTGAAGACAATTGTAGACAAAATAGCGGCTGCAGGAGCAACAATTGACAAAGAAGATATTATCCTATACACACTAAATGAATTACCCCCAACATATCAGTCCTTCAAGAGCACCATAAGAACAATGGTTCAACCTATAAGCCTAGATGATCTATATTCATTTTTAATCAGTGAAGAGATCAACATCAATACTGAGGCATCAAGGCAATATAATGTACCTGATCATAACACTGCCTTGTACTCCAACAGAGGCAGAGGAAGAAGAGGACGAGGCAGATTCAATTTCCAGAACACAAGACAAAACAATCAACCTATACAACAATGTCAGATATGCAATAAGAAAGGTCATTCTGCCACCAACTGCTGGCACAGGTTTAACAACAATTATACTCCTGCACCGGCAAAAGGAAATACAGCTCTCACTGCCACAAATGAAAATACCAACCCGGACTGGTATTTAGACTCAGGTGCCACGTCTCATCTCACAAACGACATTAACAGCCTTACACTAGGTGAACCTATTCCATACAATGGAACAGACAGCATTCACATTGGAGACAGAAGCTCCCTACCCATAGCTCACACTGGAGCTGGTATTCTACCAACCCCAAACCGTAAGTTAAAACTCCCTCAACTCCTTCACATACCAACACTATCTCATAATCTTCTTTCCATTTACCATCTAACCAAGGACAATAATGTCACAATTACTTTTGATGCTTTTGGTTTCATTGTCAAGGATACCCAGACAAACAAAACTTTACTTCAGGGCCCAAGCAGTAATGGACTCTATCCTATCCCACCCTCCACCAGAAAACTCAACTCAGCCTTTTCAGCCACCAACAAGAACCAGGATGCAGCAACCTGGCACAACAGACTCGGACACCCCCACACCAGAACCATGACAACAATATCCAGAACCAACAACCACCTCAAAATACCCATAGTCTTTGATTCATGTACTCCTTGTAAGGTCACTAAAGGCCACAAAATGAAATTTCCCATTTCTGTCTCTAGTTCTCAATTTCCTCTAGAACTCATTCACTCAGATGTATGGGGTCCGGCCCCAATCACATCACTCCAAGGTTTTCGTTATTATGTTATTTTCATTGATGACTTTTCTAGATTCATATGACTTTTCCCCATGAAATGTAAATCAGAAGTGCCGCTTATATTCATCACATTTCACACCATGATAGAAAAGCAACTATCACACAAAATCAAACAAATTAGATCTGACGGGGGAACAGAATACACAAATAGAAACCTACAAACTTACCTACAAAAACAAGGCATTAAACATCAAATTTCCTGTCCCTACACCCCCGAACAGAATGGCATAGCTGAAAGGAAACATAGACATCTGATTGAAACTACAAGAGCTTTGTTAAATACAGCCTCCATGCCATATGAATATTGGCCAGATGCAGTATTAACTGCCTCCTATTTAATCAACAGAATGCCGTCCCTCAAGACCCAAAACAGAACCCCAATGCAAATACTAAAAATCCAGACTACTCCATACTCAGGAGTTTCGGATGCGAATGTTTCCCCTGGATACCTCCACATAACAGACACAAGTTAGCACCAAGAGCCACTCCTTGCATATTCATGGGATATTCCTCATCCCATAAAGGATACAAGTGTTTAAACCCAACCACCAACAAAATAACCATATCCAGACATGTTACATTTCATGAGCACATTTTTCCCTTCGTCAAAACCAACTCCACTATACAAAACAAAATCACCATCCCAACAAACCCATTGCTACTCACACCCACCTCCCACATAATACCCCAGACCAACCCAGCAACCACTCCTAAAACCAATCCCATAAGACCACAACCTCCACTGTCAACAGCCACCAGCAACAGCAACCTACCCACACCCTTATCCCCTTCACCACAACCCACAAGACCTCATCCGATGCTTACCAGATTCAAAACTGGCTCCCTCAAACCTAAAACAATTCTCAATCTCTTCCACCAACAAGACCAATCACAACAAACATCAACACCCGACCCTACCACATACTCAGAAGCATCAAAACATCACCACTGGAGACAAGCTATGGCAGCAGAGTTTATGGCTTTACAACAGCAAGCCACATGGTCTCTAGTTCCATTACCAACAAATACACAGATACTAGGCTGCAAATGGACCTACAAAACCAAAATTCATTCTGATGGATCCATTGCCAGATACAAGGCAAGATTAGTTGCCCAGGGACACAAGCAACAACATGGAATAGATTACTCAGAAACATTTAGTCTGGTAGCAAAATTTCCCACCATCAGAATGTTACTCACGATAGCTTTCAACCAACAATGGGAAATACAACAACTTGATGTGGCAAATGCATTCTTACATGGGAAATTGACAGATACAATTTACATGAAACAGCCTCAAGGTTATGAGGACAAGCAGCATCCCGATTATGTGTGCCTCCTTCACAAAGCAATTTACGGACTCAAACAAGCATCAAGACAGTGGTTCACAACCTTCACGGCATTCATGCAAGACATTGGCTTTCACCCGAGCAAAGCTGACCCATCTCTACTCATTCTATCACAAGACGGATCACAGGTATACGTACTTACATACGTCGACGACATCTTACTCACAGGTAACAACTCAACTCTAGCATCATATTGAAAATGCACAGCAAATTTTCAATGAAGCATGTAGGCACGGTTAGCAATTTCCTCGGCATCAACATCACTACCCACAAAAACTCACTATTTTTGTCCCAAACTCAATACACCCAATCCATACTCCACAGCACAGGCCTCACCCAATGCAAACCAGTAGCCAACCCCTCATGCATGAAACCACCACAAAACATCAAACCTGACCCAATTCTCACAAACCCCCACACATATAGACAAATAACAGGATCCCTCCAATACCTAACCATCACCAGACCAGACATTGCATACCCTGTAAACATACTCTGCCAACACATGCACAACCCACAACCATATCATGCATACCTACTCAAACGACTTCTCAGATATATCAAAGGCACTCTCAACTTCGGCATCCCCATCTCACCGGGACCACTCCAACTACAATCATACTCAGACGCAGACTGGGCAAGTGACACTGAAACCAGAAAATCGACCTCCGGATACTGTTCGTTTCTCGGCAAAACACCGATTTCCTGGACTGTCAAGAAACAACATACCGTCGCCAGATCCTCCACAGAAGCGGAATACCGGTCTCTAGCAGCAGCTATCACAGACATCATCTGGCTCCGTCAACTTCTACAAGATTTCAACATTTCCACCTCGCTCCCCACAGTTCTACACTGCGACAACACTTCCACCATCGCCATAGCCAACAACCCAGTATTTCACACCCGGACGAAACACATAGAGATCGATCATCACTTCATCCGCCACCAGATTCAGTCAAACAACATACGACTTCAGGCGATCACTTCTCAAGACCAGCTCGCGGACATCTTCACCAAGCCCCTCCCCTCTTCTCGCTTCCAGGAGCTCCACACCAAGCTGCAAGTTTTAGATAACTATCAGCTTGCGGGGGGATAACAAGACAGACGCTACCAGCAGACAGATAACCAACCACGTGCTTCTCATCCACACCGTCCACATGCAACCCAGAGCTATTAATCACAGCCACACACTACACATCAGTTGTACTATAAATACATGTCACTATACACAATTCATACGAAGCAAATTACAATTGATTTTGAATTTACTCTCTTTGTCTTCTTCTCCTCTCTCTTCGCTGCCAATTCTTTACAAAATATTACTCCTTAGCTCCAATTTATAATTGAAAGCCCTTTTCTTATAATTTGTTTAATTCCTGTCGGCATTTGAATTAACTTTATTAATCAAAACAAAAATCACACATAATTCATTCAAGCATTTCTATTTATATGGACGATTCATAATACGTTCACCTTTTTTTAACCCAAGATTTGATTCATAATAATTTCTTATGAGTTGAGTTAAAATGAGATCTAGCTGCTCAAATTTAAATTATTTTTATTACAAATGATATCAAGGATATGCTTGAAAAGCTAAATGAGCTAATATGGAATAATTCTGAGTTGATTCAGTTTAGGTTTTTTATTTTTACTCTAAACAATTCGATACATACGATAAATGTCCTTTTTGGGATAAGCCAAATATTATGAATCAAAATTGAGTTGCTTTAGCCAGATTGCTTTTGACTTGATCGCCCATGTGCGCTCATTTGCTTGCTCGTGTTCACACTCATCAGCTAGTCTGTGTGATCACTTGTTCGACTGTGAGTATGAGCTTGCTTGTCTGAGTTGAGCTTGCTTGTTTGAGTTTGGCCCAATTTTAATCCAAAACTAATTAAACTCCATCCCTTTTTTAAGTCTGTTGGAGGGTCTCACTTGGAAAAGTCAAATTTATGATGTGGAAAGGGATTTTATTCCCACAACTCCCACGCAAAGAAGCCTCCTCCCTTCCCTGCTGGAAAAAAAACTAGTAGTGGCAAGCAAGCTAATTTTGGCAACTCATCTGAGGGAAGGCACCATTGAAATACTCCTTCGTGACCAATAATCAGACTTCCTTTCATGGTCACATGTGCTTGAAAAAATCTCCTCTTCCTTTCATCGTCGCACTCCATGTGCTTGAAAAAATTTCCTCCATTGCTGCTTGTCTTTGATGATGCCTCATCATCGATCCAGCACAATCTAAAAAATTCTCATGTGCCTTTTGTTCCAAGGCTTTAAATTTCCAAAAATATAGCTATCTTATTAAACTTTCAGCGCTCTTACTTGCTTTTGTTAGAAGCTTTCCCTACTATTGAGCATCCTAAATTGAGCACCACCACCTTTATATAGTTGCTCTATAAAAGCTTAAAATCATGCCTCTAGGACAAAAAGGGGACCCAAATAATGAGGTGAAGGTTGGATGGGATGAGCATGATTGCAATAGCACTTCAAAGCTCTGACATGGTACAAATTCGTACACCACAACAATTTAAGGTCCAATAACTTGGAGAAATGCAAGTTTAGGTATAATTTCTATCCCCGAACTCATATATCATCCATGTTAGTCAGTCCAAAAGTGCCGACGGATAAAGGAAAAGTAGCTATGGATGTAGCCCGTGAAGACTCATGTTGTTATAAAGGCCGTGTGAAATCCATTAAACTTAGTATAATTAGATATTATTAATCACCATAATGGCACTCTATGAACATCGCTCCTATGTCCTTGAAACCTTATTAATGTCCATAAAAAATAAAATATATGCTCAATATTCATCAACATTAAAGGAGATAGTGCCCCTCACCACCTGTTGCCACTCTTCATTAATTGAGACAACCACAAAGGATGGTGTCCTATATGCCCGTGGCTAATACAACACATATTGTGAAAGAAAACTTCTTAAGCCTAAGTCCCAATCATGAAATTCAATCACAAATTGCCAACTATAAAGACTAACACCACTTGCTTATTATAATAGGTAGAGAGAATGATATAATATGAACTCTTATTATTAAGAAAGAATTGATTGATAGCTATCATTGATTGCTCAGGAAGAGCTAACCCTATATCCTCAAATCACCTTAATGTAAGTAGAAATTATAGAATGGTTTTTCTTGAAGTAAATTAAGTTTATTTAAACAAGATTTTTTTTCTGATATTATGTTAAGGTTTATCATTTTCTTCTTGGCGTGAGCTCCCACAATTATTTAATTAAGGATGTTATTCAGGCTCACATTGGTAGTTAAATGTGAAGTTAATTGAATGGGAAATGGTTAAGGGGGTTGAGGTAAACTAAATCAATATCTTTTAATTGCATCATCTCAATCTATCTATTATATATATATATATATATATATATATATATATATATATATATATATATATGGGTCGTCTCCTCTCAATTATCTCATTATGTGTATATGAAAGATTTGTTTATGAGGTTAGCATTAATTCGTTTAATGGTAGGGATGGTTGCACCAATTTTCATTGAATAGTTCAGAGTTACATTTGTTAACTTGAGGTTCAGACATATTAGATATGGAAGTGCTAAGAGGCATGATACTACCATCGATTATCTACTGGTTTTATTTTTGACTAAAAACAAGGCATGTCTATGATGAGTGATTTTTTATTTTTGTAGATTTAATTAGTGGGCTTATTGACATTAGAGATATCCTAAGTTTAATTATGGGTGAGGCTTACTTCCATTGAAAGGTCCACAAGTGGGACTTACTGTTAGCACACCACTAGCACAATTAGTAAATGGAGAGGACCATGTTCTCTGTCACAGGACTAGCTCCATCATCTCTGCCGTAACAAACTGGCACATGACGCCTTGCACTCTCCTCATAACCAACTGTCCTCACTCAACTCCATATATACACTCACTTATGTACAAATGTGATATATAGTAATCAAGTACAGAAAGAATTTCTCCTACAACTCTCTTCTCCTTCTTCTCTTTACATTCCCACTTCTCTATTACTCTTCTAATCCTTTCTGCTAGTAGGGTCTTTTATGGTATCAGAGAGCCAGGTTAACTGCGACTCACACTTCATTTAATGGTCGATCAAGATTCAGCTACTTCCCTCCCACCCAACTCCAACCTTTTCGCCTCCCTAGCCGAGTTCACTATACCAGCTCCTCTTAAATTTCTCATCTCCAGTCTCAAAAACCTTGTCCCTACCCAACTTAACAATGACAACCATGCTATATGGCGTCTCCAACTCCAGCATTTCTCTACCAATGGCTTCAAAGGCCATTTCACCAGAGCCAATCCCTGTCCACCTGATACCTCTATCGCAGACCACAACCTATGGCGACTTATTGATCACAACTTAATCTCTGCTCTATTCTCCACCATATCTTCATCTATTCTTCCATATGTCCGCACGCTTGCCACTGCTTATGAAATCTGGATCACACTCGAGCAGAGACTACAACCCACAAATCGGTCCCGTGTTGTTCAGCTCAAAAATGAGCACCAAATTTAGATGAGAGATCGCTCAATGCAATAGTACCTAGCCTAGATTAAAACTCTGGTGGATAATATTGCCACTGCCGGCTCAAACATTGACACCGAAGATATCATATTATATATCTTAAATGTCCTTCCTTTCATCTACAATCCCTTTAAAATGGCCATTCACACATATCTCAACCCAATCAGTTTAGATGTCCTCTACACCCTCCTATGTAGCGAGGAAATAAATCTTCAGAATGAACAGCTTAAAGATACCACTCAGCATTCAAACACTATAGCTCTATTCTCCAATCGCACAGGCTCAGCTTGCGGACGATTCCCTACACCTAACACCAATCGCCCTTCCCGTGGATGCGGCTCATCATTTCGACAACCCCTCACCTCCAACCGCCCTTCTCAGCCCACTCAAATAGCAGCCAATCGCCCTACATGTCAAATTTGCGGCAAATTTAGGCACTCGGCGCTCAACTGTTGGCATTGCTGCAATCCCCAATATGCTCCCACCACCTCCTGGAATCCCCGTGCTCTTCTCACTCAGTAACTGCCTTCCTCACCCGCTGAGTGGGTACTTGACTCAGGAGTCTCCACTCATCTCACTTCCGACATATCAAATCTGCAACAGTCCGCCCCCTACCATGGTATCGACTCTGTCTCAATAACCAATGGAAGCTCTCTACCGATCCAACACACCGGCCAAGGCCTCTTGCCGCTACCTGATTCCGCCCGTAAGCTTCATCTTCACAATCTTCTCCACATTCCTTCATTATCTCACAATCTTCTCTCCATCTTAAAATTAACATCAGATAATAACGTCTCTATTTGCTTTAATGCTCATGGGTTTGTCATCAAGGATTTACAGGACAACCAACCACTCCTACATGGTCACCTCCGTGGCAGCCTTTACCAAGTTCGGTTTCCATCAAGCAACTCCACTACTTTTTAGGCCGCAGTCACTCCTACTCTACTCTGGCATGCACGCCTGGGCCACCCTCATCATCGCCTTCTCACTACTTTAGCTAAACAAATTCCAGAATTATGTAACTCTTCTTCTTCCTCTTATATTTGCATTTCATATAATATGGCTAAAAGCCATAAGTTACCGTTTAATAGAAGTATCTCTTCCACTACAAAACCATTTCATCTTGTCCACTCAGACATCTGGGGTCCAGCACCTCTCCCCTCTTTCACTGGTTACAAATACTATGTAATATTCATTGATGACTTTACCAAATTTTCATGGCTCTACCTAACGAACTCCAAGCAAGAGACATTCACCAAATTTCAGCACTTCTGCAATCTAATTAAAAACAAATTCAATACACACCTCCAAACCTTTCACTCTGACGGCGGAGGTGAATTCACAAGCAACCTCTTCAAACAATATCTCCTTCATAATGGCATTACTCATCAAATTAGCTGCCCCTACACCCCTGAACAAAACGGCCTCGCCGAACGCAAGCATCATCACCTCCTTGATCTCACAAGGACTCTTCTTTATGTTTCACATCTTCCTCTTACGTTTTGGGCTGAGGCATTGTCCACTACAAACTACCTAATCAACAGACTACCTTCCAAAGCAATCTCACTTCAAAATCCCTATCACAAGCTCCACGGCCACCCCCCCCCACACCTACAATCATCTCTGAACCTTTGGTTGCCTTTATTTTCCCTGGTTACAACCTCAAGCCTCTAACAAACTCTCCCCTCGCTCCCAAGAATGTATCTTCGTTGGGTACTCCTCCTTGCATAAAGGGTACCGATGCCTCAACATCCACACCAACCAAATTTACATCTCCTGTCATGTAGTCTTCCATGAGCAAACATTTCCTTATGAGCAGCCCTCACGTTCTTCCTCCACCATCCCAACTACCACCACTCTCTCTCTCCATTTCTATTAATTCCCACATCATCTATTACCTCACCCACCAACAATATTCCCATACCTTCAACCTCATCAACCTCAACTCTCCCCAACCCTCTCGCTGTCCAAGAGAATCCCTCTGTCACCACCACCTCTCTTCCCCTTTCCCCAGTTAGCAATAACTCACCAGACATCTATACAACCTCCACTCCTCCCTAGCCATCCAATGCAAACCAGATTGAAATCCGGCTTCTCATGTCCTAGGAAAATCTTTGACCTCTCCGCAACCACACCTCTTCATCCCACTCCCACCTCATATTCTCAAGCAACTAAACATCAACATTGGCGTACTGCTATGTCGTCCGAGTTCCTTTCCCTTCAACAGCAAGGTACCTGGTCTCTTATTCCTCCACCAACAAGAAAGCCAATCCTCGATTGCAAATGGACATTCAAAACCAAACTATATCCAAATGGCCAAGTTGATCGATACAAGGCACATCTTGTGGCACAAGGCTTCACACAAGACTTCGACATCAATTACACCGAGACATTTAGTCCTGTTGCCAAGATGCTGACCATTCGTATCCTTCTCACACTAGCCCTTTGTCGCCGCTGGTCCATCCTTCAAATGGACATGTCAAATGCCTTTCTTCATAGTGAACTTCAGGACTAAGTATACATGAAGCAACCACCCGACTTCGTTGACTTTCAGCATCCTAACTATGTTTGCAAGTTGCATAAATCTCTCTACGGTCTCAAGCAGGCGCCCCGACAGTGGTTTCAAAAGCTAACTACATTTCTTCGGCACTTTGGCTTTGCCTTCAGCAAAGCCGACCCCTCTCTTCTTCTCTACCGTCAAGCAGCCATTCAAATGTATATACTGATATACGTTGACGACATATTGGTCACCGACAATGATTCCGCCACAATTCAGATCCTTCTCAGCCAATTACACTCTAATTTCTCACTCAAACAACCTGGCAACGTCTCTTTGTTTCTTGGTATACAAGTGATCCAAACTCCATCATGTTACTTCCTCCACCAACAACATTATGCCCGTGATGTGCTTCATACAGCTGGTTTTGCTGACTACAAACCAGCATTAACATTGATGGCTCTCAAATCTCCTCATGGGCAAACTACCAATCAACTTCACTTTGACCCTCAGCTCTACTGCAAATTAGCTGGCTCCCTTCAATATCTATCCATCACTAGACCCGGCACCCGGCATTGCTTTTGTCACAAACTCTATCTACCAACATATGCATCAACTGATACATTATGACTCCAAAGCCCTCAAAAGATTGCTCAGGTATATCAAAGGTACCTTACACTTTGGCCTTCCCCTCATTACAGGTGATCTTCAACTGCGTACCTATGCTGATGCAGACTGGACAGCCGACTCCACAAACCGAAATCAATTATAGGATTTTGCACGTTCCTTGGAAATAATCTCATCTCCTGGTCGGTCAAGAAGAAGGTCATGTGGCTTCGCCATCTAGTGGCTGAATCGTCCACTGAAGCTAAATACCACAGTGGCAAAATCGTCCACTGAAGCTAAATACCACTCTCTCTCCTCTGCCACCTTCGACGTCATGTGGCTTCGCCATCTAGTGGCTGAACTCCAGATTCCTCAAATCTCACCGACCACAATATATTGTGACAACACATCGGCCATCGCTCTCGCCAACAATTCGGTCTTCCACGCCGGGACAAAGCACATCGAAATTGATTACCACTTCATTAGCGAGCACATCAAAACCGGCACTATCATTGTCTCTCACATCAGCTCTACCGATCAACTAGCAGATGTCCTCACAAAACCTCTCCTAGCAACTCGCTTCTGTGATCTTCGTCTCTAATTAACCATCCGATCCATGGATGCTTAATTTGCGGGGGCCTGTTAGCACACCACTAGCACAATCAGCAAATGGAGAGGACCATGTTCTCTGTCACAAGACCAGCTCCATCACCTCTGCCGTAACAGACTGGCACATGAAGCCTTGCACTCTCCTCATAACCAACTATCCTCACTCAACTCTATATATACACACTTACGTACAAATGTGATATATAGTAATCAAATACAGAAAGAATTTCTCCTACAGCTGCCTTCTCCTGCTTCTCTTTACATTCCTGCTTCTCTGTTTCTCTGCTGATCCTTTCTGCCAGCAGGGTCTTTTACTTACAACCTCAAGGAGGAGAGTCTATTGATGGATCTTACAGCCTTATCCTGATTAATTAGTTTTAGTTTGATGGGCTTGATAACTTTGTATGCCCTATTAATTGGGTTGCAATTGGGCTCGAATCCATTGGAAGATCTAGAGAATGGACTTAAAACCTCGAGGATTGGAATCCTGTAAGTAAGGTGATCAGAACAGTTATGTTGGTTTGATAGGCTTGTTGGCCTTTTACTAACCTAGTTAAGTGGATTGAAGCTTATATCTTAAGGAAAGTCTATTGATTAGAGTTTGATGTTGATGTACTGTATATTTTAATGCATATATTTAGTCTATGACTCTTTTGGACTTTTAGATAATTTAAGAGTCAATAAGTCTTAAGCCGAGTCTTTGGTCTATTTAACTTATTAATCAGATGAAAAAATATATATTTTTTTAATTAAGGTTTCATTTGGGATAGCTTTTTTACTACTATGCTTTTCAGATTGCAACCACAATTTTTATATGGCCGCTGTTTTTTCACTATTTGTAAAAAGATTTTTGTTCTAAAAAATTACTTTCTACAACAACTTTATAAAATTACTTTCTCTCTAATAGCTTTATAAAGTAGTAAGAAAGCTGTCCCAAATGAAGTCAGAATCTCTAAGGCTACTATGGTTATTTTGGTAACCTAAGCATATTGAAACTCTAGGCTTCAGTTTGAGACCATTTAGATGTCATGGATTGTTTTAGCATGATTTTGATGCCTTGCCATGTATTTCAACGAGCTAGCACTTGTATTAATGTATGGCTTAACTATTGACGATTGAAAGTCATATAACATTTTAAATTGTCTTATGATTTTTTTTTTTCTCAATTTTTGGTATTCTAATATTCATAAAAAGTGGCCTCAAAATAACATTTGATAGGGTTTATAAGTTGCATGGTTATCCATATTTTTACTGTAATTTAAAAAAATATTTTGAGAATGATGAGGGCATTACAAATTCTATTAATAAAAAAGATAAATTATATGTATGAAACCAAAAAGAATTATGAGCAACCAAGGATCTATGTAATTACTCCAAAAAAAAAAAGGAAGAAGGGGATGAGGAACTCCTTGTGAGAAAGAATCATTCTTAGCATTTTTATAATTTAAATTCATGATTGATTTCCGAATAACTTGTAAGTTTATAGACAGAATTCAGGATAATTCCTCTATTTGAGCTGGCTCCATGGTTTTCGAGAGCCACCTGTTGCATCCACATGAACCAGCTCGTCACTATCTTCTGCTTCATGTGAGCTGTTGGTGGCTTGCAATAATTGTGTGGGAGGCCCACCTAGTTTTGAATGGAAAACAAAAGGTTGATTTTATTACACGCATCGATGCTTTGATAGGACTTTTATCCACATAGTTTCAAAGACACTCCAATCTCTTATCCCCATGGTTTCATATGGTGAACTGTTAAATCTAATTCCCAGCACATGCACTGCTTAGCTTATAGCTCAGGCTCTTAAATGGATGACTTCTGTGAGTATGGTTGTTTGAATGGTTGAACTGGAAACATCATTGATGCAGCCAGATTTAATGACTATGAAGTTGTGATGGGCAAGCAAGCTTCGCGTGAGCAGAAAACATCCTTCTGAGCTCCATGCTATCTTTTCATTTACATTAAAAGCTTATCCTGCTTGAAAGTGCATTTGTCACCTGTTGCAGCTCACGGGAAAAGTGCTGCCAAAGCAAATCTTGAAGGCTGGTTTGCTGAGGAAAAGTAGTGGGCCGTGTATTTATTTATCTCTTCCTTTTTTACTGGCAAAACATGAACAGTGATGACTTAATGCGCAGTTGGAGAGCAGTTAAAGGTCACAATAGCATTGCCAAAATAGCATGACTGTTATGCTAACTATAATTAGGGTGTTAAAATGAGTTGACAAGTTGGGTTTAGATCTGATTTGAAATTGACCTAACCCGAATCCATTAAGCAAACCGAGCACATTTAATAAATGGGTCAAAAAGACCAACTAGAACCTAACCTGTTAGTAACACCGAATGATCTAAGCCTGCCTTGTTAACCTATTTTGATTAAGAAAAATTATAATTTATTAACTATAAAGTTTAATATTTGATCACAAATAAGAAGAGTATAACAAGTAAAAAAATTTAAGAGAAAAAAGATATTAAACATGTTATTTTCTGGTCAAAAGTGGGCTCACTGGTCAACACAAACTCAAATTTTTTTGATAGGATTTGGATGGGTTGGCGGGTCAGGTCTTTTATTGACACCCCCATAACTATAATTACCTAGCAACCTTGGCCACATATGAACTCTGTGGATTAGTAAATCTTCCAATGAGCCAATCAGTGATCAACAAGAGCTGGACCTCATGCAGGATGATTCATCTATGATAGAAGGGTGGCCTTCATGTTTAGTAAAATTAATTGTTAACATTGGTGGCCTATTAACCGATCAAAGATAAACATCCCTTTTGACAATGTACCTGAGAAATGTTAGTATTCAACCTTTCTCTCTTTTCTCTTCTAAGTTTTTTTTTTTTTCGTTTCTTGCAATTTTGATCTTCTATGATAAGCAAATTTTAGCAAAATTCTTTTTTTGTATTCAGATAAGGCATATATCAAAAAAATTTATGTGAGCATCAATCTTCTAGAAGAATGTGGACCACAATATTTGACAATCCTAAAATAGATGACATCCATATTTAAGACATTAGCCATTTTAGAATACGAACGAAGTGGTCCATCCCAAAAACCTATCAAATAGCACTAGAATGGAAACATTGGAAACACAACTTTTAGCAATTTCAGGTAATTATAAAATAATGCCCATACTAATGTTGTTCAATTGCAGAATAGCTTCATGTGGGAGTGATACTATTAATCTTTTTTTGTATTTTGGAAGCTAAAGTTTCTACCACTCAAGCTTCTAACTAATGGTTTATCTCCTCACACGCCTTCTTCCTCAATGAAGATAGTTGCCATAACTTCTCTCTTTCTCAACCAGGTAAAATTTAGATTATAGTATCACTCTTTATTACAAGGTGAAGAATTAGAAAGCTAATATTAAGGCTCAAAACTGGCAATCTTCTAACTACCTTAAAGATAATATCCGGGAGATGGAAAATCTTCAAACTTGTTGTTTTGAGCATGTTAAACTAATCCTTCCAATGTGGATTTGGTTGCTAGGCTAAGCTCATTGGGGATTATCTAGCCAACTCATGCGGCTCTTAATTCTTGGATTTCTCAAAGGGGGAAATCTAATTGACTAGCTAAAGGTGAAGAGAATCTCAAGTTTTTGTATAGCAAAATTAGGGTTTGGAAAAATCATAACTTATTAGATAGTTGTCCACTGATCAAGGCACATTTCACTATTATGTTGATGCTGTTAATGCTTTTGTTAGCCGCTACCAGAATATTTTGAATGTCCCTCCTCCTACCTCTAACACCCCTCTCCCATTGGTAGGAAAATTCCTAACTATCTGATCCAATTTATGATGATGAAATTAGGGAGGTTGCTTTTCTGGCTCCAAAAACTCTAACCCTTGCCTTGGCCTTCATCACTTTTAAAGTCTATTCCAACACTTGGGAAATCTCTAGTCCTTATGTATGCAAAGTTGTTCACCACTTTTTCAACAAAAGTTATGTACCTTCCAAGAAAGTTAAAGCTACTAGGATCTCCTTCCCTAAGCATCCCTATGCTGGCCATATTAATGATTATCGACCCATCTCTCTTCGTAATACCTTCTACAAGATAATTTACTAAGATCCTTGCCAATAGATTAAAATCTATCATGCCCTTTATAATTGATCATTCTCAAGCTGATTTATGAAAACATGATGGTTTTTGATAATATCCTTATGCCTCTGAAATCTTATATGATTTCAATTTTCTCATAAAGAATGGCTTATTCTTTGCAAATTTTGATATATTTAAAGCATTTGATATGGTGCCTAAGGAATTTTTGCTCATGAGAGAAAATTAAAGGGTTTCCTAACAGATTTATTGGTTGGGTTAAAGCTTGTGTTGAAGATGTCTATTTTTCAATTTGTATAAATGGAAATTTAGAAGGTTTCTTTAGTTCTTCTTCCGGCTAAGCCAAGGCTGCCCCCTCTCTCCTTATCTTTTTTGCATTGTGATGGATTCTCTCTCTACTATCTTGGCACTGTTACTCTTCAAGTTGTTTTTTCTAGTTTTAAATGGGAAAATCTTTGCATTAGTCACATTCTTCATGTTGATGATCTTCTTATTTTAGGTCAGGTTGATATTTCCAATATGCAAGCCCTTAAGAATATCCTCTCTACCTTTGGTAAGGTATCTGGCCTTATCACTAATCCTTCCAAAAGCTCTATTATGTTGTATAGTGCTTTCATCTAAGTTTGATGAAGTATGTGAGATGCTAAATTTTCCTAGAGTATTTGGCTCTTTTAAATATCTAGGTGTTCCCATTTCTTCCAAAAAAAATGTCACATTTCAGATTTTCAAAGTTTAATGAATAAGGCCTACTCCTTACTTAATGGCTGGAAATGTAAAGCTCTCTCCTTAGCTAGCCGTTGCAATTTCTGAAGTTCTCTATATCAAATACTATTGCTTACTATATTAAGGAGCCATTTTGCCTAAAACCTTTTTAAAACAGCTTAATAAGCTATGTGCTCATTTTCTGTTTCATAGGGGCATCACAATCATGAAACTTCACCTTATTTCTTGGAAGGGTACTTGTAAACCCCTGCTTCTTGGGGAGCTGGGAATTCCCTTCTACCAAACCTCATTTTTTGCTTATAAATGTGCTCTAATATGGTAGGTGTTAACTTCAAGTCTCTTTTCTCCATTTATGAAAAATGAAATACCCCTCTTTTAGAAAATTGGCAACAACAACACTTCTTATTGGTGGAAAGTTCTTACGCTTGGGAGAAAATGGGATACGATTTGCATTTTAAGTTTGGAATAGGTGCAATTATTCATTTATTTGGGATCCCTGGATAAATGGTAAGTCGTTGGATGATTTAGATAAATGTTTCTCTATTCTGCACTTACTGAAGTTGGATGTTATTTTTGTTGATTTCATTGTTAATGGGGTTTGGAGTGTACCTTCATACCTTCCTCTGAACAACTAACACTAGTGGCTCTCTTTTTGCCCTCACAATAAGGCAGAGAAGCCCTTATAAATCTCTTACACCTCCTCGATGTGGCGGAGTAGCTGAACCCCTTTCACCTCTTCAATGTTGCGGAGTAACCAAATCATTTTCACCTCCTTGGTGTGGCGGAGTAGCTTGAATCCCCTTGATCTTCCTGATGAGGCAGAGTGTCTGAATCTCTTTCACCCTCCTTGTGAGGTGGAGTGCCTGAATCCCTTTCACCAAACTAGTGAGGCGTAGGGCTTTAAATGAACCGAGCGTTCGACAAGCTACTCGTGGCTCGGCTTGATAAGTGCTCGTTCATGTTCATTTGATAAAGTAAACTAACGAGTTTGAACACTTTATGAATACACAATAGTTAAATAAACGAGATTGAACAACTTGGCGTTCGTTCATTTATGTTCATGAACAGTATCGTTTAAACGCTCGTGAACAAACTCGTTAAGAAGCTCAATTAGAACTATATTAGAATTTAAAAATATATATTGTTAAATTTAATATAATAATTTATTTTCACTTACCCTATATAAATTGTTTAATAATTTATTTTTATTTCCACATTCGCTTAAAATCACGAACAACCCACTCTCTAAATAAATATAAGATGAATCATAAATCGTTTATTCGTGATCGAGCTCATTTGGTAGCTCAAAAATACTAATTAGATATGTTTATGAATGGGCTTATTGTGATAACTCAAGAATACTCATTAGATATATTTGTGAATAACCTTGTTTGATAGTTTAAAAAACTTTGCTAGATATATTCACGAATAGGCTCGATATAATTGTTTGTTAGAATGCTCGATAAGGCTCATTTGGTATATATAGAAGTAGAGCTCATTTATAGCTCGATAAGGCTCGTGTTTTTAAAGTTCGATAAGTATGAAATAAATCGAACATGAACCAAATATGAATACCCATTAATTTAAACGAACCAAGTTTGAATACAAATAAAAAGCTCGAATCAAACTTGAGCCGAACTTGAACAAGCTGATAATAAATGAACTCAAACATGAACACGCACATACTCAGCTCGGCTCGGTTCGTTTGCAGCCCTAGAGAGGCGGAGTGCCTGAATTCCTTTCACCAACGGTGCAGCGGAGTAGCTGATCCTTTGTCACCAAAGGTGGTCTTCTTCCTAAAGCTTCCCTTAAGACAAACCTTGATGCATAGATGAACTCAGGTGCAAGTTCGCTAGAGCAACCATGTGAAAACAGCATCTCACACTCCCTTGAATCCCACAAGGTTATTCTCCCTCTCTAATAAACTTCACCCTTTCTCTCTCAAGCTCTATGCTATCTCTTCTAACACTTTTTCATAGAAGACATAACCAAATGACCACCAAAAGACCCTTACAAAGTCTAATAAGAAAGCTTAAATAGAAGGCTTTAAAAAATCCTAAAAATTAATTCAACCATCACTATTCGTATATGACGATCGTAGGATCGTACATTATAATCCCTTGACTTTGACCTGTTAGTACTACATGATCACCAGTTAGTACAGTACGATCAGTTCAAATCTGCACTGTTCGTATTATATGATGTGTAGTTAGTACAGTACGAGCAGTTCAATTCTGTCTGTTAGTATTGTACGATTAGCAGTTAGTACAATAAGATCAGTTTAGATTGTACTATATGAATGAACAGTAGTACAATATGATTTGTTCAATCGAATCACTATTCATACAGAATGAACCCCGGGACGACCAAAATCGTATCTGTCGATAGTCTAGTATGATCCAGTTCTTACAGTATAATCATAAATCAAAATTAAGCAGATTCGACAGATTAATTATTGGATTAAATTAGGCAACATTTTAGACATCATACAGTACAATTAGTTTCATATAGTACGAATAGAACAAAATTTAAATTCAAATTTTTGCCTAGTTTAATGAATGACGGGGGTTTCTTAAAGTATCTGATCGTCTTGTACGATTATGTGGTCATCCAGTACGATTAGTTTATTTCATTTCAATTCATTTCTCATTTAATCAAATATTTAATCAATTTCTGATTACACAGATCATACAATACGATCCAGATGGTCCAGTATGATCCTTAGAAAAATAAAA
The DNA here is from genome assembly GCA_019925795.1 of Dendrobium chrysotoxum. Lineage (NCBI taxonomy): Eukaryota > Viridiplantae > Streptophyta > Magnoliopsida > Asparagales > Orchidaceae > Dendrobium > Dendrobium chrysotoxum. Next base: position 8,834,252 of record CM034303.1, on the reverse strand, counting down.
ATATTAATTTCACTCCCCCATGTGTATGTGCACGGTTGCTAAGTTAACATACACCTTTACATTATATTCGACTCAAGAAATAAAAATAAATAAATAAAAATGACAAACTCTTGCATAGATCAAACCTAAACTACCCAATCTTGAGCTTGATTCTCTGATAATACTTGGTGTATGTGAACCTAAAATGTTAATACACACAAAAAAAAGATATGCAATAATAAAATATAAGAGAAACTAAATACAATCTAATAATATTTGTTATCATCAAAATACAAACTCGAGCTCCCAGATTGCAACATGGTCCTCAATTTCAAGGCAAGTCCCTTGGGCTCGTCTTCGCAGGGTGAGTAAGTGTTGTAAGTCTTCCAATTGATCGATAAGAGAAGTCTGTAGGTGTAGTTCTTAGGTCATAAAGTATGAAAGGTGATAACTGTGAATTGAGAACTGGTCGACTCTAGAGAATCAAATCATTGACCTCCTGAGCTACATTTGAGTATTAGTGGCAACTTGGCGATGTTAAAACATACACAAATTGCATGATTGGACACTTCAAATTTTGCAACTCTAGTGGCTCCAAAAGTTTGCGTTAGTTGACCGGCATTTACATAGGCGAAGAGGACCTTCAATCTCAGAAGTCACGTAAAAAAAATATTTAAGGAAAATTGACATATATATAAAATAATTTTTATATATTTATAAATTTAATAATTAACTTTAAATATTTATTTCTATAATATTTAATATCTCAATCATACATATATCATTTTGAAAAAATTAATCTTAATAATACAATTGATCTGATTCAAAGAAAATAGATGCTTATATGAATTAGGAGTGTCAATAAATAATCCGACCCATCAACCCAATTAATAAAATTTGAGTTTGGGTTGACCCGTTTAATAAACGGGTTAGTTCGGATTGATTTTCTGACCCATTTATTTAACAGGTCGGTTTCAGTTGACCTGCCAACCCATAGTTTATTCGAACCGTTAAGTATATTTTCTTAAATTTTTTTTATTTGTGGGTATAATTTTCTCATTGTTTTTATCAAATATCTAAATTTATGGTTAACAAGCTATTAAAAAAACTTAAGTTGTTAAAATTTTTTTTTTCTTTTAAAACTAAAACGGGTTAATATGTCAGACCTGGGTAATTAGGTGCTAGCGGTCAAATTTGGGTTGAAGTTTTGACCCATTTATTAAACAAATAGGGTTGGAGTTTTAATCAGATAAAGTCAATATCGGGTTGAACTCGAATCGGTCTCGTCAATATGTTTTAACAACCCTAGTTATGAATAATTAATAATTTTAAAATTTTAATATATAAACATATAAAATTATGTGGTAAATATGTAAATCCCCTGAATAGGTCGTTTTCAGTTGACCCATCAACCCATAGTTTATTCGAACCGTTAATTATTTTTCTTAAATTTTTTTTATTTGTGCACCTAATTAAAAATATATAAGAGGAAGCCCAAATTCATGGGAACACGTGCCCTGAAGGCCATAAATCCGCCCACGCTTATAATGTACCAGGAAGCTAGGTTCTTAAACGACCACTTGGCCAACTGGTTGGTTGTAGATAAGTTTGTATAATTACTAGTTATATTAAATAATTTCACAAGTATTTAATAGACAAGACTTGTGTTGGTTGAATTCACAGAGGGCGTAAATGAGTCGAGTCAAATTCGAGTCACTCCTGATTTGAGCCTCAACTTGATTCATTGGTCGATTTTGAGCTCGAGATCAAAATAATGATACGAGTTTGAATATGCTCACGAGCAGGCTCATTTGTTATGAAAGAGAAATAAATTTAATTCAAAGAATTATTAAAATAAAATTATTACAGATAGGAGAAATTTGAAAAAAAAAAAGAATCACTTGATATAAGAAAGTGATACTATTTTTAAATCTTTTCGATAATTTTGTAGTTAAATTATTGAATGTTAATATTTTTTAAGTGTATTTAAATTAATATTTTTAAATAAGCTAGATCATCAACAATGAGTCGAGCCGAGAGTTCGGCTCTTGAGACATTTATGAAATTGAGCCG